>CAHIKZ030004949.1:380000-405000 GCA_903632075.3 Acanthosepion pharaonis
GAGACAAGGGAAAACAACTCATGATATATCTAGCGGGCTTAAGCAAATGGATGACAGAACGTTGTCTGGGTGAGGAAGCAGAGGGAAGGAACTTGTTGAGAGCTGCAAGGGATAGAAAGATGTGGAGAGCCATGATCGCCTACATCCTGATAAGACATGACACATAAAAAGAAAGTTCAGGCCTTAAGTTTCTGGGACACATAATGAGGAAGGAGAGCCTGGAGAATCTGATACTCACAGGTCGAATAGAGAGAAAGAGAGACAACGGAAAACAACGCATGATATACCTGGCGAACTTAAGCAAGTGGGTGACAGACCGTGGCCTGAGTGAGGAAGTAGAGGGAAGGAACTTGTTGAGAGGTGCAAGGGATAGAAAGAGGTGGAGAGCCATGATCGCCTTCGTCCTGAAAGGACATGACACATAAAAAGAAAGAAAAAAAGAACAATAAAAAAAATAATTTTCATTTATTATGATTAAACTGAAGAATGTTTTACCGCACTACCATCGAGTATTATGTACGTACTAATCAAATTTTATACTAATCTAATTTTATACTAATCGAATTTTATACTAATCGAATTTTAGTATAAAAAATGTTAGTATACTCATCGAAAACGCATTAATCGAGGGATGCATGTATTTTGGGTTTTATTCAGTCAGTCAGTTATGTGTCATGCGTGAAACACGCTTAGGCGATCTTTCGATACATGACTGACGAGGCAGATTTTTTCCCGCAGTAGGTTGCCATTTCTTTCTGCGGTAGACCAGTCACCATCCAAGGCTATAGAACCCGGTCTTTCCTGGTATTATCTGGGAGAGAAGAAGAGGATTCATACCTTTCCCAAGGGTCAGTCAGTTATGTGCCATGCGTGATACACACTTAAGCGATCATCTATCTTTCGATACATGACTGACAAGGCAGATTTTTCCACGCAGTAGGTTGCCATTTTTTCTACGGTAGACCAGTTGCCATCGAAGGCTATAGAACCCGGTCTGTCCTGGGAGAGAAGAAGAGGATTAATACCTTTCCGAAGCGTATTAGCACGCCAGTCAGTCACTTATGTGCCAAACGTGTTACACGCTTAGGCGATCATGTATCTTTCGATACGTAACTGACGAGGCAGATTTTTCCCCGCAGTACGTTACCGTTTGTTTCTGCCGTAGACTAGTTGCCATCAAATGTTATAGAATCCGTGTCTGTCCTGCTATGAAGAGGATTCATACCTTTATATATTTCAGTTTATTTTTTATTTTATGTAAGTATTGAGTATTGCAATTATTTTTTTAAATAATATTGATGGCTTTTACAAATGTACTCGCAAAAAATATTTTGACAAAAAAAAAAAAAAAGTTTTTTCTCTTGACACGACTTTTATTTTATAATCCCCCAGTTTAAGCTATCGAAATCGTTAGTCTTACTATGAGTATTACGATTAATATGAAGTGAGGATTCTCAGGTTTTCTTCAATTTTCTAGGGGCTAGATGACACCTTCACCGCTAAATATAGGAACGGGCCAGATATTCCTTTCGGCCTGCGAGTACTCTGAATGCTCTTCTGCCCTCTCTTACTGCGAATGTCATTCAAGCAGTCCCTCTCTACATGTCGCTGGCAGTCTAGAGACGCACCCATAAACGGTGGTATAATCTTCACGGGCCTTTCCAATTTATCTGAGAATGTCCCCCGTCAGAACGTTAATATAATGCAGGAAGTGGGTGGGGGTCGAACTGTAATGGGTTCTACTCTAAGGTAACACGCCCTGGATATCGGCCAATCTAAAGGAATAGAAATCAATAAGTAAAAGATTATTTTTATTTGTATCTCTTCAAAAACGACCCATTCATCACTTCTGCCTTTCTTTATAAGAAGGAACCCATGGTCCACATTGGGGAGAAAACGGAAAATAAAGAAAGGTTTTCAGACATATGTCTATATGGCCGTGTTGTCCTTGTTTTGGCGTGAGGAACCCGCCCCATAGCTTATATATTTAATACACCCTGTATACTGTTGTTTAAGCTATCGAATTTATTAGTCTCACTATTATTATTAAGATTAATATGAACTAGAAATTCTCAGTGTTACTAGGGGCTAGATAACACCTTCACTGCTAAATCTCTCAAGATATACGAACGGACCAGATATTCCTTTCGTCTTAAGAGAACTCTGAATAATCTTCTGACCTCTCTTGCTGCGACTGTCACTCAAGTTTTCCCTCTCTACATGTCGGTGGACAGCTTGTGACAGGCATGATCTAGAATTACTGGAATACGGTGCACCTGATACACCTTCAAAACTCTAGATCAGTGATTCTCAATGTGGTTCAGGTGGACCACCGGTCCTCTGCACACCATTTCTAGTGGTCCACAGTGAATTCGTAGCCCCCAAAAATTGTCGCCTTTTCAAAAAAGGATTTAAATTATCCATACATTGAAGGATTAAAAATATAATATTTTGTTTAACTACACACACGTCCATTATATTTGAAAATTTTGAAACTACGTAGGTGTCATGCAGTGCGATATTTATTTTATTTTTGATCATATATATATATATATATATATATATATATATATATAGAGAGAGAGAGAGAGAGAGAGGTTATATATACTATATATAATATAATATTTTATTCATATAAAAAATTATACCTGTATTAATAGATCACTACGCAATATTGATTATGAATGGCATTGATATTGACGATGAGAAAGCGACTGATGCCGAGATGCCTCGTCAGGACCAGTGATATTGCAGATTTATTGATTCTCAACATGGTCCAAGTGGACCACTGGTGGTCCATATAGTATTTCTAATAGTCCACAGTGAATAGGTAGCCATAAAAAATTGTATCCATTTCTTTCCCTACATCATTTCGTTCGCGACCACATGGATGGTGAAATCTGGATTTTCGGTTGTTGTGAATGTTTTCAGTAGAAGAAGAAATAAACAAGACCTCAACAGCAGAGAAACTTTCAGACTAAGACTGATCATTGATTATGATATCGTGTCAGAAACACCAAAGTACATGGTAATCATTAGCTGAATGGATTAAGACTAAATTGTTAGACATTTTCATGACGGTCGTCCTCGAGTATAGAATCCAGAGGTTGGCAGTGAATATTTCGGAGACAGTAGGAAAGCGTACTTTAGGTTCGCAGTGGATATCACAGCAGAGTGTAGTTCTTCCTTCTGTCATGTTCGCCGGACAAGTTGCCTCTGGTCCTTCCCGAAGGGAAAACAAGATGGCCGCCTTTATACACGACGGATACAGTGTTGTGCGGCTTCTGATTGGTTCACCTCCTATTTGTAGACTATAAAGGGAATTAAGTCATTTTGACTCGCTCACTAGTTACATAGTATATACACAAAAAACTGTAACATAAATGACATCATCAAATTGATTATGATACCTTCTGTCAGAAACACCAAGATCAAGGTAGTCACTAGCTGAATGGACTAAGACTGAATGACATCATCAAAATTGATTATGATACCTTGAGTCAGAAACACCAAGAACAAGATAATCACTAACAGAATGGAATAAGATTGAATGACATCATCAAAATTGATTATGATATCTTGTGTCAGAAACACCAAGATCAATGTAGTCACTAGCTGAATTGACTGAGACTGAATGACATCATCAAAATTGATCATGATATATTGTGTCAGAAATACCAAGATCGAGGTAGTCACTAGCTGAATTGACTGAGACTGAATGACGTCATCAAAACTGATTACGATACATCGTGTCAGAAACACCAAGAACAGGTTAGTCACTAACTGAATATATTAACACTGAATGACATCATCAAAACTGATTATCTTGTGTGAGAAACACCAAGATCAAGGTAGTCACTAACTGAATGGATTAAGACTGAATGACATTATCAAAACTGATTATGATATCTTGTGTCAAAAACAACAAGAAAAGATAGTCACTAGCCGAATGGATTAAAACTGAATGACATCATCAAAATTGATTATGATATCTTGTGTCAGAAACACCAACATCAAGGTAGTCACTAGCTGAATGGACTAAGACTGAATGATATCATCAAAATTGATTTTGAATATAAAACTTTGAAGTGTAAATAGACTACTTTGTCTTGTCATAGAGTATTTTAGTGTGAAAATTGAACAGCCTAATAGTAAAAGTATGAGTGGTCCATTTGAATTTTTTGGATGAAAGAAATGTTCCATAGGCTGAAAAAGTTTGAGATGCACTACTCTAGATGACCCCTGATTGTACGCTGATCTCAACTCTGAAAGAGCTCTAGCAAATCAGTCGGGGCGGGAACCAGGCTGATCATATTTAATGCCTCGAAAACCAAACTAGTAACATTCAATCATCGTCGATCGGACCTCATGATGAAGTGATCTTTCTTCAGGGACCACGTTGAGATTTACTGATCTAGTGTTTTGAAGGTTTATCAGGTGCACCGTATTCCAGTAATTCTAGATCAGGTCAGTCACAACCTGGTTTTCTCATTATGTTTGGGAGGCATTTCTGAGAGTGTATATGTGGGAGGTATTTATGCCGCACCCTGTATTGACTCTCGTTCTTTAATAGTCGCGTCGCATATAGACTTTCATATAGATTCCATGCCTGGCCTCCAGCTTGTTCAAAAATGTATAAACTATTAGCTATAAACAATCGTTTTCTCAGACCAATGATTAAAATTGGCACCAAGCGAATGTATTTTTTTGACCTTAAAAGGGACAATCCTTCGTCATATTCTATATAAAGATAAAAATAACAAAGACACATCCGTGATAGGATCTCTAACGAGAAGAGACAATAATGACAGAAACCAGATGTTGTCTTTCCACACTACCTTATATAAAAAGCTATGAAGGAAACTGCTATCAATGAACAGTAAATATTCGGTCAATGAATGCCTAATGTTTCCTTGTAAGGAAACGGCTATTTTCACTGTTGTCTAACATTTTCGCAGAACTAATTCAGACAGGATTTTTTTTTCTCAAAAGGCGATAGTGCACCAAATGTCTTGGAGAAAAAAAATGTCCTTCACAGAACCGGCGTAAGGGTTTCGTGGGCCTCACCGAATCTATGATACACCCAACCCCCACATCTATATCTTAATTTCCATAAAGTAGTATTGATATAATATACAAATTTTATTGTAACCTAATCATGTACAATAATGGATTATATGCAATATAGGTGTACAATTCAACTAGAAAAAATCAATAATAAATACAGTCGAATCCACTACATTCACTTACGTGCTAAAGGTATGAAACCTCTTCTTCTCCACCCAGCTATGGGTAAATAGTAGGACAGATCTGGTTCTGTAGCCTTGGATAGCAACTGGTCTACCGCTGAAAGAAATGGCAACCTACTGCGGGAAAAAAATCATGATCGCCTAAGCGTGTATCACGTATGGCACATAACTGAATGGATAGCGGCTCGGATCGGAGTTCGAATTCCAGTCAAATCCATTACATTCACTTACAGGCTAATACCCTTGGGAAAGGTATGAATCCTCTTCTTCTCCCCTCAGCTATGGGTAAATAGCATGACAGGCCGAGTTCTATAGCCTTTGATAGCAACTGGTCTAGCGCAGAAAGAAATGGCAACCTACTGCGGGAAAAAATCTGCCTCGTCAGTCATGTATCGAAAGATACATGATCGCCTAAGCGTGTATCAAGCATGGTACATAACTGACTGATCTAAATTCAAATTACAGACATGTCGGAATAGGTTATTTCATCTTAATTAAATACAAAAAGGTTTGCGTTAATTTTTAACATCAACATGATTTTTTTATTATTGCTAAATGTTTAATAATTTTAACACATTCAACATTACGGATAAACATACTGAATTTTATATTTTACTTTTTTGGAGACTTAGCTAGAGTAAAACAAATTCACGGATTTGTACGAAAAATAAAATGACCCCATGATGTCAAAATCTGCGAAAATGTTTCATCCTTTAATAGTCATGTTTGCTTAGTTTAATTTGTAACGTAGTTATATATGTTTTTTTTTTTTTTTTTTTTTTGCTAAATGTTTAATAATTTTAACACATTCAACATTACAGATAAAAATACTGACTTTTATATTTTACTGTTTTCGGGACTTAGTAAGAGTTAAACAAATGATCCCATGATGCCAAAATCTGCGAAAATGTTTCATCCTTTAATAGACATGTTTGCTTAGTTTAATTTGTAACGTATATAAATGTAGGTAGCAAAAAAAAAAAAAAGTATATGATTATGAGACAGAGATGGTCGCAAAGCACTGCCCGGAGACCAAATCATGCTTGCGCTCCCAGATCGAGGTATTCAAGGCTTGTACGCACTGGCTCTAGTCCATCACATGTCAGGAAATTCAACATTTGAAGTCCCTTGCTTATGGCTTCATCATAAAAGGAAAGCAAATTAAAATAAGGGACCCCAAACGTCGAACAAATCATGTACTTCGGGGATATTATTTCTCATTTTTTTCTATTGAATAATGCTTGCTTCTATTTTAAAGCTATATATATATATATATATATATATATATATGTGTGTGTGTGTGTGTGTGTGTGTGTGTGTGTTTGTATACAGAGAGAGAGATACAGAGAGAGAGAGGAAAAGAGATAGACAGATAGATATGGTGTGATAAAAATATACATATACACATATATACTTGCACGTACATATATATATATATATATATATATATATATATATATATATATATATATATATATATATATATATATATATATATATATATATGAAGAAATATAGTCTTAAGGTGTGCTATATTTATGGGATAAAGTTCTCAATATCAGAGATAGATCGTGTGTAAATATAAAAGTGAACATAGATGTCAATCTTAGATGGCGATGATTGCATATGCAATGAAACAGACTGTCGCTCTAAGTGTTGACTCTTGTATGTTTATTTATATATATATATATATATATATATATATATATATATATATATATATATATATATATTATAATAAAAAAAAAGAACAGTAAGATATATAATCCGGTGTTCTTATTGATATTTTTATTTTTACAAAATAGCGCACAATCTAAATTCACAAAGCATAAATATTATAAATTAACTGATTTAAAATATGGTTTCTTCGCTACACAGGAATAAGCATGTTTCAAAAACCGAAGCTAAAAACTTCAAATTTATTTATATAATTTTTGAAGATGAAACACAAATAATGCTTTAAATTTAATTATATAATTAAATTTGAAGTTTTTAGCTTGGTGTTTGAAACGTGGTAATTCCTGTGTAGCGGAGAAACCATATTTTAAAATCATATATAATATATATATATATATATATATATATATATATATATATATATATATATATATATATATATATATATATGGGTGTTATAAATAAAAAGCTATTCAGTATATATTAGTGATATATATAATATCCCACGTCGATAGCACGGACCAGAGTTTGCGTGTTTGCATCTCGACGTGATGTAATAGATTAATTATAACTGAGTAGTGAGTTCGATCCTCATTGGGTGCTCCTTACTTTCGGCCTTGTGTCACATCTAAGCAAGGTGTGGCACCTTGCATTATTAGAAATATTCATAGAAATATGATTTAATTTTTTTTTACTCGGTTTATTAAACAGGTTGTTGATTTTTTTTTTTAAACGGAAAATAATTGAGTTGAAAATAATTCACTAAAGTTGTACTTAGACGATCCTAAGGAAAGAAGAAGGAAGGGGAAAGAAAAGAGGAAGAAAGGAAAAAAAACGAAAGAGAGATGGATGATGCATGACCCGGTCATAAGCGAAGATATCTTGGCCTGCGTGTTGGCCGAATTTTAAAAGACAATAGAGAATTGTTATTTGAAATGAAAAATCATTTAGAGGGAGAAAAAGAACCAGGCTTGATGACAGTGTATTGGGATTGATAAGAATATCGGTCAAAGCACCTAGCCTACTTTTGCGTGGAAAGACTCATTGTCAAATTGGAGAAAGGGGAATTTCTTTTTAGAACAATAGAAACGAAATTTTTTAATCGGAGAAAAGTGTCTTTTGGGTTGAGGGAGTGACCGGTGGAACTGTATACAGATTCTGACCTATTAAGAATTGGAAACCCACGATAATAAAGTGGGGACATTTTCAATGTAGATAATTAAGATTTTCTGACTGTCGGGTCTGACAAAAAACAAGAGGTGAAAAAACGATTGTCTCAGCTCACAGATGGCGCCAATATTCTTTCCTGAAGTCACATCTAATTAGCGGCAGGCTGTTTTGACAGAGCCTAGGTGAGAAAAAGCCAAGATTGTCATTTTTTCGTACGTGCGAAAAGGGCAAAATTGATTTGTTTTTTAAAACAAGAACGATGTAAACCACGCCCGAAAAGAGGAGAAAGGATGCTCGATCAATAACAATTGGTCGGAAACGGTCACGTGGCATACGGGAGAGAGGAGGAGAAATGCTCGATCAGGGAATCATTGGTCGAGAGCGGTCACCTGACATACGAGGGACCGGGAAAGATGGGTGTGCGCCTCCCCACCAATGGCACTGTGAGGAAGTAGGGGTGAAAACAATAGCGATAATGAGAAGACAGAAATAATGCGGCTATTGGAATTATTGAGAAAACCCCTGACGCCGACAAACCCACCCTGTTTTGTTGCGGCGTCAATAAAAAGCAGGACCCCAGTCGACAGAAATGAGTTGCAGCTGGACCGCGGGCAGGGAAAGAGCCTGAACGCGGACATCAGGCCCGATTCACTCGCCCCTTTGCGGCAAAAGAATCCTCAGACAAGAAATCCTTCCAGCCCAAGTCGAAGACATGAGTTCAGCCCCGGACGGCAGCGAGAAGAGATCACCTCGGACGACAGAGAGTAGCGGCTGAGTTGCGGCAAGAAATCCTTCCACCCAAGTCGAAACAAGAAATCCTTCCACCCAAGTCGAAGACAAGAGAACTTCCAGCCCAAGTGGACAAAGAAGAAGGTTACTCGAAAGCCGCAGAGAAGATCCAGCCCAAGTCGAAGGCAAGAGAAGTTCTATCTAAGTCGACGAAGAAGAAGAATCAACTGCGAATGATCGATAAAAATCAGCCCCAGTGTCGAACTAAACCACACTCCGACATACACAATTCTAAAGAGTAGGCAATTCGAAATCCTTAGGTTGTGTGATAGAAGCTTGTGCCATAGTCCACAAAGCGGGTCGGGAAATAAGAACAATTTTTCTTTATGTAACGGACATTAGATATAAAAGGTTGTCACCCTTTTTTATCAGTGGTTTTTTGTCTCGTGAGTTTTTTTTTTCTTTTACTTGTGTTTTGCGACCCCCGTCGGACTCAACTTGTATCGGCCCCAATCCCTGCTGGTCCCGTCTGTCTAAGATCTAAACACAGCGTGGGTAGACAGACCGGAGATCAGTACAGTTGCTTCAGTAACCAGGCATTGGAAGCGAGTTGGGAAAGGCGAGGCTGGTGATCATCTAACCAAGGGGTTGGAGCGGCACGCTTGGAACCAGGAGGAGCGACCAGGAGGAGCGACGTCACCGCTGGCGCCGTAACCAAGGGATTCGACCCTGGGCCAGGTGTGTAACCGTCACATGTGGTGCCGTGACCAACGGATCAACCCTGAGACAACCACGTCACAAATGGTGCAGTGACCGAGGGATTTCAACCCTGAGAAGACCACGATCGACCGCCGTTGCTGAAAGTTCAAGCAGAGCTCAGAACGACCCGGGACCAAAGGAAGAAAAGAACAGAATCGTCTGCAAGGTAGGACACCTTATTTTATTTCCCAACCTCGATTGTTGCTGCATAGACTGTCTTTCTCTGTAGACATGTCTGACTATGATTCGGATAGAGCAGTGGGGGTGAAGAGGAAGTAGGGCGGGGGGTTGTCAGTGGATTTAAAGGAAGCTGTTGGGTGGACCGAGGGTCCCAGTATTTGATGGCAGCGGGAAGGAGTTTAAAAACTGGCTGGCAATCCTCGAGAAGAGCCGAACCATCTACGAGCTTTGGACCAAGAAACCCTGTATTTGGCATACGATGCCACAAAGGGAAAAGCGTCTGAGTTCGTGAGGGGCTTTTGGAGAACCAACCCCGCTTGTCTTGGGAAGAAATAAAAGACTGCTAACCAAAGAATTCGCCGACGAAGGTACGGCCATAGAGGCCATGAGGGCCCTTTTAAAACTGACACAGCTACGGGATGAAACCCCGGGAGAATTAGGGGCCCGAGCGGGAAGCTATCGTCGTTGGCATTCCGCGAAGTGGTCAGGGATAATGCGGTTATGCAGGCTCAACTTGCGGACCTGTATGTAGAGGCGCTGAGCGACGAGCGTGTTCGTCACGACGTATTGAAAGAAGGACCGCTCAGACTGTCGGCAGCGATAGAACTGGCCAGGGAGAGCCAGGGCGTGTGGGATAAAGTGAAGAGGTGTGGGAAGAAGCAAATACCAAGTCAGGAGGCTGGAAAGAGGGGGGTAGGCGGAAGATCCCCCGCGTGGAATCAGAGGGTTAAGGAAGAGGTGGATCGGGCAGAATTATGAGAGGAGGACCCCAATAGAAGGGCATGGTCGACCAGGCATGGCTTTTATAAGCCCACGCCGGGTCGATACGGGCTGGTCTGCTGGACCTGTGGGTACGAGGACCACAGGGCGGCGGAATGTCCGACGAAGTGGGGGTTGCCACCAGACTTCGATCGTGACAGGTGCACCAGGTGTGGTAAGAAAGGACACCTGGCCAAGTGGTGCGGGCCGAGGAAGGGTGCCCCACCAATATTAACAAAGAAGGCCGAGCCCAAGAAAAGCCAGCGGGCCACCCCAGAATTAAGAGGGAGGGTGGCCCAGTTAAAAAGGAGAGAAATAAAAACTTGGACCAGTGGGTGGGCGAGCCGCTTGAATAGAGGACGGGTTCCCCCGAGGATAGACACAAGGCCAACCCAGTTAAAAAGGGAAAGAGCAAAATGTTGGACATGTGGTCGGGCGGGCCACTTTGCGGCAAGCTGTCCAACAAGAAAGTGCTGGTTTTGCAGGAGGCCAGGGCACCTGAAAAGAAACTGTATTCTTAGAAACGGCCATGGGAGACCGGGAGAGGTCCGGCCGGGGTCGTCCAGGTGCAGGGGGCGCAGAACTCCACCTCATGAGAAAAATGAAGGTGATATATTACTACCGGCGCCTATGGCTGGGTTAACCCAAAGGTGGGGACCCAGGAAGAAGAAAGCTCAAGTGTTCTCTTCGCTAACGCAAGAGAAAGAACTATCCTGTAGAGCAGAGGTAGGTGGTAGAGAGATGAGGGCTTTGGTGGGCACCGGAGCATCTGTGTCATTGATGAGAGAGGAAACATACAGGCGGGTGAAACGGAAGAGAAGGTTACGGGAAGCGGACATAGAGATCACGCAAGCAGATGGCCCCCCCTGGAGATAAAAGGGATGGTGAGGCTCCCTGGTGAGGATTGGGAGGTGAAAAGCACCCAAAAATTTTTACGTAACCCCCGACCTGTGTACAGAGGCAATCTTGGGAGAAGATTGGCTCCGGAGCCAGAAGGCCCAGATCGAGTTTAATCCTACTGTGTTGGTGGTGAACGGCGAGAGAACGCCATTGGGATGCCCACCAGAGGAAGAGATAACCATAGTGGTGGAGGAAGATGTAAAGTTACCCCCTAGGACCGCAGTGTCGGGAAAGGGTAGGTTAATGTCAGGAAAAAGGGCATGGAGAGGACCTCTGCAGTTGGTCCCTGTAGAAGGAAAGAGCCTAGAAGATAGCGAGGTAACCCTGTGCGAAACGGTAGTGGAGGCAGCCGAGTTGGTGCCCATTATGATGGTGAACCAAGCTCAAAAGACTATAAAAGGTTAGGAGGGGGGAGATAGGAAGAGCACTTCCCCTACGAACTCTGAATCGGGTGAGATTTGAGGAAGAACGAAGGAAGCTAGTAGAGCAAACAGAGGGAATCTTAGATGAGGATATATTAGCACCGGATCAATTTAGAACCAGAGTGGGAGGTCTGTTAAGGGACAATCGAGATGTGGTGGCCCAGTCAGACAAGGAGCTAGGGTCAGACCCACACAGTCGAAATGAAAATCGACACCGGAGACCACCCCCTGTGAAATTAAAACCCTACCGAACACCTATACAAAAGACCCTTGTAGAAGAGGCAGTAGAGGAAATGTTGGAAGCTGGGATGATCGAAAGATCGATCTCTCCTTAGAGCTTCCCAATAGTAATAGTAGGTAAGAAAGATGGCGGCCACCGTTTCTGTGTAGATTTTAGAAAGCTGAATTCTATTTCGAAGCCGTTGGCGGTGCCATTGCCATTGATAGACGACATTTTGGCATTATTAGGGAAGGCAAAGTACTTCTCTACGTTGGACTTGAGGTCCGGTATTGGCAAGTAGCCCTGGATGAGGCTGACAAGGAGAAGGCCGCATTCGCGTGTCACCTGGGACTGTTTCAGTTCAGAGTGATGCCATTCGGTTTAGCTTAATGCCCCGGGAGTCTTCCAACAGCTAATGTCAATAGTGTTAGGAGGATACGAGAGCTTTGCCATGGCGTATTTGGACGATATCTTGATATTTTCGGAGACAGTGGAACAACACTTTTTCATTTAAGACAGGTGTTAGGAAGGTTGAGGAAACACGGATTAAAATTGAAATTGTCAAAGTGTCAGTTTCTGAGGAAGAAACTAGGTATTTAGGCTTCGTCATAAACGGAGACGGTATTAAACCCGACATGGATAAGGTAAAGGTCATAAGGGAAATGCCAGAGCCTAAGACAGTGAGGCAGGTAAGAGGTTTTATAGGAGCTATAGGCTACTACCGGCGCTTCGTCCCGGCATTTTCAAGAATTGCCATACCGCTAGTGGCCCTGACGAAGAAATACGCTAGGTTCAAGTGGACAGAGGACTGTCAACGAGCATTTGATTCGCTAAAGGAACAGTTGACAACCGTCCCACTGCTGACGTACCCAGACCTCAGCAAGCCCATGATATTATACACGGATGCCAGTGAGCAGTGTGTAGGGGCAGTACTTACCCAGCCGTGTCCTGATAAGGAAGGACCAGTGCCAGGCATACCAGAGGAAGTACCGATATACTTCCTCTCCCATAAGCTCTCAGAGACACAACAGAGGTGGCCAGTAATAGAGAGGGGAAGCATATGCTATCATGTATGCTCTCCAAAAACTGGACTACTATTTAAATGGTGCGGTCTTCACTATAAAAACAGACCACAAGCCTCTGCAGTACCTATTGCAGGCAGAGTGGACAAATAATAGGAAAATTCAACAGTGGGCACTTAAGTTAAGTGGATACCACTGTATGATAGAGTATTTGGCAGGAAAGGAAAACACGTGCGCAGATTTACTCTCAAGAATACCGAAACAACTGGAAGAAAGATCTGTAAGGGTAGAACAGGGAGTAGATGATAAAGCCTATAGAATAGGAGTAATTAACTCTAATAAGCTAAAAGATCGCCCTATATTAGAATCGGACGAAGAAGGGGACGCCCAGATAATAACCGATCCCTACTGGACAGAAGGAATTGAAAAGGAGCAAGCAGACAGTGAAATAGCTGCTCTGAGAGAGAAGGTAAAGGCAGGAAAGAGACCACCAAGTATGCCATAATAGAGGAAAGGCTGTATTATCTCTCAGGAAGGGATGAAGAAGTCAAACCCAAGTTGTATGTGCCCAAAAAGTTTAAGACCAGAGATATTGGAACAGTGCCACGAAAGGTTGGGTCACATGGGAATTGATAGGACATGTGATCTCATAGGAAGAAAGTACTATTGCCCCAAACTGTACGGAGAAGTCACTAACTATGTTCGAAGTTGTGTAGTGTGCCAGTCGCAGAGCAGAATGCAGGAAATGGCACCCTTGGAGGAGACAGACGTACCAAACTTCCCCTTCGAGAAAGTGAGTATGGATGTATCAGGACCATATGGGGAAACTGCACAAGGAAACAACTATATAGTGAGTTTTGTCGATTGGCTAACAAATTGGCCTGAAGCATTTGCAGTACCAGACAAGAAGGCCAGAACTGTGGCCGGGTTGATAATAAGCGAAATCTTCCCTGGGTATGGTGCCCCTGTGCAATTGGTAACAGATAATGGCACGGAGAATGTGAACAGCATCATGAGAGAAGTTTTGACAGGTTTGAATGTAGAGCACATAAAAACATCTCCATATCACCCCCAGGGAAATGCTAAAGTGGAAAGGTTTCATAGAACCTTGGGAGATGTATTGGCCAAGTTGGTCAGAGAAAACATTGGAAATTGGGACTTGTATTTGACGCAGGCTCTGGCGGCCGTGAGGTTTACGATAAAGGAAACCTCCAGATTTTCTCCTTATTTTTTGTTGTTTGGCAGAGACGTGGTCTTGCCTGTAGATAACCTACTGAAGCCCCGAAGAAGGTATATGGGAGAAGATCATCAACTATTGCTGGAACAGCAACATAAGATATTCGTACAGGCCAGAAGAAGAATAAAGAGGGCCCAGAAGAAAAGAAATGAGAGGGTGAATGCTGAAAGAAAGGTGGTAGAATTGAAGGTTGGAGACCCTGTCTACTATAAAATCCACCAGAGAGAAGGAAAACTGGACCAGAGATGGGAACCGTACTACCGGATAGTGGAGCAGATGGGCCCAGTATCATATGTAATATGGGATCAAGTGGCAGGACGAGCGAGGAGGGTTCATGCCAATGATCTGAAGAAGGCTGAAATAGCTAACCTGGAAATGAGCGAGCCGAGGCCTAAGAAGACAAGGAAAAGGAAGGTAACTCTGGTTGAACCGGAAGGAATGGAGACGGAGGAAGACCTGAAGAAGATGAGGAGATAGGTCGACTTGACCAGATAAACGAAGCAGTCCGAGGACAGAGTTGGAACCCTCAGCGGGGATTAGCGATGTTCAGTCGTCGACTGAATCAGTGCAGAGAAGACCCCGTGAGATCGCCATCACACCCCCATGTCCGAAGAAAAGGAAGAAAAAAGACGAAGAGGTCCAATCAAGCAGTCGAAGGCTCTAAAAGAGGCACCCTGAGCAGGACGAAGGGGCCCAGCGAGTGGGAGGAGGAGGATCGAATACCCCTTTCCCAGCTTAAGGAAAGGATAAGGAACAGAGAAGTTTAGACATAGAGTCGAGAGGTATTGAAGACATTCAAGGCGAAGACTCTAAACAGAAAAGAAGAATCAGGGGATGAAGAAGAGGACAAAAAAACCTCCTGGACGGGAGTTAAACACAGAAAGAGGGGTAGAGGTTGAACAGGAATCACCTCAGAAGATGAGATCAGGAGGGAGAAGAACCCCAAATCTCAGTAGAAAAAAAAAAAGGCTGTGCAGAATAGAAGCATTTAGTGTCGACAATAACGACACTGGCTCATCCAAAATCCTATTGGCTGACTATGGTAGATGTGAGTGGAGGGATGGAGTCGCGGGCTGCACCTCACAAGGGACGGAAGAAGATCATTGGCATTATTGATTGGCCACCAGTGGTGTCATGAAGTACGACCTTTAGAGTGGGCGCCACGCACACCTGACCAGACCATTCTGTCTGCTAGGGGTTAGTTAGAGGAGGGAGGAGCCGAACTAAGAGAAAAGTTATGAAATGATTGAGTGATGAGTCGAGCGAGGCTAAGTGATTGTGAAGAATAACAACAAGAGAATTTGTTACCTTTCAGGAATGATCAAGATGAAAGGGTTGGTGATGACGATGATGGTGATAGCCACGCTGGTGGTGACGATGGCGGAAGCCGGGAAACGCAGCCGAAACACCATTTTTAAAAAAACGAGCCAAGTAATAATAACCAGGTCTAAGTGGTTGGTCACATTCGTGATAGATTTGAACCCGTATAAGTCGCTATTAGATAAGTTAGGAAACGAGCTGACGCAGCTGGATGCAGCCCGATTGAAAGTAGGACAAGATTATCCCAAGCACAAAGGGTATCTTAGTTTATTGCACTCCCTAGAATCAGAAGCCACTATGATAGAGGCTCAATGGAAAGACATGCAAAACTACCTGCAGGGAATAGAGTTACTGCAGACGCGGGAACGGAGATCCGTACTTCCGATTGTGGGTTGGAACAGTAACTGAAGATGACGTTAAATTCATAAGAAGGAAACTGGGACAAGTGGAAGTAAACCAGAGGACGCTTGCCCAGGTGGCAAGAGAGAGTGTGACGATATTAAATGTGACAAGGTTAGAAGTATCCAAAAATAGAGCCAGAATCAATTGGTTAATAGACAACCTGGCGAAATTGAGACAAGAGGTAATTAATAATACAGAAACTGTAATGGTTGAATTACAGGAAATAAGCGGATTCATGCAAAAATACTTCCAGCTAATGACGATTACGAATAAAGTACGACAAACTAGTCAGTCGTTGACGACCTTGCTGGAACACGTGAGAGCACAATTAGACATGCTGTCATTAGGACACCTCTCCCCAAGTATAGTAAACCCGGGTCACCTAAAGGATACAGGCCGAATTACCCCGCCATTTAAGGCTACCAGTGGACCCCACTAAAGAATTGTGGAAGTACTATAATGCCCTTGGATGTGTGACCTTGTTAGAAAATAGGCGATTATTGGTAGTGATATCTGTCCCGTTACTAGATAGCGAGAGTATTCGAGAGATATACCAGGTTATAAACTTACCCATTCCCCACCCCAGAAGAGATCAAGGTTTAGGAATGATAGCAAGGTACAAGGTGGAAGCAGACTACATAGCATTAAATTCGGGGAGAACGAAATTCATGTTGCTATCAGCTGAAGAAGCTAGAAGGTGTAGAGATGATACCCTGGGGACTTGTACCTCGTTGAGCCCTATCTATAAAACTGGTAACCGCAGACTGTGCATACTAGAATTGTTTGAAGGAGGGGGAAGGAATCAAAAGAATCTGCCAAGTAGAGGTATTAACAAACTCGGCATTACCACAAGCTATCAGTGTTTCAGACGGGGTGTGGGCAGTAGCCACACAGAAACATATCAGCCTGTCTAGGGTATGTGGGGGGAGAGTCCACAAGGACATTAAGAATAAGGCCACCGTTATCCCTGGTGACGCTACCCATGGATGTTCGGCGGTTGGGGTGTCCATCTCCTTGCCCCCTATTACCAGATGGAAGAAAGGTATGAAGAAAAGATTCACTCATAGAGATGATTGGTAGAGGCTTAGTCAATTGTACAGAATTATGGGAGCCGATAGTGAAGAGATTTCTAATGTTACCTTAAATAAGATGCCAGTATTAATGAAGCCAATAGAAAAGATGGATATGGATCACTTAAGGGATAAGTTAAGTGCGTTGGGAGACGAAGGTGTAGCTTTAAAGACGATGAGCAGATCGCGATAAGTTGGTCAATAGTAATGGGTACATTCCTAGTTATAGCCATCGGGGGTGTATTAATATGGAAGATTAGGAGTAAGAGAAGATTAACGAACGACAGTCTAGTGAGCATGCAACAACTCGAGAGGGAGATGCCGAGCGGTGTTCCTTACTCAGACAGGACTGGCGAAGAAATTGCTGAGAGACCAATGGAGGAGGTTGGAATGAGACAACCACGTGCGGCGGTAAAACCTCCCACAGCGGAGAGGAAAACATTGACCAAGAAGAACAAACCACAGTGAACATATCTGCACCTACAGACACACGCACACATTACATTGCATGTAGAACAGAAGAAAATGAAAAGAACATTACATTGCATGCAGAACAAAAGAAAATGAAAAGAACATTACATTGCATGTAGAACAGAAGAAAATGAAAAGAACATTACATTGCATGTAGAACAGAAGAAAAAAGAAAAAAGAAAATGAAAAAGAACATTACAGTGCAGAACAGAAGAACAAAAAAGAAAATGAAAAAGAAAACATTACATTGCATGTAGAACAAAAAGAAAAATGAAAAGAACATTAAATTGAAATGTAGAACAGTAGAAAGAAGAAATGAAAAGAACATTACAGTGCATGTAGAACAAAAAGAAAATGAAAAGAACATTACATTGCATGTAGAACAAAAAGAAAATGAAACGAACATTTCATTGCATGTAGAACAAAAGAAAATGAAAAGAACATTTCATTGCATGTAGAACAAAAGAAAATGGAAAGAACATTACCCTTGCATGTTAAAAAGTAGAATAGAATTGCATGAGACAAATGCATGGTGCATGTTAAATGATGTAATTGGGTTTAGGTGTCATTTACGGGTAAATGACAAATCGGTTAGGGGAGGATTGTGGCACCTTGCATTATTAGAAATATTCATAGAAATATGATTTAATTTTTTTTTTTACTCGGTTTATTAAACAGGTTGTTGATTTTTTTTTTTAAACGGAAAATAATTGAGTTGAAAATAATTCACTAAAGTTGTACTTAGACGATCCTAAGGAAAGAAGAAGGAAGGGGAAAGAAAAGAGGAAGAAAGGAAAAAAACGAAAAGAGATGGATGATGCATGACCCGGTCATAAGCGAAGATAGGTGTCAGAAAGATATCTTGGCCTGCGTGTTGGCCGAATTTTAAAAGACAATAGAGAATTGTTATTTGAAATGAAAAATCATTTAGAGGGAGAAAAAGAACCAGGCTTGATGACAGTGTATTGGGATTGATAAGAATATCGGTCAAAGCACCTAGCCTACTTTTGCGTGGAAAGACTCATTGTCAAATTGGAGAAAGGGGAATTTCTTTTTAGAACAATAGAAACGAAATTTTTTTTTAATCGGAGAAAAAGTGTCTTTTGGGTTGAGGGGAGTGACCGGTGGAACTGTATACAGATTCTGACCTATTAAGAATTGGAAACCCACGATAATAAAGTGGGGACATTTTCAATGTAGATAATTAAGATTTTCTGACTGTCGGGTCTGACAAAAACAAGAGGTGAAAAAACGATTGTCTCAGCTCACAGATGGCGCCAATATTCTTTCCTGAAGTCACATCTAATTAGCGGCAGGCTGTTTTGACAGAGCCCAGGTGAGAAAAAGCCAAGATTGTCATTTTTTCGTACGTGCGAAAAGGGCAAAATTGGATTTTGTTTTTTTAAAACAAGAACGATGTAAACCACGCCCGAAAAGAGGAGAAAGGATGCTCGATCAATAACAATTGGTCGGAAACGGTCACGTGGCATACGGGAGAGAGGAGGAGAAATGCTCGATCAGGAATCATTGGTCGAGAGCGGTCACCTGACATACGAGGGACCGGGAAAGATGGGTGTGCGCCTCCCCACCAAAGGCACTGTGAGGAAGTAGGGGTGAAAACAATAGCGATAATGAGAAGACAGAAATAATGCGGCTATTGGAATTATTGAGAAACCCCTGACGCCGACAAACCCACCCCGTTTTGTTGCGGCGTCAATAAAAGCAGGACCCCAGTCGACAGAAATGAGTTGCAGCTGGACCGCGGGCAGGGAAAGAGCCTGAACGCGGACATCAGGCCCGATTCACTCGCCCCTTTGCGGGCAAAAGAATCCTCAGACAAGAAATCCTTCCAGCCCAAGTCGAAGACATGAGTTCAGCCCCGGACGGCAGCGAGAAGAGATCACCTCGGACGACAGAGAGTAGCGGCTGAGTTGCGGCAAGAAATCCTTCCACCCAAGTCGAAACAAGAAATCCTTCCACCCAAGTCGAAAACAAGAGAACTTCCAGCCCAAGTGGACAAAGAAGAAGGTTACTCGAAAGCCGCAGAGAAGATCCAGCCCAAGTCGAAGGCAAGAGAAGTTCTATCTAAGTCGACGAAGAAGAAGAATCAACTGCGAATGATCGATAAAAATCAGCCCCAGTGTCGAACTAAACCACACTCCGACATACACAATTCTAAAGAGTAGGCAATTCGAAATCCTTAGTTGTGTGATAGAAGCTTGGTGCCATAGTCCACAAAGCGGGTCGGGAAATAAGAACAATTTTTCTTTATGTAACGGACATTAGATATAAAAGGTTGTCACCCTTTTTTATCAGTGGTTTTTTGTCTCGTGAGTTTTTTTTTTCTTTTATTTGTGTTTTGCGACCCCCGTCGGACTCAACTTGTACCGGCCCCAATCCCTGCTGGTCCCGTCTGTCTAAGATCTAAACACAGCGTGGGTAGACAGACCGGAGATCAGTACAGTTGCTTCAGTAACCAGGCATTGGAAGCGAGTTGGGAAAGGCGGCTGGTGATCATAAAACCAAGGGGTTGGAGCGGCACGCTTGGAACCAGGAGGAGCGACCAGGAGGAGCGACGTCACCGTTGGCGCCGTAACCAAAGGGATTCGACCCTGGGCCAGGTGTGTAACCGTCACAAAAGGGTTAGTAAATCTATCTATCTCGGCATATCTATCTATCTCAGTTTTTTCATATGACAAAATATGCGTTCTCCGGCAAGATTCGAGCCTGCGTCCCCTAGGTGAAATGTCATTTGATCTGACGTTTCTTTTAATTAATATATATATATATATATATATATATATATATATATATATATATATAAGCAAATATATGGATATAGATCCGACAGTATGAAGAAAAATATACGGTAAAAACAAACAAAAATCCTAATATGGAATTATGCTGTTTTAATGTTAATATAATGTCAACGTCGGATTTTTCGGTCTAATAGACCATCTTCAGGACATATTCATAAAACCTAATTAACATAGACAATATTCATAATATCTATCTCACGCACGGCATAATATCTATCTCATGCACGGTGAACACTAGACGTGGCTTCTTTAATATTTCCCCTTTTCTAGCAAGATTAATGCTCGACAAATGTACATATAAGTTTTAGATCAAAATAAAATTCTTTTCCTTTTTCATTCAAAATACTCAAATTTTAGGAATTCGTTTTCACTACATCGCCCACGTGACGACGACGTGATCATATTTAAACGGAAAGCTTATCTTATAAAAGATTTCAGTTATCTTTTTGGATTGGTCTTGCTTTTATGTCCATCGTCTTTTACATGTTGAATTGAATATGGTCAATGTTAATTATGTTTTATGAATATGTCCTGAAGATGGTCTATTAGACCGAAACGTCCGACGTTAACATTATGTTAACATTAAAACAACATCTTCATATATATATATATATATATATATATATAGAGAGAGAGAGAGATATGATATGATAAAAAATATACATATACATACATATATTTCCACGTAGATATATATATATATATATATATGTGTGTGTGTGTGTGTGTGTGTGTGTGTGTGTTGTGTGTGTGTGTGTGTGTGTGTGTGTGTGTGTGTGTGTATTTCTATCTCAGGTGTTGTAAATACAAAGCTATTCAGTATATATTAGTGAATATGCAAAATATCCCACGTCAATACCGCAACTCTGAACTTCATGCAAATAGCAATCTTCAGTTGCCGCATATGATCGTATTCATCACCTGAAGATTGCAGCTTTGCATGAATCATAGCTCTTCACAGCTTCCTTTTCTAATTATCTTTTAATCATGACTCCTCGAGAAATATATTGGAGTGGTTTCCCGTTGCTTTCACCACGATTTTGAATACAGGACTTTCCTTCTTCCTTCAAAACGCAGGCGATCAGCGTTATCCACAGCTTCCTTTTTTTAAATAGCTGTAAATTACAATGACTACTAGAGAAATATGGCATATTAGTTTCAGTTTTCATTCTCGAAAGTGCGAGATCAGGATAGCCAAAGATGCCTTCCAGAAGCTGAGCAAATTATTAAGAAATAGAAAAATATCGTTACAAAGAAAACGTACTGTACTCTTATGCATTATCAGTCCCCACCCCACCCCTCTATGGCAGTGAAAGCTGAGCAATATCTTCACAAATGAAGAAGAGAATTGACGCAAAAGAAATCTGGTTCTACAGAAGGATACTGAGAATATCATGGACCAAACATGTGAGCAACGAAGAAGTTCTGGTAACAATGGCAAGAAAAATGAAATTTATATTTAACATCAGAAAGAGATAGTTGAGATGTCAGGGGCACATAATGAGGAAAGAGGGATTGGAAAATTTGATACTCACATGATAGATTGAAGGTAAGTATATTAATAGTGTTTAATATTTTGTTGCAAAATGTTTAGGTTTTAATAAAATTCTAATAATCGCTTTTTAAAGAATAAAAAATACCGATGAGTGAAGGTAGTTAAAATAATAGCGGTATCAAGGGAAAAGCTCTTCTTTTGAGACTACGTTTTTATTTACGGGTAGGAAGGCAGATGTTTACCAAAAATTACTTAGTGTTACAAAGGCTAGAAAATCGTGGAGAGCCACGATCGCCCACGAAAGGACACGTCACGTAAAATATGTGGGATGTACGCAGCGACTTACACAAATATATACGTGTGTGCAAAACGTAAGGGATAGACATTCATTGTTTGGCTATTTTAAAAATTCGTTTTCATCGCATTTGTTTACGTCCGAGTACATCGGCTAATTGTTAATTGATTCGAGCTTTATAAAACGGTAAATAATAACGATTTCCTTGTAGTTGGTTAACATATTTCAACAATTTAGTAAATGTTTATAAATTTATTAATAAAAAAAACTGTTTTTATGCTAATTATAAATATGTGGATTTTAAATATTGCATTGCGTTAGTTTTAATTGTAATAATTTTAAAAATGTTGTGAATATAAAATTATTAATTTAAATAAACAATCTAATAAATAAATAGTATTTAACATTTTTTTGTTGTAAATTCTTAAAAACGAAAAAAAATGTGTAAATTCACTTATGTCTAGTTTTTAATAAAATTCTAATCATCGCTTTTAAAAGAATAAAAAATACTGAGGAGTGAAGGTAGTTAAAATAATCGTGGTGTCAAGGGAAAAAAACCCAGCCCTTTTGACATGCCGTTTTTTTTTGCGGACATGAAGTTTAAACATCGACGACTTTTTGTAAATTAAATATACTTTATAGATGATGTTTCCGATTCGATTTCTTTTAAGGCCATCGCTTGATTTACCATTAAATAACGACAGTGTGTGTGTGTGTGTGTGTTTCGTTCTGAGAGAGACATGTCCTCTTATGACTATATAGCAACGTTAGGCATCTCTTGCTGCAGGTGAATTTTAATATTTAATAATATTATTTTTAGCAATTTTAATATGACGTTTTAGTCCACTAACTGTGGCACATTCTATTCAAGACTCCCTCCAAGAAGAATAGACGGATAACGTGTAGTGAATGATTTCTGGCTTTGATGTTTGCCGCCTTTGATGTTTTTCGTACTGTGTCAGACGCGACCATATTCATTACACATCCGATGAATCTTCTGTGTGTCTATGTGTTTGTGAAACCTGTTTTTACGAAGTACACCTATACTACACTGATCCTATACAAATTTGCCGGGCAGCGACTCTATTAACCTTCAGTGATAGAGAAATAAATAAATAACAAGACCAGAATTTCACCATTTAAAAATACTTTGGTTAACCAATCAGAACGCTTTCACAACCGGAGTACAGGCTGTGAGCCAATGAGAAGCAGAGCCGACTTCCGGAAGCAGATCTTTCGATTTGGATATAACCAGATGAAAGATTAAACAAAACTAGAATCGGTAAATTAATGAGTTCACCATTCCTACAGGCAAAGTCTCGTCGGCGGAGGTAGACAGCCACCCGATCCCGCCTATTGCGACATCCCGCTCTGTGGGGAGCTCGGGTAAATACAGAGATGATAAATTAATTTTTTTTTTCAATTCTCCGATGCAGTGGTCGTCGTAAAATGCCTAGAGACGAAAACGATATTTGCCGCACTAGCTGGCGACTATAGACAGCAAAACCGTCCTTGCTAAACTGAAAGCAAACATACCTTCCTTCACCATATTTTCAATCGGTGGCTACTATATTTGAATAAATATATACATATATATTTACTTCCTCCCGGTCGCTTTAGCTCTATCCTTCTGTATTATTATATTGTGTTATATAAGGAATTATTGGTTAATTTGCAGTATAAGCACCAATGCCCACAGTAATGAAAATGTTCCATTATAGTGTAAAATTGCCCCATTGTTTCAAAAATGATATTAAAAATTTGAGCTCTATTAACGTTTAAGAATTGTCGACAAATAATTTCGCGTTGTCAGGCCGCCATTACTGGTGTTGTTTACATACGTTTGCCTCGAGTAGTATTGCGCGGAAGCTTACTTAGTTAACAGCCTTTTTACTGCTTTTCATATCTTTTTAAATGTCTTGATTACTGCGCAATTTTATTTTGAAATCCGCTCTCTTCTTTTTTTTTTAAAACGAAGCTTTAAATGAATAGTTTTATTTAATTGGTATAAATTCATTTTTTCCCAATTAAAAGTGTTGTTTCTTTATAGAAGCGAAGCTTTATTAAATAATGAATTCTTTTTCTTAATTACTAAATTGGTTTAAAATTGTTATAGAAGCAACTGGAAGCTTTTCTTAATAAATACTAGCAGTAAATCCCGGCGTTGCCCGGGGATGTAAAAATAAGAGATAGATCAAGTATCGACCATCATAAAGATTGAAAAATAAAATTGACAAAGATTATTGTTTAAGGTTGACGGACACGCATGTCTTATTTAGTTTTAATTTTTGTTTTGTTTTTTTGTTTTTTTTTTACGAATTGGTCAAACCCAAACTCAAACAAAAACATTGTTTTCAATCGTTATGAGTCTACTGATTGAATAGAATTTTATCATAAACAATTGTCTTGTAAATGGAATTTTTAAGGCATTCGGAATGTAAAATAAAAAAAAAAAGTTTGCAAGACAATAAGAAACACTACCTGCCAAAAAAAAGTGAAGTTTTGTTGAAATCGGTTGAAAATGTAGGAAATCCGATTCCATATAAACGAACACACACACACACACACACAAACACACACACACACACACACACACACACACACACACACACACACACAAACAACCTGGGTTTTAATATAACTCGATATGAGTTGTCCCCCTTTCATTCTCGCGACAGCCATGCCTCTTAATCGTGTTTTCAAATTGATTTCATGCAAAAACAATTGTGTTTTTCCAATTTTTGGCACTGTCAGCACCACCGCAAGGTAATTTTACGCAGTCCTGTGAAGTTTTGTCGAAATCG
>CAHIKZ030004949.1:410000-440000 GCA_903632075.3 Acanthosepion pharaonis
CTATATTTTTTATGTACCCATACTATATATCCATCGTATGCATTAACATGCATTAACACTCTCACTCAGAGTGACTAGAAAACAATTCACTGTTAATAACTCATTATTGAATTGCCCCCTTATTCGAAGTCGAAGGGTGCACATCCTACGAATGCCCCACCAAAATATTACCATGTCCCACCGGTGGAGCATGCGCCCCATATTGGAAATCAACAGTCTAGACTGTCTACACCGTACAGTCAGCCAATGCCCTTTAAATTAACTTAAGTTGGTAGATTTTACGATATTTCAATTATTCTTGTTTTTTTTTTTAACGCCGAATTTTTATACTGGGCACCCTGTGAAATTTGAGCTCATTAGTAATTTCCAACCACACCACACCCACTAACCCTACCACACACCAATGCTTGTAGGTTGGTTGATTTAGTTTGGTTGATTTTACATGCTAGTGGTTTCCATAATCTCGAATTTTGTATTGAGCAGGCGGTGAGTATCAAACTCTCTACTATGTAGTAATAATCAACCTTATTGGCCATGTAACCACTGCTTCATTCAGAGACGTCTTTGTACCTGTATTTCAGACAATATACTTATTAGTATTATATCATAGCAAGGCATCAATAAATGGGAAAAGCGTATACAATTTACTATATATTATTAATCGACAAGTCACTACGAAAAATGCTTCGTAAATAGAATGAAAATTGACTTGAAATTGATACTGAAATTTTCTCGTGTATATCATAATAATTAAACGAATAGTTAGAAAAAATTTATACTGGACAAAACATCGGAAGGATAGATCAAATTTTGAGCAAAGATTACAGCAGGTTAGATTTGGAAAGAAATAATGCAATTATTAATGATTTGCTTCGTTATGTTTACGGCATATCAACACCTCAATGGGTTATTTAATGCCAACAAGATTTTTATTGCAGGTAACATTTTTTTTTAAAAAAAATGTATTGCTGGTAATAACTATTTTCTTCAAAAATTATTTTGGGGTTTAACTATTTGTCCATAGCTGGGACCCTAACAGGTGCTACTACACCGGGTCAGGGTGGACCTGGGACCAGCAATTAAGACGTGGTTCCACGCTCCTCAAAACCTCCTGATCAGAGGCCTTGCTGCCGGACGTACTTTATCGTCTTACCCAGGACGCGGATCTATTTTATTGTCATACCCAAGACGAGTAATTATTAAGAAGAAGAACTGAAATGAACGCATACAAGATTTCCCATAATTCTTCTGCTGTCACTTAATTTAAAGACAATTTGATGTACGTAGATCCTTATTTTCCGTACAAACAATTATTTTTATTTCATGGGTAATTTTTGCTGGGTTTCGCAATTAATTTCGGTTATTCCCAAATTTATTTCTAAGTAGTAAAAATTGTTATCGTACAAAAAAATTCGTCGCAAAAAATCACGTAAAAAATCGCCGAAAACAATTGCAGTAATGAAAACTTGCGAATCCAAAATTTTAGTAATGCTTGTAATCGAATATTACGAACCCAAATGTAATAGGCTCGCGGCTCTCCGATTACAAATTCCGAGTCATTATTCATCACACAATAAGTATATATATATATATATATATATATATATATATAAACATATACATGAAGATCTTTTCTGATTTTGCATTCTCTCTTTCTTTTTTAAAATACCAGTCTATCGAAATTAATCAGTTATAATCTCATTCAATCTATCTTTCTCTCTCTCTCTCTCTCTCTGTATGTATGTATGTATATATATATATATACGCAAGCACAATAAATTGACGAAAACAATCGCAGTAATGAAACTTGGGAATCCAAAATTTCAGGATTGCGGATCCGGATGCAGCCGGGAATGTATTTAATTTGCTCACGAATTCGGCCTGATTCCTAAATGATATATGTTGGGCTACCGACTCTAGGAGTAAAGTTGAAGAAGTGTGACACACTGACATTCACATTTATTTATAAAGAAGGCTCAGATTAGACCAAACAATACAAGGTGACCACAAAGTCAATAGAATCGGCTGGGCTTTTTATTTTCATTTTTAGCTGTGTAATTTCTTTGTGTTTGAATGTCAGACTTTGTTTCGTTAAACCAAGACGCACATTGTGCCTTTTCTTGTGGAGTAGTCGTTGTCATCCAATGTAAACCCTGATAATTCTTGAACTGCGAAAAAGAAAACATTAATTGCAGAGATGTGCATTACTTAAAGAGGGGGATTTAAAGTGAATGTCTTTCGTGACTTTTGAAGACACGTTTTGAATTCTCCAATTCTCAAGCCACGAGACATAAACCCATATTGTTTTTTTTAAAAAAAGGGGATGCCTAAACAAATATATGTATTCACTAAATATAAAGGTTATATATATATATATATATATATTAACATTCATAACAAAAAAAAGTTATAAACCGCTAGATCAATACAATCATGTTTCGACACTGTGTGTGCTTCTTCAGGCGATGGTGGTCAACTGGAGAAAAAAAAAAGATCATTTCATGCTTTAAAAGCAGCAATACCTTCCCGGGGTAGGGCAAAAATGAAGAAACTTTAAAAACCTTTAAAATATAATATTTTGATATTCGTATTAATTTATCTTACACTTGTGTGTCTGTTGGTATATATATATATACACTTGTGTGTCTGTTGGTATATATATATATATATATATATATATATATATATATGCGCAAACACAGTAAATCGACGAAAATCGTAGTAATGAAAACTTGGGAACCCAAAATATCAGGGTTGTGGGTCCGGATCGAGCCGGGAATGTTTTTAATTTGCTCACGAAGTCGGCCTGATACATGTTGGGCTACAGCCTGTAGGAGTAAAGGTGAAAAAGTGTGAGATAATGAGACATTGACATTCACATTTATTTATAAAGAAGGTTCAGATAAGACCAAAAAATACAAGGTGACCACAAAGTCAATATAATCGGCTGAGGGCTGTGGGCTTTTTATTTTCATTTTTAGCTGTGTAATTCCTTAGTGTTTGAATATCAGACTTTGTTTAGATAAACCAAGATGCACATTGTGCCGTTTCTTGTGAAGTAATCATTGTTATCCAATTTTAGGGGTAAGACCTGAAAATTCTTTAATTCCGAAATTACTCTTCAGTTATTACTCCCCCGGTTTCCACAGGATCCATGTATATAGTACCCAGCTCAGCAAAACAGCTTAGTGGATCATGCGTTGATAAGTGAATGTAGTTAAATCTCTGGATCGGGTAATCTGCACTTGAGGTCAGTGAAAATTATTTTCTGATAATGTCGTGTATGGACATCCGTATTTACAAAAATTGGCACATTTATGCAGACACAAAAAAAAAAATGTAAAAATGATTTTAAAATATTGTGGGTCGCTGAATTGTAGTAAGTTCTTCCATTTATGAATAGTAAATATAGTATTTTACATAATAACAATTACTTAACCGTTACAAATTGGTATAGAATTTTAAAGATTTAAAATAAATTATTCTAATATTTCCTGTATTAATTTATGGTTACCTTTTGACGCAAGAAAATATTTAAACAAAATTTTAAAAGTTCTAAAAATGATTAAAAATATTTGATGATAAAAAATTGATTTTATTTTCGTTTCTCTTAATGACACAAAGATTTTGATGATAAAAATGTACATTTTTTCATGGTGTAGGTTCATTTTTTATCAGCTCTTTATAGGTACCTATATATGCTTTGATTATAGTGGTGAAGGTTTTTGTGCAGAACCAACCACAGTTTTTGAAAAGCCGAATACAGACACTTGGTGCACCGTGTGCCACAAGGTCCCCAAACGATCCTCCGCAGGTTTTAAATTCAGAGTTGTCCATCTCCTAGACCAGTTGTCATCCAAGGCTATAGAACTCAGTCTGTCCTGCTATTTACTTAGAGCTGGAGTGAGAAGAAGAGGATTCATACCTTTCTCAAGACTATTAGCACGTAAGTGGAAGTATATATATATATATATATTTATATATATATAAGCTTGACTTTCCCTGACGATCCGT
The DNA here is from genome assembly GCA_903632075.3 of Acanthosepion pharaonis. Lineage (NCBI taxonomy): Eukaryota > Metazoa > Mollusca > Cephalopoda > Sepiida > Sepiidae > Acanthosepion > Acanthosepion pharaonis. The sequence continues at coordinate 414,015 of CAHIKZ030004949.1, forward strand.
TTAGGTGAAACATAGGTAGGTTTGTCTGGCTCACTAGGTGTATCTAGGTCTGCTCTACGGTTGTATTGAGCGCTTTTGTTAGTTAGTTGTTTACTCGTATCGGGATTTTTTCTTTGGGCTTCAGACCTGCAGCTGTGCGATTTTTTGTCGACAGAAGTTCATGTTTGTAGCTCTTTCTTTTTTTAAACCCTTTTTTTTTCCCTCGAGATTGATTTGATTAGCAAATCAAAAATTCGAGGCTTTTTTCGAAACGAGTTTAGTATATATATATATATATATATATATATATATATATATATATATATATATATGTGGCACCCTGCATTATTAGAAAAAAAGAAATATTCATAGAAATATGATTTAATTTTTTTATTCGGATTATTAACCAGTTGTTAGTTTTTTAGACGAAGAATAATTGAGTTTCGAGAATAATTCTCTAATTGTACTTAGGCGATCCTAAGGGAAGAAGGAAGAGAATGGAAAAGAGAGAGAAAGAGGATGAGTAATGCAAAAAGGCCGTTCATTAGCGAAAAAACAGGTGTCAAAAAAGGTATCTAGGCCAACGTGCCTGACTGAATTTTTAAAAGACAATGGGAATTGTTATTTGGGAGAAAGGTAATTAAAAGAAAGAAAGAAAACATGCTTGGTAAATGTGTATGAACATATGTACGATTGATAAAAATATCGGTCAAAGCATCTGGCCTACTTTTGTGTAGGAGACTCATTATCAATTTGGAGAAATGGGATTTTTTTAGAACAATGGGAAACGAAATATTAATCGGGAAAGGTGTCTTTTGGGATGAGGAGGTGACCGCTGGGATAGTATACAGATTCTGACCTGTTAAAAATCAGAACTCCCACGATGATGAAGTGAAGACATTTTCACTTCAGATAATTAAGATTTTTGACTATCAGGTCTGAGCAAAAACAAAGAGGTGAAAAACAATTGTTTTTGGCTCACAGAAAGCGTCAGCAAGACGAAAAAATTCTTCCTGAAGTCACATCTAATTAGCGGCGGACTGTTTTGACAGGACCCAGAAAGGTGAGAAGGGCCGAGATTGTCATTTTTCGTGCGTGCGAAAAAGGCCAAATTAGATTTTGTTTTTTTTGCAAGGTCTTTCTTTCCCAGAAACAAAGCCGGGATAAGCCACGCCCGATTGGAGACGTCACGTAGTACGGGAGACGCCCAACCAGAATCTCATTAGCCGAAAGCGGTCACGTGATATGCGAGAAAGAGGAGAAAGGACGCTCGATCAAGAACCATTGGTCGAAAACGGTCACCTGACATACGAGAGACCGGGAGAGATGGGCATGCGCCTCCAGAGGCACTGTGAGGAAGTAAGGGTGAAAATAAGAGCGATAATGGGAAATCAGAAGTAATGCGACTTTTGGAATTATCGAGAAAACCCTGACGCCGACAGACCCACCCCAGTTTGTTGCGGCGTCAATAAAAGCAGGACTCCAATCGAAAGAAATCAGTTCAGCCCCGGACGGCAGCGAGAAGGGTCCACCTCAGACGACAGAGAGCTCAGATCACCTCAGACGACAGAGAGCTCAGATCACCTCAGACGGCAGAGAGAAGAGTTGCAGGACGGAAGAAGAAGAAGTTACTTGCAGTTATGCATAGAAGAAGTTGAAATCAAACCAAGCCCAAGAACAGAAATTCGTCTCAAACCAAATCGAAGTGAAGAAATACGTCCAACTCAAGCCGAAGAGGAGAATCAGCCGTGAACGACTGGTAGAGATTAGCGCCCAGTGTCAAAACTAAACCACACTCCGACACACCAAGTTCTAGAGAGTAGGCAACTCGAAGTCTTTAAGTTGTATGATAGAGGCTTGGTGCCACAGTCCACAAAGCGGGTCGGGAAGTAAGAATAATTTTTATGTAACGAACATTAGATATAAAAGGTTGTTACCCTTTTTTATCAGTAATTTTTGGTCTCGTGAGTTTTTTCTTTTACTTGTGTTTTGCCACCCCCGTCGAACTCAACTTGCATACGGCCCCAATCCCTGTTTGATCCCGTCTGTCTAAGATCTAATCACAACGTGGGTAGGCAGACCGGAGATCAGTACAGTTACCCTAGTAACCAGGTGTTGGAAGCGAGTTGGGAGAGGCGAGGCTGGTAATCATCTAACCAAGGGGTTGGAACGTCACACTTGGAACAGCGAAGAGCGACCAGGAGGAGCGACGTCACAGTTGGCGCCGTGACCAAAGGATTCGACCCTGGACCAAGTGCCGTCACATATATATATATATATATATATATATATATATATATATATATATATCCTGTAATCGATCAGCTTGACTAATGCTAACCTCCAAGCGGGTCACTCACTGCGCCTTCTCGGGTTAATATTCTCGGCTGACATGACGTCGAAAGAGCATATTGAATGCATTGCTCGGTCTGCTGCTAAGAAAGTTGGTTCACTGTGTTGTGCTAAACAAATTATCTCTCCAGAATCTATCTTATATATCTACAAGTCTACCATTCGTCCATACTGCCGCATATGGATAACATCCAAAGAAGAATCTGCAATGTTATTGTTCCTGACATGTCGTTTCGGCTCCAGTCACTTTCCCACCACCATAAAGTCGCTTCTCCTTGTTTTTTTTTTTAATAAATATTTAATGTTTAATATTCAGATGAGCTCTTCGCTAGCGTACCTAGGCTTTATGAATTTAAGCGCAGTATTAGATTGGCAACAAGTCACCCTAATTTTACAGTTAAATTGGCTACAGGTAACCGTAAGTTCTATGCTAGCAGTGTCTTCTCTTGCACTTCTGGCTTGAGGAAATGTGTTCCGGCGTCTTGCCTTCTAACCAACTTTGACCGTCACAAATTTAATGCAATGTCAGTCACTATCTACTGTCTTCATGATTGCTCTTTTGTTCTCGCTCGTTAATAACGTTTCTGTTTTCTAATACTTCCACACCTAGTAATTCCGTATGTCTTAGTGGCTTTATTGCCTTGCTTGGGGTAATTCCGATTTAAAAAAAATAAAATATGTCTTCACTTAGAAACTTAAATGACGTCATGTCACACAGATATACTTTCAACCCTTACAAGTAGGAGAGATAGCGAAAAGACAATTATTACTAAGAGGTACAAAGCACAGGAAATTGTGGGGAGTCATTATTACCAACGTTCCGATGGGGCACGATATACAGAAGAAGAATGGTGAGATAACCGTCTCCATTCAGGAAACATTAGATAGATTTTTGACTAAACAGTTGGCGTTACTGTCGGCTGAAATTTGTAAAATCTTTTTTATTTTTTCCTTAAAACAGCTTTTCAGGAAATTAGACTTCTCTAGTCCAATAAATGTTACAGCGCTTTCTAATATTGATAGGAGTTTCCTTCTAAACCTTGTGTTTAGATCTATGTATTTAAACCTATGTCGCGTGGAAGGTCATGGTTTGGATTATATAATTTATTTTATTTTATACTCACATGTGTTAACCATTTTAGCTGTTTCATCTGTTGGATGTGTTCAAATAAAGTCAATTGAAATTTATAAAATATTTTTTTTATTAAAAGTGTATTGTTCAGGAAATTAGACTTCTCAAGTCCACTAAATGTTATAGCTCTTTCTAATATTGATCTGAGTTTCCTTCCCAACCTTTTGTTTATGTTGCTTTTTTTAAAAATCATTTTACCTCAAGTAAAGGAATAAAGGTACTAGGATGCAAGAGGTTACTGAAAGCGAAAGAGTCTGAGTAAAGACATTATTAATGAGAGATAAAAGATTATTGTCAATGATGACGTACCTCCACCGCTTAACATAATCTGGAAGAAAACAACAAGCAGAACGTATTCAGGGTCCAACGACAAATTGTTTTGGAAGGATACAACCGAAATCATCACTTAGACTTTCACCGACTAGAGAACTCACCGCCCCACAATGCGTTTCGATTTTTGTATGCGACCGTGGGGACAAAAAAAACTGGAAAAGGACCAGTGCGCAGTCTCAAGGGAACGAAAGGTGAATTAACACTAAAGCGAGAAAAGAAAATCACGAATCGGCGTAGCACATTTAAGTAGGTGTCATTTGGAGCGTCTTGCTGCATATGTCTTTTCTCACGACAAACTAACGGACCAGATCTTACCTTCGGCTCGCGAGAATTCCGACTCTACACCTCTAGCTGTTCTTACTGCCCACCACCTGTCACTTTGATTGCCGACATTCTCCTATCTCCTGCCATTCCTCTAGTTATCTTACATCAGGATAACCGTTAGAACTAATAAAAAATAAGCATAAATAAGCAAAAACAAGTAAAAATAATCAATCCAAATAAATAAATTAAAAACAACCCACCCGCCAAAATAACAGAATAGACTACGGCAAGCAATCTAAACATTAGACGAATAAATAGCTTTAATTATCTTCCCAGAACAGAACAAGCTATTAAATAAGCGACTTAAGAAAAACCTCCCACAATTTTTTTTTACTACGTTAGCAAAACATCAAAAAACTAAAAGAATAAATAATAAAAAAATGAAAAACAAGTAAAAAAGCATAAATAAATAAACAAAAAAGCCGCTCCCGCAAAATTAACCGCCAGAATAGATTACCCACAATGCACCACTGACCCATATATATAAATAGCCGAGGAAATATCCAGTATTCGCGGCCAGACGATTGCGTCCAGCATGAAACAGCCTGTCGCCTCTGAGTGTTGACTTCAATATTCACTTTTATATTTATATTTACATACACTCTATCATGTTATTTATGTTATATATATATATATATATATATATATATATATATATATATATATATATATATAAAATATTTAATGAAAAAACAGACCACTTTTTAAGGTACAATTACAATAATTTATTTCACCAAAATCGTTTTTAAATTCGGTTTACCACATTGAGCTCTCAGGATTTCATCCTCCTTGGATTTACCAATTCGGTTTACCAAGTTCTTCATAACTTATATATATATATATATATATATATGTGTGTGTGTGTGTGTGTGTGTGTATGTATGTATGTATACTTTGAATATACGCTTTTTAGCGGTAGAGGGCGTCTTTGGATCATTGGTCTGTTTCGGGTCTTTCAAACATCATACTGCCCTCACCACGTCGAACCCATCAGAGCTGATCAGTCTCTGATCCGCCGCCATCTAAATTAACAGCCTGCAGACACTGACTTATATTAGGCAAACCATAACCTACTATCACGCCTTTGATTGGAAGTTGTCGAAAATAAAAAAAAAAAGGTATGAGCTTTATTTAAATTGTTTCAGTATCTCGCTGATGTTTCGAAGTCGTGCCAAGCTTTTTTGTCGACGGCCGCATGCCATTTGATCTTTTCCCGAAGTGTCTCAGATGTTAATTCGGGGGATACTTGTTCCTCTGCTTGGAAGAACTGAGCTTTGTTGTGAGCCTCTCGGCTCTGTATTTCCTGCGTCTCACCAGAAGGATTTCCTGTGCGCTGCATCTGGCTAATTTCCATTTGACATTTCATTTTGGCTTGATGGATTTTTAGGCCGAGTATATTCTTGCATATATATATATATATATATATATATATATATATGAAATATGAAATTAATCCCCCCCTATACTCTACCATATCTCTTTAACTACGCCTTTTACACTCTCTGTTAAATTACAAAAACTTACACTACCCATCAATTTTAATTTCATTTTTCGTTTCATTTCATTTTTGGAAGTGCTATCTCATGATCCGGCGTCCTTTTAAAAGGACTCTGGTGAAATCGATTATTATAATGGTACCGTCAAATGGTCTGTTTTTTTTTAAATATATATATATATATATATATATATATATATATATATATATATATATATATATATATATATATATATATATATAGATAGATAGATAGATAGATAGATAATATTCGTGATCAATATATATATATATATATATATATATATATTGATCACGAATATTATCAATATATATATATATCAGACTTTTCATATCTATCTATCGATGTATCTATCTCAATCTGTTCATATCTATCTATCTATTTATATATATATACATATATATATATATATATATATATATATCAGTCTGTTCATATCTATCTAACTATCTCTCTCTCTATATATATATATATATATATAAATATCTATAAATATATCAGACTGTTCTATCGATCTCCCTCTCTCTTTCTCTCTCTCTCTCTCTCTCTCTCTCTCTCTCTCTCTCTCTCTATATATATATATATATATATATATATATATATATATGAACAGCTGGTGTCGACTTTGATGATCTCACATCTAGACTTAACTCTTGGTCGTAAACACCAGGCACTTTAGTTTCAGATAAAATAATTTCGAGAGGAATTGACGTTATGCAACGAAGCCTCCAGCGACGCTCGAACTGACTACAATCGCAAATGAACATACAAGACAAACTTTTTAACTATCGCTTTATACCAGACGGCTAATGGGTTATTTATTAAATCAGCTTAGTCTGAATGTAGGCTACACCAATAGAACAGTAAGATAGGATAGAACTCGCTACACCAGATAACTGACAAGTTTCTTAAATAATGAGCCAGATGAGGCGTTAGTGTCAGCTATTAACAGATTTCAAAATCGTTTAAGCGGCCGTGCGCGGGATGAACGATTTTCCACCCTACAACATCGCAAGATTATGGCTAAACGATCGCAAATATTACTCTACGAGCAGCATAGCCCGGCGTTACCCGTCCTTGATTCAAAAATCGTACGACTCATGCAGCAATCGCTATCACTTGACTTAAAATATTTTTGCCCTTCCTTGCCTTTAAAGGAGTGCCCTTTTCCGTGCTGATGTTGCTACATGCCTTACTTCTTGCCTATCTCACACTGCGAATTTTTTCTAAGCTCTATACTAAACATTAAATCTGTTACGAAAAAAGAACTAAGCAAAATGAACACAAAACGATCAGCTTTAAAAAAGGACTCGTAACTGGAAAAACCGAATGAAAAAAAATGTTAGCAACAAATACTTTTTCACACCCAACCCAATTCTGCGGAATCAGAATCAACGTTGAGTTTAAGCAAGCGAATGAGCCAATTGGAGTAAAGTAACATGTAGATTTAAATTTTTCCCACTTGTGACGAATGCATCTATCGATTATTTTTGCATGCTAGCATGCTAGTTAACATTCGTGTCAGTCAGCTGTTGGCTCTCACGCTGGCCAATAGAATCTTTCTGCCTATTCGTGGCAGCCACCTATAAGCTCTCACTCTGGTCAGTAGAAAATGACCGCAAACTACATGAAAACTGCCGTAGAAGCATGAAAAAATCGATTATTTCCACTATCGATGGGAGCTGGGAAATGCAAAGTCGGTCTTGGCCTTCCTGCTAACTTGGAGCATGTGCATATGAATTTTGGTGCAAATCCGTCGAAAATTCCGGCCGTGCATTCGTTACAGACACACCCACACATCCTGCCTTTTATAGATAGAGATACAATTGCAAATGTTCAAACGAAAACTTTTTTTTTTTTTAGTGCACACGTATCAGACCTTTACATCAGAAACCCGCCTTGTTACGCCCACAGGGTTAAATCAGCAGCATTCTTTACGCATTGATAGATGGTTTGTTACCCAAGATCTGGTATTATGTGGGATACGCTCCCGCGTAGATGCTTTCATGAACTCTATAATTATAACCTTTTTAAGTCTATGGTAAACTGTTATCTTACTTTCATTTCCTCATAACCTTCACTACTTCCTCTTACATTTCATATCATGCACTTTATTCATTAAGCCACTACCTTGAGCGGCTCTCGATCCTTGGGTGACTATTAAAAAAAAACACTTACACGTATAAATGCGCACTTTATTGACATTTATTTATTTTCTTTGTACGTTTCTTATTCTTCATTTTCATTTTGAGTTTTTTTTTTCGAAACAGGTGCAAACAGATTTTAGTCCGAATAAATCATCACGAGAAACAGCTGTAGGGTGTGGACATTTTGATTTTAAACAGAGGGCTCCTTTGCAGCAGAGCGGGATATCTGAGAGTAATCGCCCCTGCATAGCCTGAGAGAAAAAGTGAAAGAAAGAAAGAAAGAAAGAAAGAAAGAAAGAAAGAAGTAATACAAGGATAAAAAAGATACGACTACGAGCAAGCGTAAGTTTCATCTTAGATTCTGCAAGAATTTGATATATATATATATATATATATATATATATATATATATATATATATATAATCCCTCACAGGTAGCACGACTTAGACTTCCATGCGCAACGCAATCTTCAGGTGTTGAGTATAGACCGTTACCTAATTTTAATTTTAATAAAAATATCTGGTTAACGCAATGTTGGCGCAGTCCATATATTAAAACGGGATTACATTTTATATATTAAAGATATTTTGCATTTAAAATAAACGGGATATATATATATATATATATATATATATATATATATATATATATATATATATATATATATATATAATATAAAAAACAGACCACTTTTAAGGTACCATTACAATAATTTATTTCACCAAATCCTTTTTTTAAAGGATTTCGGATCATCAGGTAACACTTCCAACAGTGAAATGAGAGGAAAATGGGATATATATATATATATATATATATATATATATATATATATATATATATATATATATATATATATATATATAGGTAAATAAGAACAAATGCTGCATGATTCCACTGTACGTAGCATTTAATTTAAAAGACACCTCAATACATAATAGAGCTAAATATTATTTATTTTCGCTACACAATTACAATTATGTTTCAACACCACAAATGTGTCTCCTCAGGTAATATTAAACTACTGGCGAGTGAAGAATTAATTGATTTCAAAAAGCGGAATACTTAAAAAAAGAAAGAAAAAACTTGTTGGCTTTCCAGTGATTAAACAATGGAATGTGGCCTAAGCTAAATTCAAATTCACCGGGGAAAAATTAATATAGGTTATGACACGAAATTGTCTGCATATAAAAGATAGACAAATTATGGACAGATACAGGTTGTTACATTGTTTCGTAATATGTATCGAAATCAGACGCTAAAACTTACCAAAAAGCAAAAACGAAAGTGAAGGGGAGATAATTTAACATAAATTCGCCAATTTGGCTTCTTACAAAAGTATTTTGTACTTGATAAATAAAAACCCCTTTAAGAAACTAGCAAACAACTTAATTGTTCGAAAAAACGGATCAAATATTCAAAACTACTTTGGCAAATTAATATGTAACCGTTAAATAAGAATCTCCATATAAGATGTTAATAAGACCAACTAATCAGTGTAAGATATTAATAATACCAACCGCACACCAGTACATCTCATATAAGATCTTAATAATACTAACTAAATATTAATACGAAGCAATATTAAATCAAAATGAAGCATAGGAATAGAATAGTAAGCCATATATGGGGCACAACAGTTCACCTACTGATTTTCACTATAAGAAAACTTATTATCAAATTCAAAGTTTAAGCATATTGTACAATAAGCCAGGTTATGCCTACAATTTATAGTCAATTCACTTCTTTGGTTTAATAGGGAGTTATTATAAAAAAGATCTGATAATTTCTAATTTTTATGCAAACGAAATTTTTTTAAATTTTCATTTTTCCTCAGGAGTTTTATTAGCTTCTTTTAAATTCAAAAGACATTTAGAAAGAGATGTATTATTTTTATAAGTACTATTAGTGAAGAATAGGACATCCTGATACCACCTAGCCTTAAAATAATTCTTAGTACAACCAATATAAAATTTTTCAGCATTTGGATTATCTATTGTAGAAATAGTACTCAGACAAACAAGACAGGTGCTTAAATATTACTATCAACAACGACAACAATATATATATATATATATATATATATATATATATATATATATATATAGAGAGAGAGAGAGAGAGAGAGTGAGAGAAAGAGAGAGAAAGAGAGACCCTGACGTACTGCACTATTTAGCTACAGAGGAAACATCTGCTGAGCAAGGTTAGGGTTAGGAAATATACTGATTTTAACCAGATGTTTCCTCTGAAGCTAAATGTTATAGTACTTCAGGCTATATGACGGTTCGGTGTAGGATACAGGTTTGGTTCCTCTCAGAGGACACACATTTTCTATGAAATTTCTCGGACATTCAACCTAGTAAATTTGAATACTGTTTATTATAAACAGAGAATTTACTTAAATATTTGTATCTATAAAAATAACGTATAAACAAATATAATATATATATATATATATATATATATATATATATATATGAACAATATAATTTTAGGGTGTGCTATGATTATGGGATAAAGTGCTCAATATCAGAGGAAAGTGAAAGATATATATATATAAATGAAAACACTAAGACCAATATCTCTGGATCTATATCTTCTTTGGAATTATCCATACAGTTTACCAAATAATATCATTATATATATATATATATATATATATATATATATATATATATATATATATATATATGTGTGTGTGTGTGTGTGTGTGTGTGTGTGTGTGTGTGTGTGTGTGTGTGTGTGTTAAACACGTAATACATTCATGGTGAAAAAACATTCAATTATATGTATATATATTATTGATGTTATTTGTTTGGGGGTTTTGAAAGTTCCTGAAAACTGGGTTATCGGGAGACGTTAACAAAAAAAAACAGAAAAGAAAATGAGACTTTCGGAAAGGCTTCGAACCAACAACCGCCGTTTCTTGTATAAAAAAAACTGTGCGAACACGAAATACATTCAAAGCGAAACTAGTTTCATTATATATATATATATATATATATATATATATATATATATATATATATATATATATATATATATATATAGGCAGCCCAAGAGAAAGAAAAATAAGTGGTTTCAAAATTTTAGTTACCTTCAAACATTTCTAATCTTAGTCGAATTAATGTCGTCAATACGAGTGCCCCTGATAGCATAATAACCCAGTCCTACCTGCCACATTGTAGGGTCATCGGTGACTAAACAAGTTTAACCACCAGGCTTTTCCTGACGAGGAAGAAGGCTTGAAACTCAGCAGGATTAAGAACAAAACTCTCAAAGAGCCAGTGAGCTTTCAGGTCGGGTCAACTTCCTTCTGATACAATGGGCTAGACTGGGCCCCATGACCAATACCCACGGCTAGGTATGAAGCCATTGGATTGATGTCACGGCATCGCTGAGTAGAGAGCTTCCCAGATTAACATCAACAGTCAGAGCAGAGCGTTATCCCGATGGAATCAATGAACACGTGTCCATGACCAATATGATCTTTCAAGATGGATGATATCGTCTCTTGTTTGGTCTGGTTCGTTTTGTTTTACAGCATATCAACATCTCAATGGGTTATTTAATACCGACAAGATTTTTATTGCTGCTAATATTTTTATAATTTAACATAATATTATTTTTCATTTTAAGTCAAGTACGGCACCTTTCTTAAGGATATTCATCTTTACATCAAGAAACTGATTCGATCCTTTAGTTGTTTGGTTTGATTTGTTTTACGGTATATCAACATCTCAATGGGTTATTTAATGCCGACAAGATTTTTATTGCTGCTAATATTTTTATAATTTAACATAATATTGTTTTTAGTTTTAGTCAAGTACGGCGCCTTTCTTAAGGATGTTCATCTTTACATCAAGAAACTGATTCGATCCTTTCGTTGTTTTGTTTCTTTTGTTTTGTTTTACGGCATATCAACACATCAATGGGTTATTTAATGCCGACAAGATTTTTATTGCTGCTAATATTTTTATAATTTAACATAATATTGTTTTTAGTTTTAAGTCAAGTACGGCGCCTTTCTTAAGGATGTTCATCTTTACATCAAGAAACTGATTCGATCCTTTAGTTGTTTGGTTTGTTTTGTTTTGTTTTACGGCATATCAACACATCAATGCCGACAAGATTTTTATTTCTGCTAATGTTTTTATAATTTAACATAATATCATTTTTGGTTTGAAGTCAAGTACGGCGCCTTTCTTTAGGATGTTCATCTTTACATCAAGAAACTAATTCGATCCCGTTTTTATTGTTTCATCGTGTTTGGGGGTTAACTATTTGCCCATAGCTGGGACCCTAGCAGGTGCTAACACCCTAGATCAGGGTAGACCTGTGACCACCAGTAATTAAGGGGTGGTCCCACGCTCCTTAAAGCCTCCTGATCCGAGGCCTTGCTGTTACCCAGGACGCGGATATAGTTTATCGTCATACCGAGGGCGGTTAGTCCTGGAGAGGGATGGGTTATACCAGGTCTGTTTGCCCAAGAGAAGCTGCACATATATGAATGCCTCTCAGGCTGTCCTCACAGATGTTTAGGGAACTGTTCTGCAGCCCACAGTCGCAGTGACCTTACTACCACATCTGGTCATGGGATGATAAAAATGCTTATGATGATATCTTAGTAATCTAAGACTTTAAATTTCTCTTGTGGTAATTCTCGTGCGAGAATTTAACCGAAAATGCTCAATCCTGAAATGGATATATAGATTATAGAAGGATGTTAAATGATCCATTTCCGGTAGGAGATATAGACATAAATACTTCCTATAATATGTCAGCGCACGAAGTATTATATTTTCAAACAAAACGGACATAACCACTTTTGGTTGTTAGCCTATTATAATATATAAGTATTAAATTTTCAAATATAAGTATGAAATTGTCTTTTAATATATATATATATATATATATATATATATATATATATATATATATATATATATATAGATAACTAGACTAGTTTCGAAAAAACTCCTAGAATTTTTGATTTGCTAATCAAATCAATCTCGAGGAAAAAAAAGGTTTTAAAAAAAAGAAAGAGCTACAAACATGAACTTCTGCCGACAAAAAAATCGCACATATATATATATATTCATATTTATTATAATTATTTCCTTTTTAAAAAATATGATTCCATCGTGACACAGAAAACTGAAAAAAAGGGTCATCTAAACATGAGCAAGTCATAGGAATAAAATTTAAATATTAAAAATATGACTCACTCATATTTAAATGATCATTTTTAGAAAATCTTTGTGTATAAAAATATGAATTAAGCGGTTAAATAAAAATGCCAATTTTTTTTGTCATTGAAAACCCAGACGACACGCTGAGTAATGGCTGTCTATCTCTGCTACAGAAGGTAGCGACGGAAAGTGAGAAGAAAGGACTAAACATAAAGAAAAAAAGAGTGCATGGTCGTCAGTCAGAGGATGAGCCGGAAATGCGACATGCATGTCGGGAACACTAGAATCAAGCAGACGCGGAAGTTAAAATAACTACGAAGCGTATTGACAGAGAACTGTAAGGGCGACACCGAGATCCGTAGACGTATTGGGATGACCAGAGACATATTCTAAAAGCAGGATTTCTTTACCAACAAAGAAAAAAATACTGAACTGTTACATGACATCTGTCCTTCTTTACCTCAGCGAATGTTGGACGATTTCCTCAAAGGTAAAGAAGAGACTCGAGGCGACGGAGATGTGGTTCTACAGAAGGATGCTAAGGATATCATAATATTAATAATCATATCATAATAATAATAATGAAAATAACAAAGAAAAGAATACTGAGCTGTTACATGACATCTGTCCTTGTTTACGGCAGCGAATATTGAATGAGGGAGATGTGGTTCTACAGAAGGATGCTAAGGATATCGTGGACCGAGCGTGTAAGCAACGATTTGATCTTAGAGAGGTTGACAACAAGGAGGAGACTTATACTTAATATCAGGAAGAGGCAGCTGAAGTTTCTGGGACACATAATGAAAAAGGGGGGCCAGGAGAATCTGATACTCACGGGGCGAATAGAGGGAAAGAGAGACAAGGTAAAATAATACGTGACATACCTGACGGACTTAAGCAAGTGGGTGACAGAATGTGGTCTGGTGGAGGAAGCAGAAGGAAGGAACTTGTTGAGAGCTGCAATGGATAGAGAGAGGTGGGGAGACATGATCGCCTATATCCTGAAAGGACATGGCACATAAAAAGAAAGAAAGTGTGGGCTGAAGTTTCTGGGACACATAATGAGAAAGGAAGGCCTGGAGAATCGGATACTCGCGGGTCGAATAGATGGAAAGAGAGACAAGAGAAAACAACTCATAACATATCTGCCAGACTTAAGCAAGTGGATGACAGAACGTGGTCTGGGGGAGGAAGCAAAGGGAAGGAACTTGTTGAGAGCTGCAAGGGATAGAGGGAGGTGGAGAGCCATGATCGCCTATATCCTGAAAGGACATGGCACATAAAAAGAAAGAAAGTGTGGGCTGAAGTTTCTGGGACACATAATGAGAAAGGAAGGCCTGGAGAATCGGATACTCGCGGGTCGAATAGATGGAACGAGAGACAAGAGAAAACAACTCATAACATATCTGCCAGACTTAAGCAAGTGGATGACAGAACGTGGTCTGGGGGAGGAAGCAAAGGGAAGGAACTTGTTGAGAGCTGCAAGGGATAGAGGGAGGTGGAGAGCCATGATGGCCTACATCCTGAAAGGACATGACACATATAAAGAAAGAATGTTTGTGAGCAGGCACACTCACCTCACCTAAACATAACCTGACTTTGTAAGTAACATATAAGTTGTCTAGGGAAATTAAAAACCAACCAAACCTAATCAAAATAGATTAAATCTTCCTTAACTTTAACAACTCAAAATACTAACGTTGTCTGCGCTTATGAATTAAGTAAATTTCTTAGAAAGTCATTCATAGCATCGCTTGACAATGGAACGAAACTCTGGATTTTAAGTTTAATTTTTATGATTAAATTTACAGTTTTAGTTTCAGTTTTGAAACATATATATTTTCTGTGTCACGATGGAATCATATTTTTTAAAAAAGAAAATAATATTATGCTCTACTGTTTGTATCGTGCACTTTTTTTTTTTTGTTTGTTTACAACGCTGACTGTCAATGCCAGTGTTGGAAGCGCGACATATTTTGACGTAATTTTCTTAGGGACATCATAACGTAAACAAAGTCTTGATTTGGACAGAAAAACATAAAAGTCCTTCCAATATAAGCAAAAAATAAATAACGAAAAAAAATATATATATATATATATATATATATATATATATATATATATATATATATATATATTTACATTTAACGTCGTCCCCAAAAATTAAATTATATATAACTTTAATTTTCTTGTTTACTTATATATTTATTTATTTAGTGTTTGATTTAATTCTTCGATTGTTGGAGCTGGTGGAAGTCAATTAATTTATCGTCTGCGAAATTTCCCTAACCAGTGCAAACTAATCGAAAAAAAATTAATATACTTGAATAAAAAGGAAAAGGAGGCGACGTAAAAAAAATTATCTTCACTCAAAACAGGTGTTGCCCCATAATTTATTTTTGCTTGTTTTTACTTAATATGATTGCAACTCAAAATTATTCCACCATGCAAAAACACTTGACTTAATTTACAGAAATTTTTGAGTCAAAGCACACGTACTCATATATATACACACACACAAACACACACACTCACAGGATATATATATATATATATATATATATATATATATATATATATATATATATATATATATATATATATATATAAAGAAATGAGAAGAGGAAAATATTTTGTGCCGACGCATTTTGTTCCTTGCGGAAATGATATTGAGCAATGTGCAGAAAAAGTAACGTTGAGAAAATATAATGTGTTCTGATTTAAAATAGAGAACGCCATGAATATTCAAAAAACCTCCCGGTGTTCAGGAAAGGAAAGGAAAATTATTTAAATACGCTGCACGAGGTAAATATTTTGGCATGTTGTTATGCGAAAGTCAATTGATGTTATTGCTGTTACTATTATTAATATTGTCATCTCGCTTCTCTCATATAGTTGCCCTTGGGAGGACGATAAATCCATCCGGCTGGGAGATTTTGAGTAGCATGGAACCACCTCTTAATTGCTGTTCTTCGAAGGTCTACAATAACTCGGCTTGGTAGTAGCACCTGTTAAGATCCAAGCTATTGGCAAATTGTGAACTTCCAAACAAAAGCAAAACACTATGAAAGTAAAAAAAATTGTAGTAAAAATACCAGTAATATATTTTTTATATGAAAAAATACCAACGATACATATTTACAATAAAATTACGAACAATTCGTTTTTAAAGAAAACTGAGTAGTAATGAATTTTATAGTGGAATTACCAAAAATACATATTATAGGAAAATGACAAAAAAATATATTTTATAGCAGATTTACCAACAATATAATTTATAGCAAAATGACCAAATATATATTTTAAAGTAGAGTTACGAACAATATACTTTATAGCAAAATGACCAACAATAAATTTTATAGTAGAATTACCAATAATACATTTTATAGAAAAATGACCAACAATACATTTCAGAGCAAAATGACCAACAATATATTTTAGAGCAAACTGACAAACAATACATTTTATAGCAAAATGACCAACAATATATTTTATAGCAAAATGACCAACAATACATTTTAGAGCAAACAGACCAACAATATATTTTATAGCAAAATGACCAACAATAAATTCTAGAGGAAAGTGACCAACAATATATTTTATAGTAGAATTACCAATAATACATTTTATACCAAAATGACCAAAATATATTTTATAGCAACATGACCAACAATACATTTTAGAGCAAAACGAACAAAAATACATTTTTTAGAAAATGACCAACAATACATTTCAGTGCAAAAGGACCAAGAATACATTTTAGAGGAAACAGACCAACAATACATTTTATAGCAAAATGACCAACAATATATTTTATAGCAAAATGACCAATAATAAATTTTATAGTAGAATTACCAATAATAAATTTTATAGCAAAATGACCAACAATATATTTTATAGCAAAATGACCCACAATATATTTTATAGTAGAATTATGAATAATGCATTTATAGGAAAATGAGCAACAATACATTTTAGAGCAAAATGACCAACAATAATTTTTTAGCAAAATGACCAACAATACATTTTATAGTATAATTACGAATAATACATTTTAAAGCCAAATGTCCAAGAATATTTTTTTTAGCAAAATGACCAAACATACATTTTGTAGCAAAATGACCAACAATACATTGTAGAGAAAAATGACCAGAAATATATTTTAATGCAAAATGACCAACTATACATTTTATCGCGAAATGACCAACAATACATTTTATAGCAAAACGACTAACAGTACATTTTATAGCAAAATGACCAACAATACATTTTAGAGCAAACTGACCAACAATATATTTTATAGGAAAATGACCAACAATAAATTCTATAGCAAAATGACCAACAATATATTTTATAGAAACATGACCAGCAATACATTTTAGAGCAAAATGACCAACAATACATTTTATAGTAGAATTACGAATAATACATTTTTTAGCAAAATGGCGAACAACATATTTTATAGCAAAAGACCCACAATACATTTTATAGTAGAATTAAGAATAGTGCATTTTATAGCAAAATTACCAACAATACATATGAGAGCAAAATGACCAACAAAAATTTTTTTAGCAAAATGACCACCAATACATTTTCTGGTAGAATTACTAACAATATATTTTAGAGCAAACTGGCCAACAATACATTTTATAGCAAAATGACCAACAATACATTTTATAGTAGAATTACCAAGAATACATTTTTATAGCAAAATGACCAACAATACATTTTATAGTAGTGAGAATACATTTTATAGCAAAATGACCAACAATACATTTTATAGTAGAATTACTGAGAATACATTTTATAAAAATGACCAACAATACATTTTATAGTAGAATTACCAATAATACATTTTTAGCAAAATGACCAACAATACAAAGTAGAATTACCAATAATACATTTTATAGCAAAATGACCAACAATACATTTTATAGTAGAATTACCAAGAATACATTTTATAGCAAAATGACCAACAATACATTTTATAGTAGAATTACCGAGAATACATTTTATAGCAAAATGACCAACAATACATTTTATAGTAGAATTACCGAGAATACATTTTATAACAAAATGACCAACAATACATTTTATAGTAGAATTACCAATAATACATTTTATAGCAAAATGACCAACAATACATTTTATAGTAGAATTACCAATAATACATTTTATAGCAAAATGACCAACAATACATTTTATAGTAGAATTACCAATAATACATTTTATAGCAAAATGACCAACAATACATTTTAGAGCAAAATGACCAACAATACCTTTTAGAGAAAACTGACCAAAAATACATTTTATAGCTAAATGACCAACAGTACATTTTATAGCAAAAATGACCAACAATACATTTTAGAGCAAAATGACCAGCAATACATTTTAGAGCAAAATGACCAACAATACATTTTATAGCAAAAATGACCAACAATACATTTTATAGCAAAATGACCAACAATACACTTTATAGCAAAAATGACCAACAATGCATTTTATATCAAAACGACCAACAGTACATTTTCGACCAAAATGACCAACAATACATTTTAGAGCAGAATTACCAACAATACAATTATTGAATAAACCAGAAATCTACTCAAATAGGAGTGTTCATTAAAAATAACGTGTAAACGTATATTTTTTCTCATTTTTTTAATCTGAAATAATTAAAATTATTTATGAATAAATTTGGGCGTCTATTTCAAATACGAAATATCCACTATTAGTCTGAAGTAATATAAAATTATATATATATATATATATATATATATATATATATATATATATATATATATAATTTTAAAAACAATTTCTATAGATATAACAAAATGAAAAAAAATTCATGTGACACGTTTCTGTCCTTTAGTACTTCATCGGACAAATCTTACTGTGATTATGCTCGACACTCACTTTGATAAAAAACATTCCCCAAGGAAAGAAACACGTTGGCATAAAGAAATTTCGATTCCTGTCGGAGGGCATATATTTTCTTTGAGATTTCTCGGACAAACAGAGCATTTACTTTATATTTGTATCTATAAAAATAACGTATAAGCAAAATATTTTAAAATAATTGTTGGACATAGTCCATTTCATCATATATAGCATCTATTTTAATATATTTTTTGTACGTTATTTTTTATAGATACTAATATTTAATTCCGTAAATGCTCTGTTTATAATAAACAATATTAACAACATTTACCGGTCTGTATGTTCGAAAAATTTCAAAGAAAATATGTGTCCTCCGTCAGGAATTAATCGTATATATATATATATATATATATATATATATATATATATATATATATATTATATATGAAAATTAAAAAATATTATGAAGTTAAAATCTTCAGACACACTGGGTTGTATATTAATATTCTTTCGTTTTATCATTTCAATTAGTTTTCTCGACTAGTTTCAGCATGACCATCACGAGGAGGAATAAATCCCTGCTTGTTAGTAGCAGTGAACAACGGGGGTGAATGACTGTTTCCGGAAAAAGGGAACTTATCTTTAGTTTTCATTTTTTTTTTTTGTTCATCGTTAATTTAGGTTAGTCCTAGTGTTGGTCAAACGGCCTCTTTCAAGTTGTATAAAGAGAGAGAATGGGAGATTCCTGACTTTAAGAATTCCCTTCTTTGTCAGTTTTATCGATTGCTGGGAATGGGATGTTTATGTTAAGTGTATGTTATCTTTTAGTTCTCCTAGCTACGTATATATATATATATATATATATATATATATATATATATATATATATTGAACAATAAAAAGTATTAACAAATTAAAATCTTCAGACACACTGGGTTATATATTAATATTCTCTCGTTTTTATTATTTAAGCTAGATTACTCGACTAGTTTCGGCCAACATGGCCATCATCAGGAAAAAAAATTCTGCTTGTAAGTAGCAGTGAACTACAGATTGTTACGGACCAATTGCCACAATACAAAATTTAAAAAGAAAAGATAAAATAAACGTTTTGTTGTCAAAAGATATGACCAAGGTTTACCACTCTGTAGTTTATATAGATTCTCGTACAGGGTCAAATACACGGATGAAGTGAAACAACCAACATTAATGAACAAAAAACGCCAATATATGTATAATTTAATAAGATTTAATTATAACAAGACGGTACATGAAAACATTAATGCATGGTTGTCCGTGTAAAGATGTTTGCTATACATTTCTGAGTTGAATTGAACTGGAACTCCTATTCATTGTACGATTTTCTTTGCTTGACGGTAATTCATCGATGTTTGCTATACATTTCTGTTCAGAAAGATGTATGCGTTATATATTTATGAAAATTCAAAGCATACTTAGTTTTAGTTATTCGCCTGAAATAAAATAGGGTTTTCTCTTTTCCTTTTCTCTCTTTCTTTCGTTTTATTTTTTATTTTTTTTGTTCTTACTTTCAGTTCAATTCATTTCGTCTGTGCAGCGATATCTTTTGATATATTATTCTTTCTTCACTGTTATGTGTTTTGATCCCAACAGTTAGTCCTTTACTCTTTTCTTCACATATTCAACAATTTTGAATCCATCGTTCGGGTAGGAATATTCGGCGCTGTATAAGTCATCGATTACGTACAACTGAGTGGACCACACATGCCTGTCTGAGGCGATTATCGCGCTTAGTAATCTAACTGGGCATTTGATATATGCAGCATAATGTGTTGTGTTGAATTGAACTGGAACTCCTCTTCATTGTACGATTTTCTTTGTCGTGATTGTGATTAACTAGGACTAGAATAGTTAGCGAAGACCAGCCTTTTCCCCATTTCCCCTTCGGCAATGTGCCACTATTATTGCACCTTATACAGTAATAAATGTATTTTTCTTCTACCTTGCTCTCTCTTTTGAAGCTGACTGGACGTGTTACCGAAGAGTCTTAAATCTTACTTTCTATCGTTACTTCTACAAGGAGAATTACTTGAAGGCAACATATAGTGTTTTTTGTTGCAATTTAACTCAAAAGATTGCCACTGTGAGATTTCAGCAGTAACAAGAATTCATTATCATTTCTTTCTTTCTTCGCTGTGTTTCGCTTTAAATGCCAATATTTGCCATTATAGTTTTTCAGTCTTTCCTTTCCCCAAACAGTCGGACGTAAAATCCCGACAATAATCAGTGGTTGACACTTTACTTTTGTATTTTTCTTCCTTCGTTACGATCGTGTCTCCTCTTCCCAAACTGTCTGAACGTGTTACTGAACCTGTTAATAAGTGTCATAACTCTTTATTTTCCAACGTTACTTCTTCAAAGAGAATTACTTGTAGGCAACGTATAGTGTTTTTTGCTACAATTTTGACACACACAATTGCCACCTCGAGATTACGCCAGTAACAAGTAATAATTCGTTATCATTGTTACGGTTTTTTGGGTATATCGTATATAACTAGTGAGCGAGTCAGAATGACTTATTTCCTTTTATAGTCGACCAATAGAAGGTTGACCAATCAGAAGCCGCACAACACTGTATTCGTCGTGTATAAAGGCGGCCATCTTTGTTTCTCCTAGCGGAAGGACCAGAGGCAACTTGTCCGGCGAACATGACAGACGGAAGAACTACGCTCTGCTACGATATCCACTGCGAACCTGCACTACGCTTTCCTACTGTCTCCGAAATATTCACTGCCAACCTCTGGATTCTATACTCGAGGACGACCGTCATGAAAATGTCTAAAAATCATTACTTTCTTTCTTCACTGAGTTTCACTTTAAATACTAATAGTTGCCATTGAACTTTTTCTATCTTCCCTTTCCCCAAACAGTCGGACGTGAAATCCCGACAGTAATCAGTGTTTGACACTTTACTCTTCAATCTGCTCTGTTAGCCATGCACTCAAGGTAAATTCTTAGATATTTTCCTCTACCCTACTCCTTTCGTTACGTCCTAAGCGTATTAAGTTTTCCAAGTCGTCCTTTCTCACAATGTGTCCTACAAATACCAGCTATTTACACTATTTATATGCGGCCTATTGTTCTTATCTTTGTTGCCATCACAACGTTTCGGCAATTGTGCTCCCCAGCCTTCATCAGGGGTATGCCGATCTGTGTAATCTACAAGGAATTCTGAACTGATCCCCTTTATTCTGAACTGAGTCCTGTATCTACGAGGGTATTTTTCTCGCTCCAGTGCTCATGTCCAGGGATACCGCGTCTCGTTCTTACTTTTAATACTGATTGGTTACTGCTCTCCTCGTTTTCTCCCTCTTTCCCTAAGATTTAACCGAACGTAGAAAAAAACGTCTCCACCGCAAAACGTCTCTTTTCCCATGTCAACTGACACCTGATTTTTTGTATTTTATACAGTAACTAGCAGCATGGCCCGGCGTTGCCCGTGCTTGATTCAAAAATCGTACGACTCATACAGCAATCGCTATCACTTGACTTAAAATATTTTTGCCCTTCCTTGCCTTTAAAGGAGTGCCCTTTTCCGTGCTGATGTTGCTACATGCCTTACTTCTTGCCGATCTCACACTGCGAATTTTTTCTAAGCTCTATACTAAACATTAAATCTGTTACGAAAAAAGAACTAAACAAAATGAACACAAAACGATCAGCTTTAAAAAGGACTCGTAACTGGAAAAACCGAATGAAAAAAGAATGTTAACAACAAATACTTTTTCACACCAAACCCAGTTCTGTGGAATCAGAATCAACGTTGAGTTTAAGCAAGCGAATGAGCCAATTGGAGTAAAGATTTAAATTTTTCCCACTTGTAACGAATGCATCTATCGATTTTTTTTTGCATGCCAGTTAACATTCGTGTCAGTCAGCTGTTGTCTCACACGATGGCCAATAGAATATTCCTGCCTATTCGGGGCAGCCAGCTATAGGCTCTCACTCTGGCCAGTAGAAAATGGCCGCAAACTACATGAAAACTGCCGTAGAAGCACGAAGACATCGATTATTTCCACTATCGATGGGAGTTGGGAAATGCAAAGACTGTCTTGGTCTTTCCGCTAACTTGGAGTATGTGCATGTAAATTTTGGTGCAAATCGGTCGAAAATTCTGGCCGTGCATTCGTTACACACACACACACATCCTTCTTTTTATAGATAGAGATAAATGTATTTATCTTCTAATTTGCTCTCTCTTTTCAAGCTGACTGGACATGTTACCAAAACTGTTAATAAGAGTCTTAACTCTTTACTTTGTATCGTTACTTCTACAAGGAGAATTACATGAAGGCAACATATAGAGTTTTTTTGCTGCAATTCTTGACGCAAACGATTGGCACCGCGAGAATACGACAGAAACAAGTAAAAATCATTTCTTTCTTTCTTCGCCATGTTTTGCTTTAAATGCCAACAGTCGAATTTGAAATCCCAACAGTACTTTTTATTAGCAACAGCAACTATCATTTATTCAGGTAGCGCATTTTGCGCCGCTGTGGGTCACCACTCCCCTCCATCTCACAATTTGTGGTTCATGGTGACATTCAAGGCAGAATAATGCAATGGCTTGTCGGTTCCGTTTGCACAGGGGATGATGAGATTACCCCGTCCCTACTCTCAGTGGTGGATTTCTTTTTGAAGTTACCTAAAAGTCAGGACCTACAAGGCTTTGAATTCAATGTTTCCATTTACTAGACTGGTTGCGACCCAAGACTATAGGGCCCAGACTGTCTTGCTATTTTACCCATAGCTGGCCAGAGACGAGATGAATTCATAGTTTTTCCAAGGTTATTAGCACGTAAGTGAATGTAATGAACTCAAATGAAATTCGAACTCGGCTCTACGATTTCTCAATCCGAGACGCTAACCATTACTTCTTTAAACATGTTACTTGCTCTGTTCGTGTTGCTCGTACTTTCTATTTCTAATAAGTCTTCAGTATAAACTTCATGATGCCATTTCTGTCTTTAGGTCTCTGGTTGGGACCCCGAAAATGAGTATACAACAGAAATCAAAGGAAATAATAATTTCATTTGAATTGGTTAGTGAGTTTTGCGCCCCTGTGGTCATTACTCCCTCTATCTTACAGTTGTGGTTGTTGGTAACTCCATGGCTCTTCTCTCGGCCGTACCGACAAGATGCAAAAGAATATAAGGCCTTTTATTTCTCGGAGTCCTTTTTCTATTATTTCAGCTATAATCTCATCACCATTTATTCAGTTGGCGCAGAATAATGTAATGGCTTGTCGGTTCCGTTTGCACAGGCGATGTTGAGGTTGACTCGTTCCTCCTCTGGGAGGTTAAAGAAGCAAGACATACAAGGCAGCAAGAGGTTTGAATTCAGAGTTTTCCTTCTCTTAGACTGGCAATGGTTTATGGAGGTCGTGTGCTACCCAGACTCCATGGCTTCTCTCTCGGCCGTACTGACAAAATGCAAAAGAATACAGGGCGTTTTTTACTTCTCGGAGTCCTTTTTCTAATATTTCAGCTATATTCTCATCACCATTTATTCAGTTGGCGCATCTCACAATTTATTCAGTTGGTCCATCTCACAATTTGTGGTTCATGGGGGACATTCAATGGCTTGTCGGTTCCTTTTGTACCGGGGTTGTTAAGGTTACCCCGTCCCATCTCTCAGGGGTTAAAGAGACAGAACCCACGAATTGGATTGAATTCAGATTTTTTTCTTCTCCTAGACTGGTTGCCAACCAAGAATATAAAGCCAAGTCTATCCTATTATTTACTAATAGCTTGGAGGTAGAGATGGATTTATACCTTTTCAAAAGATATTAGCACGTAAGAACAATGAACTCGACTGTCAGATTATATTTTGAACGCAATTTTATGCCTTCAACGACATATAAAATGGGTTGTAATATAAATGATGCAATGTATTTTAATATAAATATGTATTGTTGGTAATGTTTCTTACATAAAGATGTATTGCTGATATTATAAAAAAAGTATTTTCATACTACATATAGTTTTATCTTTGTTTAGAGGACTATTGACTATTCGCCCATAGCTGGGACCCTAACAGCAACCGGGTCAGGGTTTACCATGGAAAAACAGCAATTAAGAGGTGGTTCCACGCTCTTCAAAACCTATTATTAGACAATCATACATCCTCGCTCCCGGATGTAGTTTTAGAAGATATTAATGTTATAACTGGAGAGATGGACGATATATATGACGTATTTAAGAAAAAAAAATACAAAAAAACAAAACAAAACAAAAACAAAGGCTTAAACAATCGCCCTGCTTCTCGTATAAGAAATTGGTAACTCCCTTTGTCTAATTTTAACCTGAACGCTCTCTTCTGTAGGCTTCAATTTTGCTTCTGCCGATATCGTCTGGTATCATCTTGCCTGAGGGTAATTTTAAGTGCCTAATTACAAAGACCCCTCTCTGGGGTTTACGAATAAAAAGGTCACTTTGAAGAAAAAGTGTTATAATACTTCAAGCCAGCTTACTGCAAGTGTCGATTCCAACAAAAGTTTTTTTTTTCATCCACGCACTTGTGCAAGATGTTCGTTTATACCAAGAAAACATTCATCCTCCCTCTGGCCACCCTCCCCCACCAGAAAGGCGTGGTGATGGAACTGGGCAAGATCTCGGACAGACTGATAGATAGGTAAAGAAAAAAAGGTGAATGAGATAGATAGATAGATAGATAGATAGATAGATAGATAGATAGATAGATAGATAGATAAGGAAATGGTGAATGAGATAGATAGATAGATAGATAGATAGATAGATAGATAAGGAAATAGATGAATAGATAGATAGATAGATAGATGAAAAGGTGATGAGAGATAGATAGACAAATAGATAAAGGAAAAGGAGATGAGATAGACAGATAGGTAAAGAAAAAGGGGAATGAGATAGATAGATAGATAGATAGATAGATAGATAGATAGATAGATAGATAAGGAAATGGTGAATTAGATAGATAGATAGATAGACAAATAGATAAAGGAAAAGGAGATGAGATAGATAGATAGGTAAAGAAAAGGGAATGAGATAGATAGATAGATAGATAGATAGATAGATAGATAGATAGATAGATAGATAAGGAAATGGTGAATTAG
>CAHIKZ030004949.1:442500-445000 GCA_903632075.3 Acanthosepion pharaonis
ACCGGGGAACGCGTTCTATGGACCAAGGTTTTGTTAGTTTGTGCTTGAAGGCGAGTATTCATGATTGCTTTTCAGGGCCTCATTGCTAATGCGCATGATATGAAGTACATCCAATGTTGCCTGGGTCATTGGCTAAGGTTTTAAATATTCAGGTGTTCATATTCATTCTTGGGTAATTTAGACGACAATTTATCCATCTCACTATATATATATATATATATATATATATATATATATATATAGACACACACACGCACAGATATATATGTGTGTGTGGGTATATGAGTGTATGGTGCAATGGATAAATTGTCGTATATATATATATATATATATATATATATATATATATATATATATATAAAAGGCTGTGTGTGTGTGTGTGTGTGTGTGTAACAAAATGCACGGCCAGAATTTTCGACGGATTTGCACCAAAATTTACATACACATGCTCCAAGTTAGCGGGAAGGCCAAGACTGACTTTGCATTTCCCAACTCCCATCGATAGTGGAAATAATCGATTTTATCATGCTTCTACGGCAGTTTTCATGTAGTTTGTGGCCATTTTCTACTGGCCAGAGTGAGAGTCTATAGCTGGCTGCCATGAATAGGCAGAAAGATTCTACTGGCCAGCGTGAGAGCCAACAGCTGACTGACATGAATGTTAACTGGCATGCTAGCATGCAAAAAAAATCGATAGCTGCATTCGTCACAAGTGGGAAAAATTTAAATTTGCATGGAACTTTACTCCAATTGGCTCATTCGCTTGCTTAAACGCAACGTTGATTCTGATTCCGCAGAACTGGGTTAAAAAAAAGTATTTGTTGTTAACATTCTTTTTTCATTCGGTTTTTCCAGTTACGAGTCCTTTTTTTAAAGCTGATCGTTTTGTGTTCATTTTGTTTAGTTCTTTTTTCGTAATGTTTAGTATAGACCTTAGAAAAAATTCGCAGTGTGAGATAGGCAAGAATTAAGGCATGTAGCAAAATCAGCACGGCAAAGAGCACTCCTCTAAAGACAAGAAAGGGCAAATATATTTTAAGTCAAGTGATAGCGATTGCTGCATGAGTCGTACGATTTTTGAATCAAGCACGGGCAACGCCGGGCCATGCTGCTAGTATATATATATATATATATGAATAAACCACAGGTGGACTCTGTGGATGTTGAACAAACGTACATGTGCCTCAGTAAGCGTCTGTAATAGATGTTTACACCCAGAAAAAGCATATAGGATTTTGATTATTATTAAAAAGGCATTTAAACATACCCTTTTTATTAAAAATTGAATCAGGCTATGGAAGATAATAAAATCACTATGACAAAAGGGGTTGATGATTGAGAAAAAATTAAAAAAAAAAACAAACAAATATTATTAAGGAACGAGAACAATAAAAAAAATGAACCAAAAGGTCAGCAGATAACGATTGACATTGAATTAAATCTTTTTGGATATCAAAGTTGGCGGGAAAGCATAGAACCGGAAGATTGTTCCACAAGCGAGAAATGTGTGAAAAGTAGCCAATTTAACCGCAAACAATTAATATTTTGGCATTTTCTATAGTTTTGAGAAGAGCCATTAACATGCAAACAGTTCTTCAAACGAAATAAGATGTTTTTCGGTTATGATATAAATCAGAAATCTATCATTCGCCCATGCTCAGATTATTGATACCACATATTGTTCGGGGCTATTGTTATATATTTTCACACTCAGTAACCCTATGCATGTTAGTGGCCTTATTGTCTTGTTTGGACTAAATTCGATTAAAAAAGGGAAGATCAAGAACACAAAAGAATATTCGCTGAATTGTCATTAGTTGCTGGTAGTGTATATCCTTTCTTTTTTTTTTATTTTATAATCATGAGCAGTTTTTTGTCAACACCTGTAATTTTAACCTTAGCCATCAAACTTTATCATGACCATAAAACTAAATTATATAGAGTTTTCAATGGCCATGTTTGTTTTCGTTCTTAAGTGACGTATTAAAAGCAGCAGCAGCCGCGTAAGTCAGCTTTATTTATTACCTCCCTTTACAGAGCAAAAATTAATACACAATAAAATCCAAAATCACCTCATATGGGGAATTAGCCCATTTTCGACCGACGAAAATATAATTCCTCAGTCTTATTCAACCCCGGTTTAGACTGAGTTGGTGTCGGAAATGGAAATTTAATTGCGAAAGCTATGAAAAAAACCGTCGAAAAAAAATAGAGAATTTATTTATTTCAATGTTACAATCAGACGAAATATTTATATATATATATATATATATATATATATATATATATATATATATATATATATATATAGTTAAGTAATGAAAATCTTAGTAATCCGTATGGACAATCCCAAGGGGATGAAATCCTGAGAGCTCAATGTTAAGTCAGAGCGAATGATTTAATTTAAAGAAAAATAGACCACATTAAGGCTCCATTGGTAATAATTTATTTCACCAGAGAATTTAATTTTTCTCTGGATCATCAGACTTCATTTTCAAAA
>CAHIKZ030004949.1:447500-465000 GCA_903632075.3 Acanthosepion pharaonis
AATCTGATATGCTGATAAACTTTTTATAATTTGTATCTTAGTTTGCAATAATTTTTTTCGTGAGTAAATGTGGTATTAACAATTTTCTTTTAGAACCACAGTAATTTTTCTCACCATTTAACCCATAGTTGGGGAGATGAAATAATTCATACATTTTTCTAAGCGTATTTACTAGATAGATAGATAGATAGATATGAATAGACTGAAATAGATAGATAGATAGATGGATAGATAGATAGATAGATAGATAGATAGATAGATAGATAGATAGATCGATAGATAGATAGATAGATAAATAGATAGATAGATATACTTAGAACAGAGATATACTTATGAATAAGACTGATAGATAGATAGATAGATAGATAGATAGATAGATAGATAGATAGATAGATAGATATGAACAGATTGAGATAGATAAATAGATAGATAACTATGAATAGACTGAAATAGATAGAAAGATAGACAGATAGACAGATATGGATAGACTGAAATAGACAGATAGAGAGAGTGATACATATGAATGGGACTGAAATAGATAGATATGAACAAATTGAGATAGATAGATAGATAGATAGATAGATAGATAGATAACTATGAATAGACTGAAATAGACAGATAGACAGAGGGCGAGTGAGATATATATGAATAGGACTGAAATAGATAATGATTAACTAAGTGAAAGTACAAAGACGAAAGCATGAGGCACCTAGTGAGGATCGCACTAAGTATTCCGTAATAATTGATATCGAGAGACAAGATAATTATCAATTACATCACATCGAAATGCTCTAGATAGATATATAAATAGATAGATAGATAGGCAGACAGACAGCTCGCTAGCTAGATATGAACAGACTGAGATAGGTATGTAAATAGAGAGGTATGAACAGACTGATATATCTATATATATATATATATATATATATATATATATATATATATTTAAAAGACTTAAATAGATATATTGAAGAGACTGGGATAGATAGATAGATAGATAGATAGATAGATAGATAGATACTGGGCTAAACTTGTATTTATGTTCGTGCCAGCGTTCACCAATCACGGGCCTTTAATATGGCGGATCGGCAGACAACCATTGTAACATCTTCACTTTCGAAGTTGACATCCAATGGTGCTGATAGAATTAAAGAGAGGCCAATGTTGGCGGGTAGGATAGGTTGGGGCACGGTACGGCCCAACACTCGGGAAGAAGCCGTCTCCGAATAAACATGATTTGATGAGATCAGATCAGAATAGACAAGGGTTGCAAGGATCTCTCAATCGGGCTGGTCGCTGGGTGGTAGACCGAGAGACGCCATGCCGCAGCCCAAGAACAATGGCGCTTATCTTAGCCGATAACATAGAATGAATTTCGGCGCAGGTGGCTACGAACGCTCTACTTGGACGGCTGAAGGTGTGCTGACGATTTTTCGTACGAGTCTCTACAGGTGGTTCTTCTTAAGAGTGTAAACTCTATTGTGGCGTCACGTGATTATCAGAATTGAACTTTCTTACGCATGCGCAAGATTTTTTTTTTCTGTCGATTCCATGTGGTTCTTTTTCGTTCTTTCTCATCTTTTCCTTTCTTTTCATTCCTTTTATTTTTTTTTTCATATATCGCTGATTATCTATTTTAATTACTTTTCATATTAACGTCTCTTTCGTTTTTTTTCTTCTGTTTTAATGCTTCGTTTTCTAATCGTTATTTCTTTTTCTTTCTTTCTTTCTTTCTTTCTTTCTTTCTTTCTTTCTTTCGTTCTTGAAGAATTTTCCCTTCCGTTTTTTTCATATTCCCCTGATTTTCTGACATTGTAACTGTTTTAACACCTTTGTCTCTTTCTTTTGTCTGTGTATTTCTTTTTTTTTTCTTCCCCCTCTTTTTGTTGTGTATTTTTCTATTTTCTTTTTTTTAATTATTCTCCTACCACTTTTTCTTTTTTCTTTCTTTCTGTTTTTATGTCTTTCTCTCTTTGTCACTTTTTTTTTAAGCATTTCACCCCAGGCAAGGCGAGAGTGCCACTAGCACGCAAGGGGTTACAGAGAGTGAGATTAAGATTAAAGAGGAATATTTGAGGAAAGGGTAAAGAGAAGGACCGTGATCAAGATAGATCAAGGCATCAGAAGATGTTAATTGACATTATATTTGAATATTTGAAGATTATAAGCATCAGGGAAGCAAGTTATATATATATATATATATATATATATATATATATATATATATATATATATATATATATATTCATACACGTTTCATTAAATAATATAAACAAGTGATGTCTATTTATTTTATGTAAATTCTTTTAATAGTCTAATAAGTTTAATAACATTATCATTGAACGAAGAAAGAAATTCACAATATTTATCCATATTTTTTTAATACAATCTAAGCTTTCGGCTTACATAAGCCATTATCAAAGATGTCAATTACAACATATTAAACAATATACGGACAAAACAGTTATGATAGTCTGTCAATGTTTACATAGATGATTTCTAAGCAACGATAAACACGTGCATATAAGACGCTAGAAGCGAAAATCGAAACCGCATCTCATGACGTCACACATGACCAAACGAGAGTGAATTGTAGAAGTATGAAGTATGGGAAGCCGTTGGTATAAACCAATGGCTTCTGTTACCAATTATAGATATTTAAGGTGTCCATAAAGTTCGTGTGCACTTTAAAAAATTCATAACTATATTTGTATTTGCGATAGAAATAATTTGTAAAAAAGATTAGACAGAAGGAAATCTATATTTTTTAACGCTTTATTGAAATTTTATTTAAGTTTCAACATGTCCTCCATCATTAGCAATACAAAGGGCAACACGATTTTGCAGTTCACAGAAAATATTTTCCAACTGATTTACAGTAATGCCCGAAATCACATTAGTTATTTTACCTATACTTAAAACTAGGTACATTAAACTTTATAACATTTTTTACAGATTATTTCTATCGCAAATACAAATAAAGTTATAAATGTTTTAAACTGCACACGAACTTTATGGACACCCTGTACACACACACACACACACACACACACACACACACACACACACACACACATATATATATATATATATATATATATATATATAAGCATTTCACACCAAGCAAGGCGTGAGTACCACTCAAGGGATTCCGGAGAGTAAGAGTAAAGAAGTTTTTTTTTATGGAAAGGATAAAGAAGAGATCAAGATAGATCAAGGCATCAGAAGATGTCGATTGACATTACATTTGAATATTTGAAGATTATAGCTATCAGGGAAGCAAGTTAAGGGAAAAACGTCCCACTGCCGGGAAGTGTGAGATAAGAAGCTGTTGCAGTAGAAGAGATGGCTACATTTAACCGTTTCGACAGTAAGAGGGTGGGACCGAGATGCCAACCTAGTAACGCGCTTAAATTCATACAGTTTTGATACTAGTGAAAGCAGCTCGTCAGAGTAGTTGCCATGAAAATATTTGGAGAAAAGGCAGAGGGAAGACACAGCACGTATGTGAGAAAATGACTGTAGACGAGATGCCAGATCAGGACATATATCTGTCTCTGGATTTTGTCGAGGACCTCGAGATATGAACAGCGGTTGCACCAGAGCATAATTTCTTAGTCTCCTTATTGAAAGTTACTCTGTTGATGCCTATTCAGTGTCGTCCTCAGGGTTTTGTTTCTTCTAAAACAAAAAAAATTGTTGTGTTCATCTGAACATTATTAGTGTTTAAGCCTTTTTATTATATCCTTATTCTGACCTGGACATTGAGTTCTACCTGGATTCTATCCTCTTGGAATTTTTATTCTAAAAATATACATGTATGGGTATTTATATATTTTGCATATGTATGTATATTTACCACTAATATTATCTATCTATCTATCTATCTATCTATCTATCTGTAGGTAGGTAGGTAGGTAGGTATGTATATGTCGGAATTAATCGTGTATATATATATATATATATATATATGAAAATTAAAAAAATATTAAGAAGTTAAAATCTTCAGACACACTAATATTCTTTCGTTTTATTATTTCAATTAGTTTTCTCGACTAGTTTCAGCCAACATGACCATCATGAGGAAAATCCCTACTTGTTAGTAGCAGTGAACAACAGGGGTGAATGACTGTTTCAGAAGAAAGGGAACTTTATCTTTAGTTTTCATTTTCTTTTTTTTTTTTGTTCATCGTTAATTTAGGTTAGTCCTAGTGTTGGTCAAACGGCCTCTTTCAAGTTGTATAAAGAGAGAGAATGGGAGATTCCTAACTTTAAGAATTCCCTTCTTTGTCATTTTGTCAGTTTTATTGATTGCTGGGAATGGGATGTTTATGTTAAGTGTATGTTATCTTTTAGTTCCCCTAGCTATATATATATATATATATATATATATATATATATATTGAAGAATAAAAAGTATTAAAAAATTTTATCATGTAAACTCACGTGAATTATATATATATATATATAACGTTACTTTTAGTGGACACATGCGTTTTTGTACGGTGTGATTTACATGTGATTTTATGCGCATTTGACAGATTTTATAACGGGAACGTGCTCCCCCACAGGGTTCGAACCTCGTAGTTGAGGACAAGCAGCCTAAAGCCCGCCAGACCTGATGGTTGTTTATCTTTCAGGGCGGGACACAGCATCGAACAAATCCTCTTTATCAAGTTTCACCTAAGCGCGCACCGGTAGACGTAACTCATACTGTTTAAAAAATAAAACGGGGCGTGTATTCAAAAGTTTAGAGTAATAAGAAATACTCTGCGATTAGAAATAAAATACACAAACACGTGCGCGCGCGCACACACACACACATACACACACACATATATATATATATGCCCGTGCTTGATTCAAAAAAATCGTACGACTCATACAGCAATCGCTATCACTTGACTTAAAATATTTTTTGCCTTTCCTTGTTTTTTAAAGGAGTGCCCTTTGCCGTGCTGATGTTGCTACATGCCTTACTTTTTGCCTATCTCACACTGCGAATTTTTTCTAAGCTCTAT
The DNA here is from genome assembly GCA_903632075.3 of Acanthosepion pharaonis. NCBI lineage: Eukaryota > Metazoa > Mollusca > Cephalopoda > Sepiida > Sepiidae > Acanthosepion > Acanthosepion pharaonis. Next base: position 452,522 of record CAHIKZ030004949.1, read on the forward strand.
ACTAAACATTCAATCTGTTACGAAAAAAGAACTAAACAAAATGAACACAAAACGATCAACTTTAAAAAAAAGGACTCGTAACTGGAAAAACCGAATAAAAAAAGAATTTTAACAACAAATACTTTTCACATCCAACCCAGTTCTGCGGAATCAGAATCAACGTTGAGTTTAAGCAAGCGAATGAGCCAATTGGAGTAAAGTGCCATGCAGATTTAAATTTTTCCCACTTGTGACGAATGCAGCTATTGATTGCATGCTAATTAACATTCGTGTCAGTCAGCTGTTGTCTCTCACACTGGCCAATAGAATCATCCTGACTATTCGTTGCAGCCAGCTATAGGGTCTCACTCTGACCGTAGAAGCATGAAAAAATCGATTATTTTCACTATCGATGGGAGTTAGCCTTCCCGCTAACTTGGAGCATGTGCATGTAAATTTTGGTGCAAATCCGTCGGAAATTGCGGCTGTGCATTCGTTACACACACACACACACACACATCCCGCCTTATATATATATATATATATATATATATATATATATATATATATATATATATATATCAAATGCTGCAGTATAATTAATATTACGAAGACGTAGTCACACAATGAATAAATAAGAAAAGTTAATGCAATTAATGGCAAATTCACTTCGCTAACAAATTTAATAAAGCATTAACTTACTAGCCGCTCGTTGAATGGGGCGATCCTTATTTTTAAAAATTGTAAAATGGATTAGATGTTCCGTCGTATGCTATTACTTTCGATGATTTTTATTATCATCATCAGGCATGGATATTACTTTTCCTTTTCAGCTAAGTTCAGGTAACTTCTGCATGCTCCAAAATTTTGTAACTGTTAATAACACACTTTCGAACTGTATTACATTTATTTTCGTCTAGCAAGTTACCTGAATTTACGTATTCTTGTTCTTCTGTAAAACGATTTATTTTGAGTCTATATGGCGTGACTGGTGGCCAAGAAACGTCACAATTCTGGTAACTCTAGTTTTAAAGTTAAATATGAAAATCTGAAACGCATCTAGATTACGAATCTAAGGAATTAGATGCTAATTTTAAAAAATGTTATCTCAAATCTACGTGACGATTCATTTTTTCCAAAAGTCAGGCGAATTTTTTAAAGGTCAAATCAGAAGTTTATGTTCATGAAAATGGCCTTTGGTATTCCGCACAGTGAAATAAAATGCGTATGACAACATCCTCATGACGTTATACCAAGTATCTATTTTTAATGTGTGTTATAATTATGGGTAAGTATAATGATTCTTCTTTGGATTTTATCAAGAGTCTGTAAATATATAGAAGGAACACTACACCAGCTGCTGTAGCAAAATTCTAAGCGTGGACGAATCGTTGACTTATAAATATGTAAGATAAATTATGGCGAGAAAAATTGTCGAATACAACACAAGCGACCAAATTTCCTAGCAGGAGACCTAGCAATCAATTTAATATAATCTTTGCATTTCGTTAGCAGCGGGAAATGTTAGCCTGAGAAGGTGCAACGCGTCATTCACCTGGTGCCATAATGATGGAAGGCAGAAAACGTTCTCTCAGAGCACAGTTCCGTTTTGGAAGCGTTAAAATTAACAAGCCATTTCTTGCCCCAGTAAACAACAGACGGTAGGTCATTTTTTAAAAATCAGCTTTCAGTATACGAAGTGAAGATGCTAAAAATCAAACATGTACTAAAATTTAAATATCTGAAAAGTGCTTAAACAGAGGACGGAATATACGACATCGAAATCCGAAAACTCAATGGAACAGTGTAAGGAGCCCTTAAAAAGCTAAGTGAAATATTAAGAAACAGGAAAATTTCGTTAGAAACAAGGAACAGTGCTCTTCTATGGCGGTGAATGCTAGACTTTCCTCACAGATGAAGAAGTGTCTTCAAGTAATAAAAATATGATTCTACAGAACGGTGCTGTGGCACCATGCATCCGGACGATTTGAAAAGAAATATTTATAGATATATGATTTGCTTTTTTACGGTTTATCAACCATTTGATAATTATTTAAGGCCGAAAAATATTTTAGGTTTTAAGAATAATTCTTTCTTTGCATTCAAGCGATTTGGGAGAAAGAAAGAGAAAACGAAAAAGAAAGAAAGAAAAAGTAATACCAGACGGGTCATAGGCGAACACACACACACACGGCTTAAGAGACGGAAATGAGGAGGAAGAAGGTTATTGTTGATAGATATCAGATGTCGAAAATATCTAGGTCACCTACGAACAAGCGCTGACCGATTTCCGATTGTCCACGAAAAATGGAATTTTGTTATCAATTGGATGTCACCCAAAAGAAGAAATCCATTGTTGAACATTGACGAAACACAGACAGTCTTCCCTGTGTTAAAAAAAATCCCACACAAGAAATTTTCACTTGCTAAATTTTTCTTTCTTTTGACAGAATAAACGTTTGCCCTGTGATAATAAAGATTTTTGTTATCAACCCATGGGCCGAAAGGAAAATGAAATATTTTATTTTTTGCTTTAGAGACGCCAGGTAGGCTAGGAAAATTTCTTTCTTAGATCATGTCCAATTAGCGATAAACTGCTTGACGAACGCCACGTGTTAAAGCCGAGAGTGTCACATCGGCCGCTCATGATAAGGGCGATTTAATTAAAAAAGTTTTTTAGTTAAGCAAGGTATTTCTTTCCCAAAACAAAGCCACGGGTTATTCACGCCCGACTAAGACGTCATTGGCCAAGTGGATCACATGACGCACGAAGGAGGAGGAAAAATACCCGACTAAGACGTCATTGGCCAAGTGGATCACATGACGCACGAACAAGGAGGAAAGATACCCGACCAGGACCTCATTGGCCGAGAGCGGTCGTTCACGTGACGCACGAAAAAAATCAGTCGACGCCTCTATCAGAGTGTAAGTGTGAGAAGCCGATACGAAGAAGTGGGGAAGGTAGTGCACGCCCCTCAGAAGCACGGTAAGAGAGTGGGAGTGAGAAAAGAGTTACCAAAAATGGAAAAAGAGTGAAAAATCCCTAACCAGAAATAAGAAGGGTGGATACGTATTTAGAATTATCGAGGAACCCCCGACGCCAAACAGAACCACCCCAGTTTTGACGGCGTCAATAAAAAACGAAGCCCCACCAGACAGAAATCAGTGCAGCCGCGGACGGCAGGCGGAGTTGAGCCGCGGACGGCGGGCAGAGTTCGTTCGCCCCTAGCGGGCAGAAGAGGCCAGTTCGTTTGGCCCTGCGAGAAGAAGTTCGTTCGACCCAAGCTGGCGAGAAGAAGTTAGCTCGCGCACCGGCGGCAGAGATGAGTGCCCAGTAATTCAGACTCTGGAGAGAAGAGTTGAGCTCCGGACGGCAGGCAAAGGAGTGCCCAGTGTTGAAACCACATCAAGATAGCTGACCAAGATTCACGCACACTTTTGGACTCTTCTTCAACCAAGAACAAGTAGTTTGAAGAGCGACTTAGGACCAGACCACAGAAATAAGTTTTTCGACTTTCGTCCAAAGACACACCGAAACACAAATTTCTTAGAGAGTAGACAACTTGAAGCGTTAGAATTTGCCTAGCGAAAGCGTCGTGCCACAATCCACAGAACGGGTCGGGAAGTAGACATAGTCCTATGTACCGAACAAATAGACATAAAAAGTTTGTTACCTTTTTCTTTGATACTTTGAACTTTGTGAGTTTTCATTTTATTTTCTTTTATACATATTTGTGTGTTATCACCCCCGTTGAATTCAGCTTGCATTACGGCCCCAACCCCTGTTTGATCTCGTCTGTCTAAGATCAATTCACAACGTGGGTAGGCAGACTGGAGATCAGTGCAGTTACCCCGGTAACCAGGCGTTGGAAGCAGGTTGGGAACGGCGAGGCTGGTATCAATCTAACCAGATTCCTACCCGAATCACCAAAGGGTTAGAACGTCACGTTTGGAGCAGCGACACCCGGACGGAGCAGCGAGGAGCGAACAGCTGACGCCGCGGCGAAGACGTCACAATTGGTGCTGTTTAGGGACGTCACAACTGGCGCCGTGGTAGATCAGGATAGAACGTCACAGTCGGCGCTGCAACCGGGGGACGACGTCACAGTGCTGAGAATTCCATGAACTGGACATGTAAGTAGCAAGAATTTTTAAGGGAAATAAAAACATCAATTACGCTGATACTTAGAAAAATAATGAGGGAAGATTTATTACGACAATCGAAATCGATGAAAATCATGAGATCTCTAACAGCATTCAACATCTCGACTTTAACGGATTTTACTGCCGGGATCTGTCTATATTTCTGAGATGAATCATTATGTACATTATTTACATTATTCGGACTATTGTCCTCATCTTTGTCGCCATATTTATCACAATGTTTCGGCCTTTCAGTATCTGTCTATATTTCTGAGATGAAGCATTATGTACATTATTTACATTATTCGGACTATTGTCCTCATCTTTGTCGCCATATTTATCACAATGTTTCGGCCTTTCAGTATCTGTCTATATTTCTGAGATGAGGTATTATGTACACTATTTACATTATTCGGACTATTGTTCTCATCTTTGTCGCCATATTTATTACAAAGTTTCGGTCTTTCAGTATCTGTCTATATTTCTGAGATGAGGTATTATGTACACTATTTACATTATTCGGACTATTGTCCTCATTTTTGTCGCCATACTTATTTATTTAGTTGTAATAAATATGCCTACAAAGATGAGGACAATAGTCCGAATAATGTAAATAATCTACTGTCGGGATGTTTATTGAAATTCAGAAGACACGCATTCTGAGGCATAGGTGGTATATGCATTAACCTTTCCTAGGCAAGCCGAAGAGAATCATTAGAATTTAAGCGGACCATATCAATGGACCCCAGATGAACGGGGCGCTAAATGTTCACAAAATAAAAGGCCTCAACGGAGAGGGTTACGCAAGGAGTTATGTGATATGAACGTAATAGGAAGAAGTCCTTATTATGAGGATATATAAGATAGTTAAAGACTGAGCCAAACTTGAAGAGGTTCCAATTATTCGAGGAATCATCTTTTCGGGAGTCTGTGCCAAATTAGCCGTTCTTGGAAGGAAGCTGAATCGAATTTCTTTCTTCTCAATGGACCACAAAATGAATAAGGAAGATTCAACCCCGTGTACATAGCATGGAGGGTTTCAGCTGTAAAGGACTGAGCTGGTGTATTTAAGGAATGTAGCTCGTTTGCCATGGAAATAGCGATAAAGTAGCTAGAGGCTTGTGTTGTTGAGATAGGGGCAGATAAGTCATGCTCCACAAGGCCGCATAAAGAATTTTGAACTCTACCAAGCGTGGAAATTGAGGATTAGGCAGCTCCAGAACGAAAGAAATATTCTATTTTTTTTAGTCCGGTCAGATTTTTGAAACAAGAACCATTTTTCCAGCATCGTTATCAAGGGATCGTTTAGATAAGATCGGCTTGAACCCTGAGATGAATTTGAGTAACAACAGACGTTAAAGCACCATTCAGAGAAGAACTGTTCAGTATCCCTGGAAATTAAAAAGAAATCAGGGTCGGCGAGGCTGAAGTTTAGGGTAACCTTTGAAAAACTGAAGATTTGGAAAAGTCTTAATTTGTTTATTAACATAATTTTTGATTTTATTTTTCTTTTATGCGGGTATATATAGCAACACTTGGAGATTAAAATGGCTACCTATGATTGTCCGCAACGGGTAAAACTCATTTAGTTTTTCTATTTTAATGAAAGATCAGTTATTCAAACTCAGAGAAAAATACCGGCAACATACTAATGTCAGAGTATCTCCTACCGATAAAATGATTCGGAACCTAATCGCCCCGTTTTAAAGAACGGGATCAGTCGGTGATCTTTCGGGAAAAGGTCCTAAGCATTTTGTGCACATTGATGCAGCGGTAGAAGCTACACGGCAGAGTTTCCTTGAGGATCCATCAACTTCTACCAGTCGTCACCCTGCTCAACTAGGTATCGTAAGAACATCGCTTTAGAATATTCTGAAACTGAATTTATAAATGGTTCCAGACAAATTTCAAATGGTCCAAACTTTACTACCACAAGATATTCATGTGTTTGTAAAAGTTATTTTTGCTTTATATCATTCAGTTTGTCAATGGCTACCCTGTAGAACTTCGTTAACCGCCATCTTCCCCATATACCCGCATAATCTGTACTTCTTATTCTGTAATCCTCTACCTCGAGTGGCTCTCGGGGTTTGTATAGATTGGCTGGTTTTGTTGCTTTTGTTTAGCCACATATGAAGTCTTTGGGTTATTTAATGTCGAAATCTAGATATTTTGAACACAATTTTATGGCTTCATCTAAATATATTTTGAACGCAATTTTATGGCTTAAACTAAATATATTTTGAACGCAATTATATACCTTCAGCTACAGATAAAATGTATTGCTGAGTATGTATTGTCGGTCGTTTATTATATAAAAATGTATTCCTGGTATTTTTATTATTAAACTTTATTTTTATATTTTCATGTTTTTGTTTGAAAGTTCACTATTTGCCCATAACTGTGACCCTAACAGGTGCTACCACCCCAGGTCAAGGTGGATATACAAACAACATCAATTAAGAGGTGGTTCAACTCTCCTCAAAAAATCCAAATATACCGGATGTAGTTTATCTTCATACCTAGGACTCCTTGGACGGGGTGAACATCACTGTAAAAGTTTTACCGCTCACACAACAAACGATTAAAGTAATCCTCTACCTTGACTAGCACTTGGGTCATGTATAGGGTAAACATTGGTTTAAAAAATGCTCTTGTGCAGAGGTGATATTGTGGGAATACATTGCCTGTTAGAAGGTATTAACGATTTCTCCTCTTCATTGGACGACTCTGATCTTTAATGATCACCTCCAGGATACAGGGATTCACAACCACGTCCGATACAGATGGTACGAGGCAAAGTTAGTTGAATTGTGGCTCATTCAATGTGTTATTCTGCTTTCACAGTAGAATACATGGTAAATGATACTCAGCTCTGTGTGCATATACAAGTTTGCGGGGACATAATTACTAGAAGCGGTGATATGTATGTTTTACGTTGTAGTTTTGTTGCAGTTATATTTTAAAATACAGTTTGATTTAAGAAATTGTAAGATATATGGATTAATGTCATGACTCTTCATGGCAAATCAATTACTATGGGATTAATTAATGCCAAAATCTAAATACTTTGAACGCAATTTGATGGCTTCAACTAAATATATTTTAATCGCAATTGTATGTCTTCAACTTCATATAAAATGTATTGTTTGCCATTTTACTCTATAATGTATTGTTGGTAATTCAACTATGAAATCTCCTTTCTTTCTTTCTTTCGTTCTTTTCTTTTGTTCTTTTCTTTCTTTCTCTTCTTTCTTTCTTTCTTTCGTTCTTTTCTTTCTTAGGCTTCTTTCTTTCTTTCGTTCTTTTCTTTCTTTCGCTTCTTTCTTTCTTTCCTTCCTTTCTTTTGTTCTTTTCTTTCTTTCGTTACTTTCTTTCTTTCGTTACTTTCTTTCTTTCGTCTCATTCTTTCCTTTCTTTCTTTCGTTATTTTTTCTTTCGTTCCTTTCTTTCATTCGTTCTTTTTCTCTTTTGTTCGTTTCTTTCTTTGGTTCCTTTCTTTCGTTTGCTCCTTTCTTTCTTTCATTCGTTCCTTCCTTGCTTTCGTTCCTTTCTTTCGCTCTTTCCTTTCTTTCGCTCCTTTCTTTCATTCGCTCCTTTCTTTCTTTCGTTCCTTTCTTTCATTCGTTCTTTTTCTTTCTTTCATTTTTGTTCTCTTTTTCTTTCTTTTTTGGTTCCTTTCTTTCGTTTGCTCCTTTCTTTCTTTCATTCGTTCCTTCCTTGCTTTCGTTCCTTTCTTTCGCTCCTTCCTTTCTTTCGCTTCTTTCTTTCTTTCGCTCCTTTCTTTCTTTCGTTCCTTTCTTTCGCCCTTTCTTTCTTTCTTTCTTCTTTTCTTTCGCCCCTTTCTTTCTTTCGTTACTTTCTTTCGCTCCTTCCTTTATTTCGCGCCTTTCTTTCTTTCGTTTCTTTTTTTCTTTCGTTCCTTTCTTTCGTTCTTTTCTTTCTTTCGCTCTTTTCTTTCATTCATTCCTCTCTTTCTTTCGTTCTTTTTCTTTTTTGTTCGTTTCTTTCTTTCGTTCTTTTCTTTCTTTCGCTCCTTTCTTTTGTTACTTTCTTTCGTTTCTTTTTTCTCTTTCTTTTTTTTTTCGTTTCTTTCTTTTTCGTTCTTTTTTTTTTTGTTCTTTCTTTCGTTCTTTTTTTTCTTTTCCCTTTCTTTCGTTTTTTCTTCTTTTTCGTTATTTTTTGCTTTCGTTCCTTCTTTGTTCGTTTCCTTCTTTCGTTCTTTTATTTCATTAGTTCTTTTTTCTTTTGTTCGTTTCTTTCTTTCATTCTTTTCTTTCGTTATCTCTTTCGTTCCTTTCTTTCTTTCGTTCCTTTCTTCTTTCTTTCTTTCTTTCTTTCTATACGCTTATATTTTAGTTTTTTCCTCATTTTATTCTCATAACTACTTTCTTTCAGTTTTTGTTTTATTCATGTTAAATTTTCTTTTCCATTTTTGCCTTTTTAATTATTTTCTTTTCATTTTTTTTCCTTTCTTTCATTCTTTCTTCTTCGTTTCAATTTTTAAATCATAGAAGGAAAATGTCCTATTATTTATTCTTAGCTTCTTTCATATTTCTTTTTGTTCATTTTACTTTTCTTACACTTTTTCTTCCTTCCTTCTTTCTTTAATTTTTATTGTTTTACTTTTTGCTTCTTTGTTCTTATCTTGCGTTTTTTTTAATCCCTCATTATTCCTTTATTTTTCACTTTCTTTAAAATTTTCTTCTTTTCCCCTCTCTGTTTCTTCCTTCTTCCATTAACTTTTATATGCTTCTTTATCATAGACTTTAGTCATAGGTTTTTGTTCATCCGACATCACTTCATTCTTTCTTTCCTTATTTTCTCTTTCATTTACTTTTTCATTCTTTGTAGGTTTTGGTTTTTCTTCTATTATCGTTTGGCTTCCTTTCTTTACATTCTCCGTTTGTCTTTATATTCTTGTTTTTCTTTCTCCCTTTTTCTTCATTTTTAATGATTTTTTACTGCTTTATAATGTTTCTTCAATTTTTCTTTATTTTCCTTCTTCCTTATTTTCGTCCTAAAATTTAATGTTTTGATTTTTTTCTCTTTTGTCCTTATCCTGACTTTTCACGTTTCTCGACATTCTACATTCTTTCATTTTTTTTAAATTTTTGTTCCAATTCCTTTCTTTCTTTCTTTCTTTCTTTCTTTCTTTCTTTCTTTCTTTCTTTCTTTCTTTCTTACATTCATTCTTTCTTCTTTCTTTTTCCTTTGTTTCTTTTTTTCTTTCTTTCATTCATTCTTTTTTTTCATTATTTGTTTCGTTCTTTCTTTTGGCTCGCTTTAATTACTTTTTCCTCCGCCATCCTTTTTTATCTTTTCTTCTGTGTTTCTTTCCTTCCTTCTCTTCTGAATTTTCTTTTTATTTATCTCAATCCTAGATTTTCCAAATGTCTGTAAATATGGCATTCCTTCCGTCTTTATTTTGTTGTTTACTTTACTTCTTTTTCTTCGTAAAGGAAGTTCTTTTTTTTGCTTTCCTTCTTTCTTTCTTTCTTTCTTTCTTTCTTTCTTTCAAAAATGTATTTCATTTTTTCATTCTGCCTGCAGCTTGTTTTTGTTTAACATTTCTTCCTCCCTTTTTTCTTTCTTTCTTTAGTTCGTATTTCTTTCTTTCTTTTATTCATTCTTACATTTTCCTTTTTTTGATTTCTTTATATTTTTCCATTTTTTTCACTGCATTTCGTATTTTCTTTCTTTCTTTCGCTTTCTTTTTTGTTGCATTTTGTTTGTTTCTTTCTTTCTTTCTTTCCGAAATGTATTTATGTCTTTGATTGACATTACTTCCTCCCTTTTTCTTTCTTTCTTTATTTTTTCAATATTTTTCATATTTCTTTCTTTATTCATATTTTTGTCTTTATTGATTTCTTTATTTTTGTGCATTTCGTTCAGTCTTTTTCGTATTTTTCTTTCTCTTTCTTTTTTGTAGTATTTTCTTTCTTTTTCGCTCTTTCATTCTTTCCAAAATTTCTTTCTTTTATTTCATTCTGTCGTTTCTTTCTTTCTTTCTTTCTTTCTTTCTTTCTTTCTTTCTTTCTTTTTCCGACCGAAATGTATTTATGTCATTCAGTGACATTACTTCCTCCCTTTTCTTTCTTTCTTTCTTTCTTTCTTTCTTTCTTTATTTATTTATTTATTTATTTATTTATTTTTTCAATATTTTTCACATTTCTTTCTTTCTTTTCTTCATTCATATTTTTTTCTTTTTTGATTTCTTTCTTTTTTTCGTTTAGTCCTTTTGTATCTTTTTTGTATTTTTTTTGGTATTTTTATGTCTCTTTCTTTCTTGTAGTATTTTCTTTCTTTTTTCTTTCTTTCATTCTCTCCTAACTTTATTTCTTTTTTTCTTTCATATAACATTTCATCCTCTCGTTTTTTTCTTTCTTTCTTTCTTTCTTTCTTTCTTTCTTTCTTTCTTTCTTTCTTTCTTTCTTTCTTTCTTTCTTTCTTTCTTTCATTCATTCTTTCATTTGTTTAGTTGTTATTTATCTATTTATTTATTCAATCTTTTTACTATTTGCTGTCATTCCTTTTTGTTTTTTTGTTTCTTTTTTCTTTCATTTTTCTTTTTTCATTCGTTTCTTTTTCTTTTGTTTTTCCTTTTTAAATTACATTTAAATTCTTTCCCCATTCTCTCTTCATTCCTCTCTTTTCCGACTTTATTTTATTCCTGGTTGAAACTTTGCCTCTTTTAATTTTTCTTTTTTTTGGGGGGGGGAGGTGGACCGATATATTTTGCATCATCCGTACTGCTATTTCCAGCACTATCTTATTTTATGCTAACCCTTTTCTTTGCGAATATTGCGATAAGGCAAATATTTCGGAAGACCTCTTCAGTCCACCCATCTAAAAATACTTTCCCCCGACACCACCCGTAAAAAGCTGCCACTGAGATTGTCGGCAAACAATATGCCTTCTAATGGAAGTAAGCGAAAATGCAGATATTTAGTAACTTTTGCATTTTCATTTCTGTCTTGATTTCTTAATGGATGCATTTTCATTTCTTTTTTGGGGTTTGTCACTTACTTTTGACATTAGACAGGGGGAGGTAACTGCGGGAGGTTAGAAATTGAATAAAAACACTGATTTCTAAATATGTGCTCGTATATGGTGTTTGCCGCTGCAGAAGAATGGCGGGTGGGGGGAAGAGGGGTTGGATTGGGATTGTCTGAGTAAAAGAAAGGAGATATGAGACCAAAAGGAAATAGAAAGAGAAAGAGTAGAAAATAACAAATTTAAATAGTATATAACTATATAAATGCTGTATATATATATATATATATATATATATATATATTAAATGGGTTTATGGTTGTTCCAACGAGAGAAAAGTGAATATTTTAAAAGAGAAAAAACATCTATCATCTATCTATCTATCTATCTATATATATATATATATATATATATATATATATATATATGCGTGTGTTTGTTTCATTTCAGAGATGATTTAGAACAAATGTCATGAACTTAAATATATTCGAATATATAGAATGAATTTGATAGAAAGATGAAATGTGTATATCTTGCATATTACATTGATTTAAAAAATAAAAATATGCGGTCAAAGTTGTACTGCTGGAGGAGAGCTTGCTAGCATGATAGATAGATAGATAGATAGATAGATAGATAGATAGATAGATTAACGGAAAGAGATAGATAGATTAACAGACTGGGATATATATGTATATAGATAGATAAAAGGCATATGAGTCTGAAGCAGCAAGCTGATAGAAAGATAGTTAAGGAAGAGGCTGGTATATATATATATATATATATATATATATATATATATATATATATATATATATATATATATACATATGCATGTGTATGTATGTATATATACTTATATATTTTAGATATATGATTGTATATGTGTGTGTATATTTATCACTAATATTATCAATCTATGTATATATATATATATATATATATATATATATATATATATTTGCGGAACGAGATAGATTAACAGAATGTGAGAGATAGATATATAGATATAAAACAGAGTCAAGCTAGCTGATAGATAGTTACGAACAGAATGAACAAATAGATTGATATAAAATGCCTAATATATATATATATATATATATATATATATATATATATATATATATATATATCCACAGATAGCCTGTTTCATTCACTCAAACCTCATCAATGTCTCAGACATCCGATTGCTTCAAGCCAGGATCGAAACTCCATCTATTTGTCATCAGACATATATATATATATATATATATATATATATATATATATATATATATATAGGGTGACTGGAATGTAACTCCCCACTTACCTCTCACAAATTATTCTCTGACAAACAGTATCACTTCTGCATTTCTAGGTCC
>CAHIKZ030004949.1:470000-497500 GCA_903632075.3 Acanthosepion pharaonis
AATAAATGATAGAAAGAAAGAAATAAGCAGACATAAATATGAGAAAAAAAAGAGAGAAAGAAAGAAAGCGAGAACGAAAGAAAGAAAGAAAAAAGAAAGATGAAAGTATACATACGAAAAAGAAAGAAATTAATGAATAAGCTATGATAGAAAATAAGAAAAGAAATATGCAGACATAAATAAGAAAAAGAAATAAAGAAAGTAAGAATAAATGATAGAAAGAAAGAAATATGCATACATAAATACGAGAAAGAAAGAGAGATAGAAATAAAGAGAGAAAGAAAAATAGAAAAAATGAAAGTATAAATAAGAAAAAGAAAGAAATAGATGAAGAATCAATGATAGAAAGAAAGAAATATGCATACATGAATACGAGAAAGAAAGAAAGAAAGAAAGAAAGAAAGAAAGACAGAAAGAAAAAAAGATGAAAGTATAAATACGAAAAAGATTAAGAATCAATGAAAGAAAGAAAGAAATATGCATACATGAATACGAGAAAAGAAAGAAAGAAAAAGAAAGAAAAGAAAGAAAGAAAGAAAGAAAGAAAGAAAGAAAAAAAAAAAAAAAAAGATGAAAGTATAAATACGAAAAAGATTAAGAATCAATGATAGAAAGAAAGAAATATGCATACATGAATACGAGAAAGAAAGAAAGAAAGAAAGCGAGAAAGAAAGAAAGAAAGAAATAAAGACAGAAAGAAAAAAAAGATGAAAGTATAAATACGAAAAAGATTAAGAATCAATGATAGAAAGAAAGAAATATGCATACATAAATACGAGAAAGAAAGAGAAAAAAGAAAGCGAGAAAAAAAGAAAAAATAAAGAAAGAAAGAAAAAAAGATGAAAGTATAAATACGAAAATGAAAGAAAGGAAATAAATACATAAATACGAGAAAAAAGAAAAAAAAAAGCGAGAAAGAAAGAAAGAACAAATGAAAAGAAAAAAGAAATATGAAGACATAAATACGAAAAAAGAAAAAGAACAAATGATAAAGAGAAAGAATAAGAGAAAGAAAGAGAAAAACGAGAAAAAAAAGAAAAGAAAAAAAAAGAAAAAGAAAGAAAGAAAAAGACAGAAAGGTGAAAGTATAAATACGAAAAAGAAAGAAACAGAGGAAGAATAAATGATAGAAAGAAAGAAATAAGCAGACATAAATATGAGAAAAAAAGAGAGAAAGAAAGAAAGCGTGAACGAAAGAAAGGAAAAAGAAAGATGAAAGTATACATACGAAAAAGAAAGAAATTAATGAATAAGCTATGATAGAAACAAAGAAATATGCAGACATAAATAAGAAAAAGAAATAAAGAAAGAAAGAATAAATGATAGAAAGAAAGAAATAGAGGAAAAATAAAAGATAGAAAGAAAGAAATATGCATACATAAATACGAGAAAGAAAGAAAGAAAGAAAGAAAGCGAGAAAGAAAGAAAGAAATAAAGACAGAAAGAAAAAAAGATGAAAGTATAAATACGAAAAAGATTAAGAATCAATGATAGAAAGAAAGAAATATGCATACATAAATACGAGAAAGAAAGAAAGAAAGAAAGAAAGCGAGAAAGAAAGAAAGAAATAAAGACAGAAAGAAAAAAAAGTTGAAAGTATAAATACGAAAGAGATTAAGAATCAATGATAGAAAGAAAGAAATATGCATACATAAATACGAAAAGAAAGAGAAAAAGAAAACGAGAAAGAAAGAAAGAAAGAAAGAAGGAAAAAGAAATGAAAGAAAGATGAAAGTATGAATACGAAAAAGAAAGAAATAGAGGAAGAATAAATGATAGAAAGAAAGAAATATGCAGACATAAATACGAGAAAGAAAGAGAAAAAGAAAGCGAGAAAGAAAGAAAAAAGAAAGAAAGATGAAAGTATAAATACGAAAAAGAAAGAAAGAATAAATAGTAGAAAGAAATAAATATGCATACATAAATACGAGAAAAAAGAGAAAAAGAAAGAGAGAAAGAAAGATGGAAGTATAAATAAGAAAAAGAAAGAAATAGGGGAAGATTAAATGGTAGAAAGAAAGAAATATGTAGACATAAATACGAGAAAGAAAGCGATAAAATAAAGTTGAATAAAAAAAAAAAAAAAATATTAATATGAGACAAAGAATTGAGAGACAAATTTGTGCAGAAGACATTGCATGCGCGAAACTGCATTCTTGTTATTAGAAACTCAAGAATTATCTAGATTTAATTTAAACACTATTTTGTGTTTAAATTAAATTTAGATAATTCTTGAGTTTCTAATAACAAGAATCATGTGTCGTTATAATCACAGTATTTCGGCCGTTGTTTCGGCCGGCCTTTTTCGGGGGTCTGCCGATCCGTGTGAACTTCTGTGAATGTTTCGTCTAATCCTTTCTTAGTGCTGCTCATTTGCGGTTCCTTCCGTTTGCACAAACTGCGACCAATCCCAACCAGGAAAAAAATAATAATAATTATGGGAATAATAATATCGAAATCACAAAATGTTGCACATGTGAACATCAGCTGTTGTAGTTGGAGCCCTCGGATTTGATGGAAAAGATTCCAGTAGACTCATTGAAGGGATTCCTGGGAGCCAATGCTTTAAAGAAATACAATTTTTTTTCACACGAGTACAGCCTAAAGCTTACGAAGGGCTTTATCTATGTAAAATATGTGTTTTTTTTTTTGTTTTCTTTTCATTGCTCAGTAGAAAATGTCATGATGCCATTTCTGACCTTAGGTCTCTGGGCGGGACCCGGAAAGAAATGAGTATATATCAGAAATCAAAGGAAATAATAATAATAATAATAATAATAATAATAATAATAATAATAATAATAATAATTTTGCGATAATTACCCAGAAACAATTCATCATCTTGTATCAGGTTGCACGATATTGGCACCCACTGGATATAAAACCCGGCATGACAGAGTAGGGCAATATTTGCATTGGAAAATCTGTAACTTCTACGGGAAGGAAGCTGAAAGAAAGTCGTATGAACAACACCCAGGCCCGGTTACGGAGATAGGACCTGTTAGAATTTTATGGGATTACACAATACACAGAGACAGAACAATCAAATCTAACCGCCCAGACATTGTTATTAGAGACTGCAAACAAAAAAAGGTGCCTCCTTATTGATATGGCAGTCCCTGCAGACTGCAATGTATCTTTGAAGTTCTTCAAAAAGCTATCAAAATACAAGCACCGTGAAATCGAAATCTCAAAAATGTGGCACATGGGGACATCAACAATTCCTGTTGTAGTTGGAGCCCTCGGATTTGATGGAAAAGATTCCAGTAGACTCATTGAAGGGATTCCTGGGAGCCAATGCTTTAAAGAAATACATTTTTTTTCACCCGAGTACAGCCTAAAGCTTACGAAGGGCTTTATCTATGTAAAATATGTGTTTCTTGTTTTCTTTTCATTGCTCAGTAGAAAATGTCATGATG
The DNA here is from genome assembly GCA_903632075.3 of Acanthosepion pharaonis. Taxonomy (NCBI): domain Eukaryota; kingdom Metazoa; phylum Mollusca; class Cephalopoda; order Sepiida; family Sepiidae; genus Acanthosepion; species Acanthosepion pharaonis. Next base: position 473,420 of record CAHIKZ030004949.1, read on the forward strand.
CCATTTCTGACCTTAGGTCTCTGGGCGGGACCCGGAAAGAAATGAGTATACATCAGAAATCGATTATTTTTTTATATTGAACATTAAAACGAAGCTCTGTAGCAATCGCCCCTTTTCATATTTAAAATGTTATTTTTCTTTAAAAAGATATTTCGTAGGACTTGTATCTGGAAAAATTGTTTCAGGTACAATAACCTTTCAACACTTCCATGATGTCCTGAGTCAAAATGTACTCTGGAGTGGTGCTGAGTCATGTGAGTACTTATTCTGTCGTAGGCGGAGAGAATACTTCATGACGAACACAACGTTTCAGCTGTTGTCCCCTCTGATCTCCTAGGAGATTAGTGGGTTCAAGTGTTGGTTTTTTGAATTTGGTGACATGGTAATTGCGAGTGATTATTATTGGTTGGGCGTGCTCTTGGATCTTCTTCGAAAATCGTCCTAAAGCTGATAAATTGAACATAATTACCCCTTGGCGGTCAAGGTTCAAACGCACATCTACCAATTTCAATGAATACGAATAATATTTCATACCGGATCGGTCGTCATCCGGGACAACAAGGGCCGCGTCCCTCAGAGAGGAACCAGTCTGAGGACGAAAAATCTGTCACTAGAACAAACTCTTCCACAAACGAAGAGACGTTAGGTCACCAAACCCGGATTATTGCCAACCTTGGACCAAGTGACTAAATACCAAATTAACTAATAAAAAGAAAACGAACGAAATGGAGCCGCGAAGAGTATTGACAAGTTATGATATCCTTCTTCACTGCACTCGAAAACCCAGGAAGGAACACCAAGAATCAAACATATCAAATAGGAAGAAGTATGGTCGGAAAGGACATAAGACCTAACCTCAATCCAAACATGCTTGCCAATGTCCGTAGAGACATTATGCGAAACAACAGACTCTCAAAGACAGAAACAGATAGGATAAAATTAGATATAAGACAAAAAACTATGACCCATCACTCAAAGTGTAATGAGATGAAAGTAGAAATAAGTAATGTGACAGAGCATGAGGTAAAAACTAAAATAAATGAAATACGAAATAACCCCCAAGGAAATAAAATCAAAGACTCTACCTTAAACACAACCTGCAGCTCTCCAGACATTGTCACTGAAGATGATTCCAGGTACATTAAGTTAGAATTCCTTGAAAACCACGAAGCTGAAATCGCCGAAGCGAAAAACGTCATCCAAGTACTCAGCAGAATAACGTTAATACAATTGTCAGACAGAGAGCAGCTCCCCAAAATCCATATGACAAATTCCAACAAGCACATCGTGAAAATATACAACGCTGCTCTGGAAACACTGTTAACAGATAAACCACCGGGAAACATCACAGACGTTAACAACGTCATATACGCCACAGCTTTAGCAGCGACTCGGAAGCTTGGGGTCAAGACAATAAATAAAATTAACAGACATAGAGAACCAGCTTGGAAAACAAAACTGATACGAGAAATACAACAAATCAGATGTGAGCTTTCTATATTAGATGAGCTCACCAGAAACCCCAATATTTCCACACGTAAGTGCAAAAAGATCAAGCAAAAATATAACATTAAATACTTAATTGACAATCCATCAATCACAGAAATTTCAGCTAAAGGCACAGAGAACAAGACGACACAAAAAACGTTGTAGGTTCTATCAACAAAATAAAATATTCCAAACGGACCTTAAGGCATTTTACAGGGAAATTGGAAAAACACCTATACATGTCGAAAGGCCACCATCGATTGCTAATGTACAGACATTTTGGGAAAATATTTGGAGCATCCCAAAGGAATATAACCCAAATGCAGAATGGATCCGCCGTGAAGAAGAACGAATGCTGGATACACCTTTGCAAGAATGGGAAAATATATTCACAGATGATGTTAGGCAAGCTCTAATGAAATCACAAAAATGGAAATCCCCAGGAAATGACAAGTTGCCCAATTTCTGGCTTTATCATCTCTCATCTATCCATAAAATCCTTGCAAAAACATTATCAACGCTTGTAAATAATCCCAATAAAATCCCGGAATGGATTACTGAAGGTATTACATAGCTCATAATAAAAGACGACTGAAACAGGTGACCCGAAAAATTATAGACCAATAACATGTCTCTCCACAACGTATAAGTTGATCACGTCTCTCCTGACGAACCGTAATTATTCCTTTTTAGAAACAAACAGCATTCTTCCCCTGGAATAGAAGGAGAGGTTCATATGGCTGCAAAGATCAACAACTACTAAATAAAATGACCCTGGAAAAGTGCAGGAGACGACGTAGAAATCTTAGCGCAGCGTGGATTGATTATCGTAAAGCCTTTGATAGTGTTCCACATTGGATCGTTAAAACTTTGGAAATGTATAAGTATCCCCTGTGGTATTAAATTTCCTTAAGCACAGCATAGGAATGAGGAACACCAAACTATACCTTAGTCACACCACGGGCACTGCCAACCGTCTAAATATCCGACGAGGAATCTTTCAAGGAGACTCACTGTCACCCCTTCTGTTTTGTTTATCCTTAATCCCTCTTACGCATGAACTGAACAACAGTAGCTATGGTTACAAAATAAATAAGAAAATATTCAATCACCTACTCTACATGGATGATCTCAAACTCTTTGCCAAAGACGACAATGAGTTGAAGGGACTCCTCAATATTGTAAAATACTTGAGTGACGACATAGGTATGGATTTCGGATTAGATAAATGTGAAAAAGTAACATTCAAGAAAGGTAGAATTACAGAAACACCCTTAATAGATTTAGATTTTGTCACAAAGATTAAGGAACTGGAGCATGATGAAGCTTATAAGTACCTAGGAATTAGCGAAGGTGATGGCATACAAAACCCCCAAATGAAAAAAATAAGAAAAGAGTACTACAGGCGTGTACGTCTGGTACTAAATCCCGAGCTAAACCCAAAAAACAGAATATCAGCCATAAACACATTGGCTGTCCCTGTGGTGCAATACAGCTGTAATGTCCTTAACTGGACCATAGCTGAAATAAATCGAATGGATGTCAAAACGAGAAAGCTTCTCACTTGCTACCGCATGCATCATCCCAAAGCTGATGTTGATCGTCTGTATGTGCCCAGATCCGAAGGAGGCAGAGGATTAGTTCAACTAGAACTGTCCTACAAAACTACAACAATTGGCCTCCAATGATACTTGGAAAGTACAGAAGACTGGATGATGGTATGCGTCAAGGAACATGAAAGTAGTAAGCGTCTTTACTCCGTAATAAAAGAAGCCAACAAATTCAAAATAGAGTTTCAAATATGCGCAAAAATGCAAGTACAGCACAATACACTGACTGAAACTGCAAAATACTTAGAAAAAAAAAGACAGCAAAGACGAATGCAACCGACCAGATACAGAAGCGATGGCAAGATAAACCGCTTAATGGCCAATACTCTGCCCGTACCAAACAAGCTGACGTAGACAAAACCCGTACCCTTCAGTGGCTACGTAGTGCAGGGTTGAAAGCGGAAACTGAAGGTATTATCCTTGCTGCGCAGGACCAATGCTTGCTAACTAGGAATTATCAAGCACATATACGAAAATATTCTGTCAGCCCAAAATGCAGACTCTGAGATCAATATACAGAAACGATTGATCATCTTGTATCAGGTTGCACGATATTGGCACCCACTGAATATAAAACCCGGCATGACAGAGTGGGCCAATATCTGCACTGGAAAATCTGCAACTTCTACGGGAAGGAAACTGAAAGAAAATGATCTGAACACCACCCAGACCCGGTTACGGAGATAGGACCTGTTACAATTCTATGGGACTACACAATACACACTGACAGAACAATCAAAGCCAACCTCCCAAACATCATTATTAAAGACCACAAACAAAAACAGTGCCTCCTTATTGATATGGCAGTCCCTGCAGACTGCAATGTATCTTTGAAGATATTAAAAAAGCTGTCAAAATATAAGGAACTTAGATACAAGTTACAAAATGGCAAACTGAATCACCTATTCTATAGCGATGGTCTTAAAACGTTTGTTAAGGATGACAGCCAGCAAACATTATTAAATGGAAGTTAAATGACATTAAAAGATTGGACGCCAAGATCAGAACAATGCTTACCCAAATGAGGATGTACCCACCCGAAATCAGATGTTGATAGGCTGTAAGTACCAAGAGCTTTAAGGAGGTTGAGGTCTAATCCAACTTGAACTAACTCTAAAAACTACAACAACTGGATTGGAATCATACTCCACGAAAACCAATGACCCTCTCTTACAAATAATAAAACACCAAATCCACTCCATCCACAAAGAATTTGCTCTCTTCAACAGCTTAATATACCTGAAATCCTAGCAGCAAAAAGAAAATGAAGCGAATACTATCTATGCCAAACGAGTATAGCAGAAAACAAAAGAACTTGGCCAAATGAAATTAAAAAAAAAACAAAAAAACTGGGAAGACAAAGCATTGCATGGAAAATATCTAAGAAGATCAAAAGAAGCCGATGTGGACCACCAGAAAACACAATCAGTGGCTGAAGAGCAGCGGAATGAAATCTGCGACAGAAGGCCCACTTATTACAGCTAAGGACCAAAACGTCGCAACCAGATCCTATCACTGTCACACAATCAAGGACGGAACTAACCCCAAATGCAGCATTTGCGGAAAATATGATGAAACTGTCGATCATATTATCTCAGGATGTGCAGAACTGGCAACAAATGAATATACCCACAGGCATAAGGTAGCGAGGTATGTGCACTGGAAGATATGCAAGAAGCACAAAATCGAAACCATTGAAAGATGATATGAACACCAACCAGACACAGTTACCCAAAATAGCTATATAACTATCTTCTGGGACATCCCAATTCAAACTGTCAGGGAAATAAAAACCAACAGACCTGATATTTTCATAAAAGACAAAAAAATTAAGGAAGTGTATGCTTATTGACATAGTAATAACTTCTGAGAGAAACATCGTCATAAAAATTATCGAGAAATCGTCCAATTACAAGAATCTAGAGATCGATTTTAACAGAATGTAGCGAATGAAGCCTGAGACTGTACCAATAGTAATTGGAACTCTGGGCCTCGTGAGAAAAGGAATGGACAATTTTACTAACAGTGTCCCAGGTAACATCAACATAAAAGTTTCCCAGAAAATCGCCCTATAAGGAACATCCCATTTACTAAGAAAAGAGCTATCAATTAAATGACAATTCTCCTATAAGACCTAAGGACCATAGTTTGGAACCAGCTCTACAGGATACAAAACATGAAACATAACATACAAATAATAATAAAAACGAAAATGATAGCAAGATAAGCCTTTTCATGGCGAATTTTCTACCCGTTGATGTAGACAAACCCCGCACCCATCAGTGGTTAAGTAGTGCAGGGTTAAAAGCTGAAAGGAAACGTTTTATTATTGTTCCGCTAGATCAATGCTTGCTAACAAGAAATTGCCAAGAAATACTGAAAATCTATGTTAGTCTAAAATGCAGATTCTGTGAGAAATATCGAGAAACAATTGACCATCTTGTATCAGGTTGCACAGTGTTAGCATCCAATGAATACAAAGCACGGCATGATGTAGTGAGCCAATATCTGCACTTGAAAATGTGCAATTTTTATGAGAAGGAAACTGCAATGAACTGGTATGAACATCACCCAGACCAAGTTGAAGAGATAGGCCCTGTATGAGAATTTACAATACACACACACAGAACAATCAAATTGCCCAAACATCGTGATCAATTATCAGAAAAACAGAATGTGCTTACTTATTGACATAGCATTCCCTGCAGATTGTAATGTATCTGCAAGACATTAAAAAAGACAAGGACCTTGATGGAGATCTTCCAAAAATATGGCATATGTGGTCATCAATAATTCCAGTTGCAGTCGAAACCCTCGGGCTGATTGGAAAAGCTTCCGATAGACTCATTGAAAAGATTCCTGGTAGCCCATGCCTTAAAGAAACAAGTACAGCTCACACACTACGAAGAGCTTTATCTATGTAAAATATGTGTGACCTTTTTACAAAAATGATCACTGGAAAATATGATGAAGTCATTTCTGACATTTGGTCTCTGGTTGGGACCCGAAAGGAAATGTCTATACAACATTAATCAAACGAAATAATAATAATAATAACAATAAAACAAAACACGTACACCGACATACGTCCAAATTTCCCTATACAGACGATTGTTTTTCTAGAACATAGAGTATACCTCAACTTACATTACATTAGTTGGCAACATGTACATAAAATTCATCTAATCAACAGTCATTACACGTACCGACTTCAGTAATTCTTATAACACCAACTAGAAATTTGATACATACACATCCAAGCACACGTTTCCCATTTTGCCCCACAATATTCTTCAGGAATTAAACAAACACAAAATGGCCACTAGAATCCAGACGCACACGCACACACACTAACACCATTAAAAAAAACACGTGAGCTCAGTCGAACACAGAATTCAAGGTACCAGAACGTTATCTTCCATAACACATTTACCGAAAATTCTGATGAAGCTTACATAAAACCGAAACATGTTAAATTTATAAAAGTTTCGTATGTGTTACTTATTCTGTTGAATTTAATCCATATTTGATTCCAATATATATATATATATATATCAGGTCATCCCATAAGTTCTATCCGAATTTTAACTTTTTGTCAAAATGAACGAAATTTAAAGAGTATTTTATAATGTCTAATGGAGTTGATCATTATTATGTTTAGATGCATTTAAACTGACCAACTTTTATTTCAGAGAACAATAAAATTAAATTTTGTTTGATTAAAACCCTGCTAACATGGAAGTACCTAAGAATCATTTCAGGCACATAATGCTTTATGAGTTCAAGAAAGGAAACTCAGCAGCCGAAGCGGCTAGAAACATTCACTCAGTTAATGGAGAGGAATGTGTGAATGAAAGAACTTGCAGAAGATGGTTTTCAAAATTCAGAGGTGGAGATTTCACCCTTGAAGATGAAGATCGAACCGGACGTCCAGGTGAGTTTGATGAAAAGCTTCTTGAAGCAGACCTTGAAGAAAATCCTGCTTTATCAGTTGAGGAATTGGCAGTGGTTCTCAGTTCAAACCATACAACTGTTCATCGTCATCTTCAACAACTTGGAAAAGTTCCTAAACTTGGAAAATGTGTGCCTCATGAATTGTTTGAAAACAACCTCAAATCCCGAGTTGACATCTGCTCTTCTCTCCATTCTCGCCAACTTGTTTCACCTTTTTTGGATAGACATGTGACTAGCGACGAAAAATGGATCTTTTATCGAAATGTTAAGCGTCGTAGACAGTGCCTTGGTAAAGGGGAATAAGCCCATCCCCAGCTGAGAAGGGAACTTCATGGGCAAAATGCTCTTCTGTTAATCTGGTGGGATCGCCAAGGAATAATCCATGTTGAATTCTTACCACCTAATGCAACAATTAATGCTCAAATATACTGTCAGCAATTAGAGCGTTTGATCTAAGCTTTGAGAAAAAAAGACCTGCTCTAGTGAATCGAAAAGAGGTGATGTTTCATCAGGACAATGCGCGACCCCACACAGCAAGAATCACGTCACAAAAGATCGAAGAACTTGGTTGGGAGAAAATTCCTAACCCACCTTATTCTCTCGATCTTGCTCCTTCAGACTACCATTTGTTTCGTAGCTTACAGAATCATTTGGAAGAAACAGCTTTTGTAACGCAGGAAGAGGTTAAAACTGACATTTGTGAGATCTTCGAATCAAAGCCAAAAGAATTTTACAGTAATGGAATTAGTAAGCTTGTTAATAGATGGAAGGCAGTCATAGATAATCAGGGAAAATACATTGTTGATTGAATCTGTAATTAAAGGTAACATTTGGTCACTTGTTTTCTTTATTCAAAATTCGGACAGAACTTATGGGATGACCATATATATATATATATATATATATATATATATATATATAGTGACACACACACACACACACACACATATATAGGATACATAAATATATATAGAGAATACATATATATATATATATATACATATATATATATATATATATATATATATATATATATATATATACGATACATATATATATATATATACGATACATATATATATAGGTTTATATATATATATATATATATATATATATATATATATATATATATATATATATACCTCGGCTTTAGGATTCGGAGAGCCGAGTTAGAATTACAGTCGAATCCATCACATTTACTTACGTGCTTGTACCCTTGGGAAAGTTATTAATCCTCTTCTTCACCCTCCAGCTATGGGAAAATAGCAGGGCAGACTGGGTTCTATAGCCTTGGATGGCAACTTGTCTAGGAGAAGTAAACTCTGAATTGCTGAGGGTCGTTTGGGGACCTTGTGTCATGTAGTGCAACAGGTCTCTGTATTCGGGTCTTCATAGTGTGGTTGGTTCTGCACAAAGCGTTCACCACTATAATCCAAACATATGTGCTGGTGTATGGGCTGCCGGTTCCTAGGAATTGAGATACTTGACTTTCATATGTCGAATACGACGGGAGAGTCCACTACACACACACACACACACACACACACACACACACGCAATTTTGACCTATCATAATTTTACACAGACCCCACCACACGTATATACATACATGCGAGGAAATATTATTCAGCGAAAAAATAGAAAAATGCTCTGATTGCTGACATGTATACATTCACGAGACATTCACGGGAAATTTTCGCTACACTTCCGATCTTTGAATTTCAACATAGAAATGCGTATGTATAGAGACAACACCACCCATATACATAGATATGTCAAATCCCATACTGTCCACATATGTTTATATCTGTATGAGCCCCGGCGGACGAGTGAGTGTGTATGTGTGTCTGCGTACCTCAACGTGTATACGGACATGCATCTATGTTTGCGTTAGCACGATGACATCACGACGACAACCCCCCACTCCCATAATAATACACGCAATCTACATAAACCCAAAATTTTTAAAAAATTAATCAGTTTCTCTGACGATCGCAAAAACGTGAAACCCAGGGTCACAAACTCACATCAATCAACCAAATATATATATATATATATATATATATATATATATATATATATATATATATATATTTGTTTGAATAAAAGACAGACCGCGTTAAGATTCCATGTAATAAGCTATTTCACCATAACCCCTTTAACAGGGTTCTGGATCATCAGACTTTACTTCCAAAAGCTGAAATGAAAAGTGAAAAAGAAATTCACACGTTTTTACGGACCTCATCAAGTCTACGTAAAGTTAACGAAGTGAGGGGAGTGAGGTGGGAGAGAGGATATGAGTGTATATATGTATCATTTTAGTTTCCTATTTTAACCCCAGTGTGTCGTCTGGATGTTGCTCTAATCTAAGTAAAGTCTGATGATCCAGAACCCTGTAAAAGGGGTTATGGTGAAATAGCTTATTACATGGAATCTTAACGTGGTCTGTCTTTTATTCAAACATATATGCTCTGAATCTTACATTGAGCTCTCTGGATATCATCCTCCCCAGGTCTATCCATACGGATTACCTAAATTTGAATAAATATATATATATATATATATATATATATATATATATATATATATATATATATATGCCGGATAGTTTCGCTTTTTCAGTAGATCAGAGTGTAGAGCCAAAGGAAAGCAAAATGATTGAACGTTAATCCTTTACACTCGTGCCAGTCGTTATCGGAGACTTCGGACGGGAACCGAAGAACCTAGAAATAATGACGGACGAACAGGTTTAATCAGGATAACTGCATTAGAGACACTCGTACAGGGTGTCCATAAAGTTCATGTGCACTTAAAAAAAAATTATAACTTGCGATAGAAATAATTTGTCAAAAAGGATTAGAAAGAAGTAAATCTATATTTTTTTAAGGTTTTATTGAAATTTTAAGTTTCCACATGTCCTCCATCATTAACAATACAAAGGGTAATACGATTTTGCAATTCAAGGAAAACATTTTCCAACTGATTTACAGTAATGCCTGAAATCACATTAGTTATTTTAGCTATACTTAAAACTAGGTACATTAAACTTTCTAACATTTTTTACAGATTATTTCTATCGCAAATACAAATAAAGTTATAACTTTTTAAAGTGCACACAAACTTTATGGACACCCTGTATTACTAAAAGCAGACTATTAAGAAAGTAGTTGGCGAATTGAAAGGACTTGCTGTTACTTATTCTCTTGTATAAAACTCCAGTTACGACGAGTAGGGCCACTCAATGAGTGAAAAAAAAATTAATAAAATAAAGTTGGAGAGAACGGTGTGGAGAGTGCTGGGGGCAAAGCAGAATTGCTGTTATTCGATACCCTGTGATCGCCACTAGATACATCTGAATACCTCTGATAAGAAGAAGAAGAAGAAGAAGAAGAAGAAGAAGAAGAAGAAGAAGAAGAAAGGCAAGTGTCGACAGCTATAAGTTTATGAGAGACAGATTTTAGCAGTTTTGTGGGTAAACATTATATTATACCAGCCAGGTGCAAGTAGATGGTTACTGATAACTCCACAAATAACAGAATTGGCTAAGAAAAAAAAAATTATAAAAATAATGAATGGAAGACATATAAACTTAATCTTGAAAGAGAATTCCGTTTTAGATGAAAAAAAAAGGATATATGGCTTGGCCTAATAAAAACAAAAAGAGAAAGAAAACACTGTATGAACAAAAAAAAAAAAAAGAAAAAAAAAGGTCAGGTTCTTTCATTACTTCGCTTAAACACCAGCCAAAAAACAAGGCGAATTTTATCAGGAGACGAAATCTTTGCTGGTAAGGAAAGAAAAGAAATCAAAAACAATTTTAAATATATATATATAAATATAAAAAAAAAGGTAAGTAAAACAAATAGACAGAAAGATATAAGCCAAAACCCGGCAACAGAATATTTTAATTAGGAAATCCCACACTTGATTAAATCCAAAACAACCAAAGATGAAAGCATGACAATCTTCGTGTAATTAACAAAATTAACATAATAATAATAATAATAATAATAATAATAATAATAATAATAATAATATGGCACATGAGGGCATCAATAATTAATTCCAGTTGTAGTTGGAGCCCTCAAATTGACTAGAAAAGGTTCCGTTAGACTCATTAAAGGGATTCTTGGTAGCCAATGCCTTAAAGAAATACAAGCAAAAAATTGTACTCATAAGTACTTTACTCATAAGTAATATAATATATATATATATATATATATATATATAATTATTTTTATAAAAAATTATAACATAAGTATGTTATAAGATCACTACAAAAATAGCCATTTGTTTCAACACATTCTGTGTCTTCTCAAGTGATGATGTTGAAAATAAAATAAATGGTTTTAAAAAGTTTCAGATTAATTAACGATCTTACACTAGGGGGAGCATTGTTAAAAAAAGCTAGAATAACCAATCAAAACGAAGTATAGAAAGATTCAAAAGCTTGACAACGAAATCCTGCTATAATAGCTATTCAGATCTTTAAATACGTGTAATATTAAAAATAATTTATACTAACTAATAATTATAAAATCATATGATAAAATTTAATATTAAAATTAAAAAATTGGTAATTTTAAAATCCAAATTTAATCACTATTAAGTTTAAAAAACTACAAAATTATTGAGAAAAGAAAAAATATATATGTTTATTCAATTCATTTCTTCATTGAAATTATGTTCGACAAGGACGCTACAATATATCCGGTCATTTGATAATACATGTATATATAATATATATATATTTTTTCCCCCCTTTCCCTTTATGTTTCCGTTTTATTTTAAAGTTTGTGGATGTGGTCTTAAACTCACGCGTCAAGACAACAAAAACACAATCAGATTATAATACATAAGCACCCAGCACTAAAAGATAAGAACAAAACACCTACGGTTAAATGGAGTTTGGTTAAGAAAGGTAGCACATGTAACTCCCTATATACCCCATGTTACCTATGCCTTAATGAAAATTTGAAATTATTAGATTTAAAAACAAGGCTGATCTCTTAAATCAAAGATATGAACTTACAGTAAATTGTAAACACCGTTATAAATTTAACTTAGTGTAGGGGTCGTATACTTTAAATGATAATGATATGTCGCTGTATTTTTAATAGATTAGTGTTTTTATTGCATGATGGTCATACTTACGATATAAGTATTTATTGTATACCTGCATAGTGTTATTAGTGTTGGTGCAAATGTATTTATATTTATTTATGTGTTGGTTAGTTTATTGGCACTGAGGAATGTGTAGGTTGGTGTATGTGTATTTATTGTTTTTGTTTTTTTTTTTTTTTTGTTTTTATAAATATATATATATGTGTGGGTGTGTGTGTGTATGTGTATATATATATGAGTGTGTGTGTATATATGTATATATATTAGGTGGGAATATATGGTAGATGATAAGAGAAGAGGTTAATAATTGTTACGCTACGAAATATATGTACGTGTGTGCCTATATATGTACGTGTGTATGGGTGTGTGTATATGTATGTATGTATATATGCAAATATATATATATATGTAAATGTATATATATATATATATATATCAAAAGTGTGTGTGTGTGTGGTTTATATATATATATATGTATATATATATATGTATGTATGTGTGTACTTTTTTGTATGTACAATGTGCATATGTATAAATATATATATGTATATGTATGATAAAATTGGGCAGTATAATTTATTGGTGGCATGGTTGCGGGATTGGGTAACTGAGTAATAATTAGTTCCTCACTGAGTGCCTCCTAATTTCGGCTTTGCCACTATATATTTGTATATATATATGTCTGTGTGTGTGTGTGTGTGTGTATGTATGTATATATATATATATGTGTGTGCATATATATATATCTGTATATCCTATTTTATTGTATATGTATATCTATATTTAAGTATATTTCTGTTTGTATGATTGTGTTTTATATATGTATATTATTTGTGTGTTGGTTTTGAAAGGTATATTTATGTATCTATATGTTAGTACGTTTATGTATGTATTTGGTTGAGTGTTGTTGTATTTTTATGTATGCATGTGTATATGGTTAGTTGTTATTGTAGATAGATATTTTTATATATATGTTTATTTGTAGATATGTATGTATGTGTGTATATATATTTATGTATGTTTATGTGTATATATATATATATGTGTGTGTGTTGGCACCTATTATGTATGAGTTTGTTTGTGTGTATGTGGGGTATGGAAACTTTGGTATATCATGACTGTTTTTTATATATGTAAGTATGTGTGCATAAAAGTTTGTGTGTATATATGTGGGTGTATTTAGGTTTATATGTATATGTGCGTGCATATGTACTTGTTATCATAGATATGTATATGTGCGTATATGTTTATGTTTATATATTTATTTGTATGCATTTCTGTATGTAAATATATATGTATATGTATATATAGTGTATATTTTATGTGTGTTAATTTGTTTTTTGGAATTTATATATATATATATATATATATATATATATATATATATATATATATATATATATATATATGTATGTATATATATAGTTGTGTGTTTCTGTATACTGTTTTTCCTTGACTAATATATAATGAAACTATTATCAACTTATATGATTAATATATATTTTATTGATATTTATGGTTTTAAATTTTCGTTTTAATATATTAAATAATATTAATTTTTTAACCATTTTATCTTTGTATATTTGCTCCCTTAAGTTATAATTCAATAAGTGGTTAGCATTTATTTAAGTCTGAAATATTTATTGGTTGTGATTTCTCATTGTCTGTCATTGTCTGTGGATGTATGTATGTGTATCTATCGGTGTCTATGTGTATGTAGAGTGTATTCACTGTGTGTGTGTATTAGTGTTAGTTTCCACGTCTCCCTTTTTTCATAAAAGGCTGTAGAGATGTTCATGTTTTTCCCCACCACCTCCTTCTTTTTTTTTTTTTTTTAGTGTGTATGTATGTGTGTGTGTGTGTGTGTGTGTGTGTGTGTGTGTGTGTTTATCTGTGTATGTCTGGGTGCTTATGTATTATAATCTGATTGTGTTTTTGTTGTCTTGACGCGTGAGTTTAAGACCACATCCACAAACTTTAAAATAAAAACGGAAATGAAAGGGAAAGGGGAAAAAAAAAAAATATATATATACATGTATTATCAAATGACCGGATATATTGTAGCGTCCTTGTCGAACATAATTTCAATGAAGAAATGAATTGAATAAACATATATATTTTTTCTTTTCTCAATAATTTTGTAGTTTTTAAACTTAATAGTGATTAAATTTGGATTTTAAAATTACCAATTTTTAATTTTAATATTAAATTTTATCATATGATTTTATAATTATTAGTTAGTATAAATTATTTTTAATATTACACGTATTTAAAGATCTGAATAGCTATTATAGCAGGATTTCGTTGTCAAGCTTTTGAATCTTTCTATACTTCGTTTTTGATTGGTTATTCTAGCTTTTGTAACAATGCTCCCCCTGGTGTAAGATCGTTAATTAATCTGAAACTTTTTAAAACCATTTATTTTATTTTCAACATCATCACTTGAGAAGACACAGAATGTGTTGAAACAAAATGGCTATTTTGTAGTGATCTTATAACATACTTATGTTATAATTTTTATAAAAATAATTATATCTGCTCTACTTTGTATTGAGCACTCTTTTAAGAATAGTAATTGTTGGTTATTGGAATTCATTCCGTATATACCAATTATATACTTTTGATATATATATATATATATATATATATACTTATGTATATATATATATATATATATATATTTATAATAAAAATATATATTTATAATATAAAATAATATAAAATAATAATATAAAATATTTATTTATAATATAAAATATAATATAAAATATCTTCTTTACTTTTAAGTGCAGTTCACACATTACAAAGAGTTTTATTTATGTAAAATGTGTGATCTTGTTTTTTTTTTTTTTGTTTTGTTTTAGAAAAATGTTCAGTTGAAAAAGTCATGATGCCATTTTTGAGCTTAGGTCTCTGGTGGGGACGCGGAATGAAATCTGTATACAACAGAAATCAAAGGAAGTAATAATAATAATAATAACAACAACAACAACAACAACAATAATAATAATAATAATGATAATAATAATAATAATAAGAAGAAGAAGAAGAAGAAGAAGAAAGAAGAAGAAGAAGAAGAAGAAGAAGAAGAACTATTCAAATACGTGTCTTACGAACATTTCTCATAATACTAATTAAAATTTAATTCAGCAAACGATGTTATTTTATTGTAATTAGATTTTTGGCGATTGCCTTACTCGGATTCTGTTGTTCGATCCAGTGCGTCTGAAAAATGACGCTTTTATCGCGATAGTCACCTTTTCTCGGCATTTTGGCTAGGGTCAAAGTTGTAGTATCTGTTCTTCTTATCAGCTTAATCTGATTCCCACTCGCCACATTTATCTTCACACCTTTCTTTTTTTTCTTTCTTCCATTTTCTCGTTGAAACCAAGTAGTGTCTTTTCCCCTCTTTCTACGCGATCAAAAAGGAATTGTCCGTTATTTATGAGGTATTGGCAGGGATTAAAGGTCGTGCGAAATCACAAACGAAGAGAGAAGCACAATTATAATTATATAATAATAATAATAATAATAATAACATACTCAAAACATCAATCACTCCAAAATATAAGATTCTTGGTGAACTTTCTGAGAGTATGACTCACCTGATCAGTGATTTCGAAATATGAACTCAAAAAGAGTATAAGATAAGACTTTATGTAGAATATGTAAAAAAGATTTATTTATTCACTGATTATCACCATTTCTCATCTCTTTGCAAGACGTAAAGCTCACTAACAATGATGGGTATTACCTTTTTCTATATGACAAATTATCTTGTATAGAATGACCAAACATGCGCTTTACACCTGGCTTGGGATTTCCATTTAAATTTCAACGCCCTAGAAAATTTGAATCTCAAGGAGTTGTTTTAAGTCGAGAGCTTTTTACTATTTGAAGGTCTTCAAAGATAAGATTACAGTCTATAGGAAGTGCTATGTCTGTAAGAAAGGATATTCTGGTTTTGCAGTCTTTGATTATTATATATGGGCGATTACCTTTGATTATTCTCTCTGTGCGTATTGGACTTATATCCTTCTTTCTTTCTCTCTCTCTCTCCACCCCTCTCTCTCTGTAATAATGTTTTCTCATATTGATCGTTTTGTATGTATGTACTGTAATAAAGTGATATTATTATTATTATTATTATTATTATTATATTGGAGTTTATATTTGTGAGTCCATTTCTAATAATAATATTTTAATAATAATAATACCACATACGCAAAACAAGAGACAATAATCAATGCTTGAAAAAAAACACGCTCAAAAGGAATATAAGAGGAATCCTGATAAGGTATGTCTTTATGTACATTGGATATTGTATCGAAAGTATGGATGCCAATTTACATAAAATTGGTAAAAATAAGTGTCTTGCATAACAAGTTAAGAAGTTGGCCATCCCACACTATTCTGGGACTATGATTTTCAGACAGACAGAGTGATACACCATCGCCTTCCAGATATCATTGTACTAGAAAAGGACAACAAGAAATATCATATTATTGGTACTGCCATAGCAAATGATACAAATTAAACAAACAAGGTGATTGGGAAGATTACAAAATATTCCGAATTGGGATGACAAGATTGTTTGGGATGCAGAAAGAAAAATATGAAGGTGATTCCACCGATGTCTGGAGCATTTGGTTCCATCCCATTAAAACTGTGTGACTTCTTTGACCAAGTGGAGATATCAAACCAGCTTGGAGTCATCCAAATATCGGCTCTTTTGGGCATTATACATATTTTGAGGAAAGTGTTGTCTTTCTGAGGTCCTTGTTGTGACTTGACAGATAAAAATGTACCCGGTGGCATGGTGGAGTAATGGATAGCGGCTTGGATTGAGGAATCGGAGAGCCGAGTTCGAATTCCAGTCGAATCCATTACATTCACTTACGTGCTAACACCCTTGGGAAAGGTGTGAATCCTCTTTCTTCTCTTCTCACGTGTAAATAGCAGGACAGACTGGGTTCTATAGCCTTGGATGGCAACTGGTCAAGGAGAAGGAAAACTCTGAATTCAAAACCTGCGGAGGGTGAATGGAGTCTCTCTGAGCCTTGGTTGGCAATCCATTTAGTGTTGGTGTCACGATAAAATCACCCTTGATAGCCCTAGCGAAGCATCAAGAATTCAGCTATTTGACAAGATTATGAACTACACCAATCAAAGTATTGGTGAGTTCAATCTCGACTGAGGCCGCAAGATGATGATGAATGTACCCGGTGTATTTAAAAACTTACATCATGTGATAAAGCATAATAATAAATAAATGTCTCCTCATAGATATGGCAATATCATCAAATAAAAAAAAGTCTGTTACAGAATATAAACAATAAAGACAAGGATCTATTCACCTATTTCACGCCGCTAGTGAGTATTTTATTTTGTTTTTTGTTATTCCTTATTCAGTAAACCTTTCTAGGTTACAACAATACTAATACTATTAATACTAATAATATTACTACTGCAACTACTACTACTACAACTAATATTAATAATAATAATAATAGTAATAAAAGCCCACACTATTCTGGGACTATAAATTTCAGACAGACAGAGTTATACCCTATCTCCGTCCAGATCTCATTGTGCTAGATAAAGGCAACAAGAACTGTCAGATGATTGATATTGTCATAGCAAATGATACAAATAAAACAAACAAGGTGATTGAGAAAATTACAATCAATTCTAATTTGAAAACTGAAATGGTAAGATTGTTTAGAATGCAGGAAACGAATGCCAAGGTGATTCCTGCAGTGATTTGGACATTACGATTAGTCCTATTAAGACTGTGACTCACTTGACCAATTACGGAGACAATACCCACTTGGAGTAATCCACAAATTGGCTCTTTCGAGCACTGCGCATATTATGAGGAAAATGTTGTCTTTCTGAGGTCCTTTTTTTGACTTGAGAGATTACTTTATGCATCTGGTGTTTTTTTTTTAAATCTTTTTAAGCATTTCACCCCAAGCATGGCGGTATTCCACTAGCACGCAATGTTTTACAGAGAGTGGGAACAAGAGTAAAGAGGCGTGATAAATGAAAGGATGAAGAGAAAGGGCCGAAAATAGATCAAGGCATCTGGAGATTAACATTTCATTTGAATAGTTGTAGATTATATCTATCAGCGAAACAAGCTGTTGGAGTAGAAGAGACGGTTACCTTTAACCGTTTCGACAGTGAAAGGGTGGGACCAAGATGCCAACCTAGTAGCACGTTTAAATTCATGCAGTCGAGGAACTAGCGAAAGTAGCTCGTCGGATCAGTTACCGTGAAGGTATTTAGAGAAAAAAAAACAGAGGGAGACGACGCCACGTCTGTGATAGAGCGACTCTAAACGAGATGCCAGACGAGGGTCAACTACATTGCATATCCGTCTCTTGTTCTTATCGAGGACCTTAAGACGAACAGCGAGGTCACCAGACCATCAAAGACTGTATGACAAAACATTATAAAATTAATAATAATAATAATACCAATATTAATTTATTAGAGACGATGGGGCGTGGGTTTCTGTACCTGTGCATATTTTCCGCTGTTGTTTCCGGCGGCGGAGGCGTTCGTAGTCGCGCTGTTGTTTTCTTCTCCACCGGGAGGACCATCTTTTCGGTGGGCCGACGCGATTTGCTTGTCCCGGTTTTTCCGACCTTTGGCGTGACCGGCGTCGTTCGTTGTCGTCAAACCATAAATACATTGATGGCATCGTAATTGAATCCAACATATCAACATTGCAAGAACAACCATCATAGACGCAGCATATACACGGCGAAAAGTCCTGGCTGTCACTTAAAATTACCTCCGGTGTTTGAGAGCTTTACCGTCCAGATTCCAATAATAATAATAACAATAACAATAAATTACCTTCTAAAGGGTGTTTCATTAAGAAGGATTATATATAAGGGTGTTTCATTAAGACGGATCAAAGTCAGCAGCAAATAAATCAGTGTTACTGGTGAAAATTTATTTATTTACCTATTTGTTGTGGCCTGTTTAGAGGCCAGAAAGAAAGACACAGAAGACGAAGGTAGGTTGAACAAGTGTATTGAAATAACAGATATATACAAAGGAAAAGTGTTATTAATAAGCAAATAGTTGTGTCCGTCCGAACGGTCAGGTCACACTGCGTCTCGGCTGCTCACGGATCTTGTAGGAAGTCTCGCAGTTAGTATTTATGAGAGGAGGAAGAGTTCATTTTACTGTAGGAGGCTTTACCACAACACTATTTGGATCACGTTTTTTAAGTCATGGCAATTATCTGTGAAAAATAATATCACCCAAATGTCCGCCAAATCTAAAAGAAAAAGAAAAAAAATATTAGACGCTTAAACTTAATTCACATTTAAAATCCGTCGAAGTTGTTGGAACACCCTCTATAAACTATTAGTAAGGAATACATTTTTTTATTCTATAGGTCTTTATTAAAAAAAATGCTTATTTTGCTTGTGGTAATTCATAATTAGTATTCTGGCTTGAATTTATTTTCCATTCAGTGTATCTAATAAAAAGTGTTTCATTAAGATGGATTATACACAAGAGTGTTTCATTAAGACGGATCAAAGTCAGCGGTAAATAAATCAGTGTTATTGGTGAAAATTTATTTATTTCTCTATTGGATCATGTTATTTAAGTCATGGCAATTAGGTGTGAAAAATAATATTTCCCAAATATCTGCCAAATCTGAAAGAAAAAAGAATCATTAGACGCTTAAACTTAATTCACATTTAAAATCGGTCCAAGTTATTGGAACACCCTTTATTATACCAGACATGTCGCTCATGGATTCTTATCTTGAATTGGAAGGTTCAGCTTGTACCTGTTTTCTCACCCTTGCCCAGTTAATCGAGGGCGTTTCATTGGCATCTACAAAAGCGACGTGAGAGCCATGCATGTGAACATCGAGAGGTAGGAAGGCGTCGCTAACGGTCGCTCTCGTTGCAGACGCGATTTGAACCGAGATTTGGAACGAGGAGAGAAGAAGCGAAGACCATTAGCAGCTGAGGCACAACTCTTTTGACGCAGATCCTTCCGTCTTGAGAGACCGACGGATGCAGAGAAGCACTACAGTAAATAGACGGTTAAGCCCCGCAGAATTACTTGTGAGTTGGGCATGCTCGCTGGGGTGTGACGCACTGTGCATATCTGTTGATGAGCGGAGGGCGGAGTCATCACGTCCGGGTGTATTTATGGATGTAGCGATGGAGTAGTTAGAGGCTAGCTACATCCTGATTGTGAGGGGGGATTTGGAAGGTGGATAATAATTTCTCACCAACAAGAACAGGACTGTCAAGACGGGGAAATGACAACTCGGCATCTCCTGGCCAAATATGACAACAGTAACCCATGATAAGGCCTGATATTGATCTTGTAAATGTAAAGGATAACATGAGGAGTTAGGTTCTTTCTGGAGTGGTACAGGAAAGCGATAATTTCTCCTAGGATTTTAGCGATGGTTGCCAAAATAACACACACACAGACATATATATATATATATATATATATATATATATATATATATATATATATTAAGAAATGGACAAAAGTCCGACAATTTATTTATTAAAGACATTTTTTGTTTAACGTTCTTTTTATAGATACAAGTATTTAAGTAAATGCTCTGTTTATAATAAACAGTATTAAATAACATTTACCGGCCTGAAATTTTCATAGAAAATATTCGTCCTTTGACAGGATTCGAACCTGCATCCTATACGGAACCGACATTTACGCTGACGTGCCTTGACCGTTCGGTCACAAAGGATCCTTCGGTTGGCAAATGTCTTTAATAAAAATGTCTTTAATAAATAAATTGTCGGACTTTGTCCATTTCTTAATATATTGTGGCACCCTGCATTATTAGAAAAAAAACTAAAGAAAAGAAATATTCATAGAAATATGATTTAATTTTTTTTATTCGGTTTATTAACCAGTTGTTAGTTTTTTAGACGAAGAATAATTGAGTTTCGAGAATAATTCTCTAATTGTACTTAGGCGATCCTAAGGGAAGAAAAAAAAAAAGGAAAAAAAAAAGGTAAAATGGCAAAAAGCGAAAAAAGGCCAAGACGAATTCAAGTGACAATGGAGATTATTTATTTGGGAGAATAGAATTAAAAGGTAATTAAAAAGAAAGAAAAAAAACATAAAATGTACGATTATAAAAAATATCGGTCAAAAGCATCTGGCCTACTTTTGTGTAGAAGACTCATTATCAATTTGGAGAAATGGGATTTTAGAACAATGGGAAACGAAATATTATTCGGAGAAAGGTGTCTTTTGAGATGAGAAGGTGACCGCTGGAATTGTATACAGATTCTGACCTGTTAAAAATTGGAACCCCCACGATGATGAAGTGAAGACATTTTCAATTCAGATAATTAAGATTTTTGACTATCAGGTCTGAGCAAAAACAAAGAGGTGAAAACGATTGTTCTTGGCTCACAGAGAGCGCCAGTAAGACGGAGAAAATTCTTCCTGAAGTCACATCTAATTAGCGGCAGGCTGTTTTGACAGAGACCAGGAAGGTGAGAAAGGCCGAGATTGTCATTTTCGTACGTGCGAAAAGGCCAAAAGATTTTGTTTTTAGCAAGGTGTTCTTTCCCAGGACGACGACGGATAAGCCATGCCCGATTGGAGACGTCACGAAATACGGAGACGCCCAACCAGAATCTCATTGGCCGAAAGCGGTCACGTGATATGCGAGAAAGAGGAGAAATGACGCTCGATCAAGACCCATTGGTCGAAAACGGTCACCTGACATACGAGAGACCGGGAGAGATGGGTATGCGCCTCCCCACCAGAGGCACTGTGAGGAAGTAGGGGTGAAAATAAGAGCGATAATGGGAAATCAGAAATAATGCGACTTTTGGAATTATCGAGAGAGCCCTAGCGCCGACAGACCCACCCCCCAGTTTGTTGCGGCGTCAATAAAAAGCAGAACCCCAATCGACAGAGATGAGTTCAGCCCCGGACGGCAAAGAGGGGGTCCACCTCAGACGGCAGAGAGAAGAGTTGCAGGCCAGACATGCAGTAAAATTGCAGGCCAGACAGGCAGTAAAGTTGCAGGCCAAACAGAGAGCTCAGTTCAGCCCCGAACGACAGAGAGCTCAGATCACCTCAGACGGCAGAGAGAAGAGTTGCAGGCCAGACAGGCAGTAAAGAAACAGGCCAAACAGAGAGCTCAGTTCAGCCCCGGACGACAGAGAGCTCAGATCACCTCAGACGGCAGAGAGAAGAGTTGCAGGACGGAAGAAGAAGAAGTTACTTGCAGTTATGCATAGAAGAAGTTGAAATCAAACCAAGCCCAAGAACAGAAATTCGTCTCAAACCAAATCGAAGTGAAGAAATACGTCCAACTCAAGCCGAAGAGAAGAATCAGCCGTGAACGACTGGTAGAGATTAGCGCCCAGTGTCAAAAACTAAACCACACTCCGACACACAAAAATTCTAGAGTAGGCAACTCGAAGTCTTTAAATTGTATGATAGAAGCTTGGTGCCACAGTCCACAAAGCGGGTCGGGAAGTAAGAATAATTTTTATGTAACGAACATTAGATATAAAAGGTCGTTACCTTTTTTTATCAGTAATTTTTGGTCTCGTGAGTTTTTTTTCTTTTACTTGTGTTTTGCCACCCCGTCGAACTCAGCTTGCATACGGCCCCAATCCCTGTTTGATCCCGTCTGTCTAAGATCTAATCACAACGTGGGTAGGCAGACCGGAGATCAGTACAGTTACCCTTGTAACCAGGTGTTGGAAGCGAGTTGGGAAAGGCGAGGCTGGTAATCATCTAACCAAGGGGTTGGAACGTCACACTTGGAGCAGCAAGGAGCGACCCGGAGGAGCGACGTCACCGTTGGCGCCGTGACCAAAGGATTCGACCCTGGACCAAGTGCCGTCACAATATGACGTTATTTGTTTACATTTGATACGCCATGAGCAGTTATGAATGTACGAGATTCATGGAAGATTGAAGTTTATAAGCAGTAAATTCAACCTTGCCAACCGAACGATCCTTTGTGGCCGAGCGGTCAGCGTAAATGAATGTTCCGTATAGGATGCAGGTTCGAATCCTGTCAAAGGACGAATATTTTCTATGAAAATTTCTCGGACATTCAGGCCGGTAAATGTTATTTAATACTGTTTATTATAAACAGGGGGGCATTTACTTAAATACTTGTATCTATAAAAGAAAGTTAAACATAAAATGTATTTTTAATATATATATATATATATATATATATATATATATATATACTCGACTCTCCCGTCGAATTCAACGTATGAGGGTCAAGCAGATCAGTTCCTAGGAAACCAACAGCCCGACACCGGCACATGAGATTCGATTATAGTGGTGAAGGTTTCGTGCAGGACCATCCACACTTTTTGATGGGCCGAATACAGAGACCTGGTGCACTACGTACCACAAGGTCCCCAAATGACCCTCCACAGGTTTTGAATTCAGAGTTGTCCTTCTCCTAGACCATTTGCCATCCAAGGCTATAGAATCCAGTCTGTCTTGCTATTTACCCATAGTTGGTGGGAGAAGAAGAGGATTCACACCTTTCCCAAGGGTATTAACACATAAGTGAATTCAATGGATTCGACTGGAATTCTAACTCGTCTATATATATATATATATATATATATATATATATATATAATAGAAAATATAGTGTGCTATATTTATGGGATAAAGTGCTCAACATCAGATATAGTGTGTAAATATAAAAGTCAACATTGAAGTCAATACTTAACGGCGACAGTCTGTTTCATGCTAGACGCAATCATCAGGCCACCGATTGCGCCTTGCATGAAACAGCCTGTCGCCTCTAAGAGTTGACTTCAATGTTCATTTTTTTATACATACATAATATATATATATATATATATATATATATATATGTGTG
>CAHIKZ030004949.1:502500-507500 GCA_903632075.3 Acanthosepion pharaonis
AATGGAGACAAAAGCGAGGAAAAGAAAAAAGAAAAAAGGAAAAACGAGCAGGAAAAAGAAAAAAAAGGAAATGAAAAAGAGATAGAGAATGAATAAAAGAAGGAGAGAAACAAAGAAAGTTGTAGGAAACAAGGGGAAGAAAAACGAAAAAAAGAAGGAATAAATTAAAAGTGAGAAAAAAGAGATAGACGGTGAAGATGGGTAGAAAAGGAGAAAAACAAACGCATAGAAGGGAAAATTAGAGTCATGCCTTCCCTAAAGAAATTAATCAGAAATGATCACGCATTGCTCAGCCCAAATTCAAACACGAATCGCCAATATTGTTTTGGCCTTCAAACAGTGCAATACCACTGAGGGTATGTGCTGGTATATAGCGATTTTTTCGGTAGAAGTAACGTTCTCGAATAAAGTTCAGAAAGAGACTAAACGGTGATGTAACTCGATCTATTAAACAACTACAATATTCCTCCGCGTTTTTTCGCTACCCTAAACACAAAAACAAAGAATTCATAAATCTTTTTTTTAATAATTATCTCAAATTGCAAGAATTAGAATACATGTTTTAACCAATTCATACGAAGGAAGGCGATAATGTCACTAAGATGCAAAAGACTGCAGGCAGAGAAAGGGAATGAAAATTCTTTAGAAGGAGCTGGAAACCAAATCCTAAACAGGAAACCACATCTACTGTTGTTTAAAAGACCGAAAAAGGTTGGGAACCGGAAATAGGTAAAACTATGTCCTCTTACTGAGGAGGAAAAATATTAGTAAATAAAATTTCAGAACTCAGTCGGAGACTATTTACACTATTTACATCGTTCGGACTGTTGTCCTCATCTTTATTGCCATATCCACGACGTTTCGGCCATTGTACGCTCCGGCCTTCTTCAGGATCTATCTATATTTCTGAGAAGAGTTTTCGTAACTATTTACACTATTTACATCATTCGGACTGTTGTTCTCACCTTTATTGTCATATCTCCGACGTTTCGGCCAGAGGATGATCGGCCTTCTTCAGGATCTATCTATATTTCTGAGAAGAGTTTTCGAAACTAAACTATTTATACGGACCTCATGTATATCCGGCCTTTATCTATAATACGGCCAGTTATCCACGACGTTTCGGACTGTTGCCATTGTACATTATTTACATCATTCGGACTGTTGTCCTCATCCTTCTTCAGGTATCTTTTATCAGGATCTATCTATAATGCGGAGAAGAGTTTTCGTAACTATTTTCACTATTTACATCATTCTCGACTGTTGTTATTTACATATCATTCGGACATGGATGATTCTCATCTATATTTTTGAGAAGAGTTTTGAAACTAAACTATTTACATAATTCGGACTGTTGTTTCGGCCATATCCACGACGTTTGGATGATTCGGCCTTCTTCAGGATCTATAATACGGAGAAGAGTTTTTCGTAAGTATTTTCATTATTTACATCATTCGGACTGTTGTTCTCACCTTTATTTCATATCCACGACGTTTTCGGCCATTGGAATTCGGCCTTCCAGGATCTATCTATATTTCTAGTTTTGAAACTATTTACATTATTTACATAATTCGGACTGTTGTTCTCACCTTTATTGCCATATATCCACGACGTTTCCAGGCCATTGTACGCCCCGGCCTTCTTCAGAATCTATCTATAATCGGAGACTCTAAGTATTTACATTATTTCATCATTCGGACTGTTGTTCCTTTCACCTTTATTGTCATTCCACGACGTTTCGGCCATTGGATGATGTGGCCTTCTTCAGGATCTATCTATATTTTGAGAAGAGTTTTCTAACTATTTTATAATCGGACTGTTGACGTGCATTGTCATTATCCACGTGACGTTTCGGCCATTTGGCCTTCTTCAGAATCTATCTATAATACGGAGAAGAGTTTTCGTAAGTATTTACATTATTTACATCATTCGGACTGTTGTTCTCACCTTTATCGCCATATTCACGACGTTTCGGTCATTGTACGCCCCGGCCTTCTTCAGGATCTATTTATAATGCGGAGAAGAGTTTTCGTAAGTATTTACATTATTTACATCATTCGGACTGTTGTCCTCATCTTTATTGCCATATTCACGACGTTTCGGTCATTGTACGCTCTGGCTTTCTTCAGGATCTATCTATAATGCGGAGAAGAGTTTTCGTAACTATTTTCACTATTTACATCATTCGGACTGTTGTTCTCATCTTTATTGTCATATCCACGACGTTTCGGCCATTGGATGATTCGGCCTTCTTCAGGATCTATCTATATTTCTGAGAAGAGTTTTCGTAACTATTTACACTATTTACATCATTCGGACTGTTGTTCTCACCTTTATTGCCATATCCACGACGTTTCGGCCATTGTACGCTCCGGCCTTCTTCAGAATCTATCTATAATACGGAGAAGAGTTTTCGTACATCATTCGGACTGTTGTTCTCAGTCTTTATCGCCATATCCATCTGAGATTTTTCGGCCATTGTTTACGCCCCGGCCTTCTTCAGGATCTATTTATAATGGAGACAGTTTTTTTCGTAAGTATTTACATTATTTCATCAGGAGGTTTTGTCCTCATCTGTTTCGGTCATTGGGACTAAAACCATCTATCTACAAATGCGGAGAAAGAGTTTTCGTAACTATTTTCACTATTTACATCATTCGGACTGTTGTTCTATCTTTATTATCATATCCACGACGTTTCGGCCATTCTTTTTCTTCAATCTATCTGTGTATTTCGGCATTTTCATTCGAACTGTTGTTCTCAATCTATTCTGCCATTGTACGCTCTGGCATTCTTGAGGAGAGAGTTTTCGTAACTTCTTTACACTATTTGCCTCGTTCGAACAGTTGTTCTCATCTTTACTGCCATATCCACGACGTTTCGTCACAGTGGATAAAAGCGTTGATTGATTGATCCAAAAGTGACTTGACCCAAAGAGTTCAATCCATGCCCACAGTAGAGAAAACAAACACTAGGAGAGTTGAGTATCAAGGAGAACTAACTAAAACTGAGATATCCAAAGCATGCTCCGTGGAATTAGAACAATCTATCCACCGTGGACTAAATAAAGGGTGCGGTTCGAAGTCCCAACAAATATCATATGAAGAAGGCGGGGCCTACAACGACGGAAAAGACGTGAATATGAATGAAAAAAACAATCCGAACAGTGTAAATAATGTAAATAGTTACACTATCTCATCTCAGAAATACAGATAGATCCTGAAGAAGGCTGAAGCAGACAACAGCCGAAAAGTGAATACGACGATAAAGATAAGTCCGAAGAATTCAAATAGGGTAAATAGTTACAATACCTCATCTAAGATATATAGACAGATCCTGAAGATGGCTGGAGCATACAGCGTCCGAAACGTCAATAAAGATGTGGACAACAGTCCGAAAAATGTAAATAGTGTAAATAGTTACATAACCTCATCCCAGAAATATAGACAGATTTTGAAGAAGGCTGGAGCATACAACGGCCGAAAAGTCGTGAATATGGCAATAAAGATGAGGACAACAGTCCGAAGAATGTAAATAGTTCCTTTTAAAGAATGGCTTATGGAAGGAACAGAAACTGCATCACATTTTCCATCAAGGAAATGATTCAGATAGCCGAAATGTGACGTTACCTACTTGGTCACGGGAGACCATTTTGATAAAACAAAGTTCAATTGCCTTTAAATAAGTAAATACACTTCCTAAAAAGTGAAACGAGCCATAAATGAAAAAAAATCCTCTATGTATGTTTTATTTAATTTTTATTCATTTATTTTTATAACTATTTATTTTTAATGTAATTATTATGATGAACTATTTATATATTTAAAATATTTTCAAGTTATCGAGTTAACCATTTTCTTTTAATTTTGAAAGCGTTTATGCTCATGTAACAAGGACAACAAAATTTAGTTTATTAATAAATTAAATCCCTTAACGTTTTCCACAATTAATATCTCCGTACACAGCTTTCAGAATATTTTAGAAGCTTCTTAAACTTTAAATAGGAAACGTTAACTGTATTTTCGCTTGTTAAAGTTTATCCTTACTTTGATAAAGTATTTTTCTGTTGCTTTATATATATATATATATATATATATATATATATATATATATATATATATATAAATAAATAAAGTGGTCAGTTTTTCTTTAAAATCTCCTGAAAAAAATTAATTTCAGTTGGGCTCTCTGGGAAGAGTGTGGGTTTGTAAACAGTGACTATTATGGCTGATATAGCGAGACTCTTCAGCAAAAGCGAATTGAGTCATCGTCGGTCACTGTGTGTGTTTATCTAAAAATAAATACGCTAAAATTCACCTTCATCCCTGCCGACGGCTTAGTGGTAGAATCTCCGACTGACACCAATCCAGTCGGGTTTTGATCCTAGCTAGAGGCAACCGGGTGTCTAGCCACACTGAAGAGCTGTGAAACAGCGAAACTGTCTGTCTACGGATGACTTTATATATATATATATATATATATATATATATATATATATATATATATATATATATATATATATATATATATATATC
Organism: Acanthosepion pharaonis; assembly: GCA_903632075.3. NCBI lineage: Eukaryota > Metazoa > Mollusca > Cephalopoda > Sepiida > Sepiidae > Acanthosepion > Acanthosepion pharaonis. The sequence goes on from CAHIKZ030004949.1 coordinate 507,036, forward strand.
TTGACAGTTATGGATTAACAGTATTTTAATGCATATATTATGTTTCTAGCGATGGATGTCGCCAATAATCGCATTAATACTTCTGATTGATTCTATGTGTGATTATTTCTTTTGTGTGTATATATATATATATATATATATATATATATATATATATATATATATATATTATACCAGGTGTAACAGTAAAATTGTCGATTTTTGTAACAGTAAAATTTTTAAATTCTTAGATTAATTTTTGAACTGTTGGTACCTTGGAAATGATTAAAGATGCCTTACTTTAATTACGAGGTTTTTATAACACTATTGGATTATACTTTGAACACTAAGAATGTATTTAGCCGATGATGCCTCTTGTTGTTGTGACCTCCTGATCTAATTTTCCTCTCTACAGTTCCCTCGTTTTTTAAATTTATTCACCGTTCTATTGATGGTTCTTGAAACCTCTTCGTTACCGATTTGTAT
>CAHIKZ030004949.1:510000-560000 GCA_903632075.3 Acanthosepion pharaonis
GATGATCTTGGAGGAAGATCGAAAGTACTTGGGAAATGAAAATAAAAGAAATTTTAAAATCTATAGCACATTTCTCTCATCCTTTTACATCAATACACGGAAGGTTATTGGTGTGTATGAACGGATTTATAAAAAAAATTAGCAGACATAATATCTGTAATTTTTTCAATCATATATATATATATATATATATATATATATATATATAACTATATATATATATATATGAATAAATACAGATCACTTTTTCCATGTAATAAGTTATTTCACCACAACACTTTTAAATGGGCTCTGGATCATCAGACTTTACTTAAAAAGTTGAAATGAAAAAATGAAAAGAAAATTTACACATTTTGATGGACCGCACCAAACTACCCATACGGATTACCTAGTTTTGCATAAACTAAATATATATATATATATATATACACACACATACACACACACACATAATATATATATATATATATATATATATATATATATATATATATATATATATATATAATAAATTAATTGATTGAAAATATGTTTATTTTCGCTAATCGCTTGAGGATGAAATGGAACTAATATCTTTAATTTAATTACAAAATAAAATTCAGGGCTTTTAGCTTCGATTTTTGAAACATGGTTAGAACTGTGTAGCGAAAAAAACATATTTTAATAAAAAACATATTTTAAAAAACCATATTTTAAATCAATTAATTTATAATAATAATAATGCTCTGTAAATTTACATTGAGCACTATTTTGTAAAAATAAAAATATCTATAAGAACACCGGATTATATATCTTACTGTTCTTTATATATATATATATATATATATATATATATATATATATATATATATATATATATAGTAGAATGGGGAAGTGGGCCAATAAAACAAAGTCAAATGAAAGCTACCGATGAAATCAGTACGAAAAACAAAAATGAAATGAGACAAAATGAAGCACGGAGATTTAGGTTCCACGTTCAGAATTTTCGAGCACGCCTGTGTTCTTCATCAGCGGATGCGAGAAATACGGTGGAAATTATCCGACATTAGTTTTATATACAACTGCGAATGTGTGTTTTTGTGTGTGACTGAGTGCCCGTGTCTTTGTCAGTATGCGATGACGTTCAAGACTACAGGTCTACTCACGGTGCATCTAGGGACCAGAACTGGAGGCGTATTCCAGCAATTTTGGGAGAAACGTTAAAAAGTTGGAAAACAAAATTCTATATAAATGAATCATTTTCAGTAATTTTGCACTATTAAAACATATTGCATTTGTTTCCTTTTTTATGTTTTAATAAAAAACTGAACTAAAATTTAACATTTTTCTTAAGCCTTTTTAAAAAGAAAACACACAGATTCTTCATGAATAAATCAATGTTATTAGCAATATTATTATTAGTCGGTCAAGCTATCTCGCATATTTATGATTCTATCACGGTTCTGCATCAAAGTCGGAAGGTCATTAGCCTGGCATTATGTGTTATGACATAACTAGTCAATGTAGGTGATTGCTGGGTGACCAGCCCGTCTTGTGCCATGGCTATGTGTCCAGAGCAATAGATCACACACAAGTTCTTGTTTCGATTGCCAGCAGTGTCCTGCCACGCGCATTCTAAGATTGTAGAAATATCAGGGATTGGTTCACAGAACGGTGATTTAGTTGGCTGTCATCTCCAGGAGATGTTAAGTGTTAAGTATAGCTCTCAGCATGTAGGTTCCATCAAGCTTAGGCTCTAGGGTTCTTAGTTAACATCCAAGCACAGGCACCATACATTAAAACCAACTCTGTCTTGCTATTTACCCATATTTGCTGGAGGCGAGATATAGTCATATCTTTCCGAACGCTAGTAGCACTTTATTTTTATTTGGTGGAGCTATCTCGGATATTCATGATTCTATCACGCCAATCATAACGGCCCTGAATCAAGGTCGGAAGGTCATTAGCCTGGCATTCTGTGTCATGACATAACTAGTCAATGTAAGTGATTGCTGGGGGACCAGCCCGTCTTGTGCCATAGCTATGTGTCCAGACCAGTAGATCACACACAAGTTCTTTTCTTTCCAGCAGTCTTCTGCAAAGCGCATTCTAAGATTGTAACAATATCTGGGATTGGTTCACAGAACTGTGATTTAGTTGGATGTTATCTTCAGCATGTAGGTTGCATCAAGCTTAAACTCAAGGGTTTTAGTTAATATCCAAGCAGTGGTACTATACATTAAAAACAACTCTGTCTTGCTATTTACCCATATTTTCTGGAGGGGAGATATAGTCATATCTTTCCGAACGCTAGTAGCACGTTATTGTTATTTGGTGGAGCTATCTTGGATATTCATGATTCTATCATCGTCCTGCATGAAGTTCGGAAGATCATTAGCCTGGCATTCTGTTTCGTAACACAACTGGTCAATGTAGGTGGTTGCTTGGTGACCAGCCCATCTTGTGCAATGGCTAGGTGTCCAAAACAGTAGATCAATCGCAAGTGCTTGTAGAAATATCAGAGATTGGACCATATAGCTGTGATTTAGTTGGATGTTATCTCCAGGACATGTTAAGTACAGTTCTTAGCATCCGAGTGTAGGTTCCTGTAAGCTTAAACTCTAGGGTTTTAGTTAATATCCAAGCAGCGGTACCATACACTTAAAACCAACTCTTTACCCATATTTGGTGGAGGGGAGATATAATCATACCTTTCCGAACGCTAGTAGCCCGTTATTTTTATTTGGTGGAACTATCTCGGATATTCATGATTCTGTCACGCTAATCAACACGGCCCTGCATCAAGGTCGGAAGGTCATTAGCGTGACATTCTATGTCATGACATAACTGGTCAATGTAAGTGATTCCTAGGTGACCAACCCGACTTGTAACATGGCTAGGTGTCCAGAGCAGTAGATCGCACAAAAGTTATTTTCTTCCCAGGCAAAGCGCATTCTAAAATTGTAGAAATATCAGGGATTGGTTCACAGAATTGTGATTTAGTTGGATGTTATCTCCAGATGTTAATTATAGCCCTCAGCATCCGAGTGTAGGTTCCTGTATGCTTAAACTCTAGGGTTTTAGTTAATGACAAGGCTGTGGCTTTATGTAACTAATAATGGCATTTTAACTAAATTTCACAGTGTAAAATAAGAAGCAAGAAAAATCTCTTTTAAGAATTAAACATAAAAAAATGTTAAAATTAACGTTTCAAAGGGAGTCTTTGTAACATCTGCAAAAATAGAGCCTAAGAAAAATAGGATTAATAAATTTATTCTTTAAATTAAGTACAATTACACCACAACCAAGGCAATAAAGCCACTAAGACGCAAGAGGGAATATGAGGAAAATACATTATTGTGGAGAGGGTACAACAAAAGAACAGACGTTAAGAAAACGATAGATAACGATTGGCATTGCATTTAAATTTTTGAAGATCAAAGTTGACCGTAAAGAGAGAAGCCGGAAGAAAGTTCCACAGGCGAGAAGTGTGAGAGAAGAAACTATTAGCATAGAACTTACGGTTACATCTCACGATTTTTACTTTAATGAGACCTTGCTGAGAATCTAGGACCGAGTTTAAACTCATAAGCGCCAAAGTTCCATAAAAGAAAGCACGTCAGAACAATCACCATGAAAATATTTATAGAAAAGCTACAGGGAAGCTACATTATGACGGTGGGTACGTGAATGAGGCTGAGATGCCAGGTCAGGACCAATAACATTGCATATTCCTCTTTGAATTTTATTAAGAATCTCTAAATGCATAAGCAGAAGCGCCATAGCGGATTTGGTAGCAGTATTCTTTTATATAGTAATAAAATGTCGCAGCCGACACTTGAGTTTGAACATAGATCGCCAGTGAGCAAACACAGGTGATCCCATTATTGAATTAAGTAGACCACGTGACCATAGAGGAAACGCATATATAGGAAATCGCGTGACGTCGAAACGATCGCCATTTTTAGTCTATCCTCTATTACTATTCGAATCACCATTTCTACTCTATTACTATAAGGACCGCTATTCTATACTCTATTCACTATACTATTTGTCTATTCAGATCACCATACCGCTTACTATTCGAGCGAGTATTATTATTCTACCCCCTATTACTATTTGAATCGCTATTCTCTACTCTATTCACTATACTATTTCTCTATTCAGATCACGATACGTATTACTATTCGAGTGAAGATTATCGAGCAAGTACTATTAGTGCGAGTGATATTCGAAGGCGTCTGACACCAGTATTGTTCAACGGCGTTACTATAGTTGTATCTGAGATTACAAAGTCTCTACTACAACGAGCATTACGAAAGTGGCAACGAGTGTCCGTTGACATCACAAATATTCAATGCATGAATGGAATCTAATATATGTATAAGAAAATTTATCTTTGACTACTCACTGCACAATGAACCGGCTTCCCTGGTAGAAAACCTATCAATTGGTCCAATATAATCATGCCGCTCCAGATCAGAGGAAAAATTTTACCAGAGAAGGCTCAATACTGATGGAATACAAAAAACAAATGTTTTCTTAGTTTCGTTTTGGAAGAGTTAAAGTGATCGAATGGAATAACCTGCCACCCCCATGAGTGGCCGCACTATAGGTGGTAGCCACCTATAAGTATCCGTTAGGACAGCGGACAAAAGAGTCGAGCTGGGATCTTTCCCAGCTGCGCTAGTCGAACCCGGGCGAGGCTATGCCGAAGGGCAGAGTTTCGTCCGGGGAGGTAGACAGACCCGATCCCGTTTATGCGGGGTCTACGGTGATTTTTTGGCCGAGCCTCCAGGCTCAGGAACCCCACTTTAAATTCGGCCTTGTGCCACATGTGACTGCATGGGGCAGTTACTAAATAGCGTCGAGCTGGGATCTGTTATTCATATCTTGGCTGCTATCGAACTCTCTGCCTTTGGGTGGAGAGGAACCCGGAAGAGGCTATGCCAAAGGGCAGAATCTCGTTCGGGGAGGTAGACGGACGCGAACCCGTTTATGCGAGGTTACGGGCAAATTTTGGCCGAGCCTACTGGCTCGGATTTTCCCACGTTAAACTCGGCCTTATGCCATATCCTTCCTTGTGGGGAGGCTAGTAAATACCGTCGAGCTGGGATCTGTTAATCAGATCTTGACTGCTGTAGAACTCTCTGCCTTTGGCCCTCTCTGGCCGGACGAAATAATATTTTTATATATCAATTAAATATTAACTAAATTAAAAATATAATATTTTTATATATGACTAATATATTAACTAAACTAAAAAACAATATTATATATATGAATAAAATAATAACTAAATTAAAAAAAATAGTAACAATAATTATTAAAAATATTAACTTAATATTAAAAAAAATATTAATAAAAAATATTAACTAAATTAAAAAATATAATATTGATATATATAAATAAAATATTAACTAAATTAAAAGAATATATTTTATGTATGAATAAAATATTAAATTAAGAATATAATATTTTATATATGAATAAAATATTAACTAAATTAAAATCATATTTTATATATGAATAGAATATTAACTAAAAAAAAATATTAACCCTAATTATTTAAAACTATTGACATAATATTAAAAATATTAATAAAAATATTAACTAAATTAAAAAAAAAATAATTTTATATATGAATAAAATATTAACTAGATTATAAAAAGATTAACCTGAATTATTTAAAACTATTGACATAATATTAAAAAATATTAATAAAAAATATTAACTAAATTAAAAATATATTTTATATATATAATAAAATATTAAGTATATTAAAAATCGTATTTTTATATATGGATAAAATATTAACTAATTTTAAAAAATCATATTTTTATATATGAATTAACTTAAATAACAAAAATTAAATAAACTCCTAAAGAATAAGATCAAAATTCCTAAATTCCATCTTTTAGTGAAATAAGCTAACGTTAAAGTGTAAAAGAAAAGCGTTCTTAAAATTACTTAACTGTTTGAGTCTTGACCACCGCTTTACCGGTGGTAGAGAAAAATGACATAATGTCCAGCAACCGGTTGAACGGTTGGTAAACACTTGCGTCGTGTTTTGCTATTGGTTGTCTTATTTTGAAGAGCTAATCAAAAAAGCTGTAATATTCTGATGTCATCGAACAACATGTCTACGTCTTTTCATTGTGTTTTGTGCATGTGTTTTGGATTAAAAAAAAAAGATCGTTTTTACCATGAATCCTACAGAGTCTCAAACTTGACAGTCAGGAAAGCAATCAGGAAGTTATTTTTTTTTAAACTATTTTTATATCTACCGTGAAATATAATTATTTGCGAATTTTGACTCAGGAGCTCAGGCAGAAAGGTTAATGTCCGCGCCTTTGCATTGTGTTTGTTCAGAAATGCAGGGATCAAAGGGTTAATTTTCTTTACTTCTCTTCTTTCTTTTATTTTAAATGCTTATTTATTTTACAGTCCTATTTTCAATTGAATTATATTTCCAACTTTTTAAATATTTCTCTAATTCTCTTTCTTATTTTTTATCTTATTCTATTCATGTCTGTTCTTCCTTGCATGAAAGAAGACTTAACCCTTTGAGCCATGACCACCGCTTTACCGGTGGTAGAGAAAAATGACATAATATCCAGCCACCGGTTGAACGATGGGTAAACTCTTGCGTCGTGTTTTGCTATTGGTTGTTTAATTTTGAAGAGCCAATCTGAAAAGCCGTAATATTCTGATGTCATCGAACAATATGCCTGCGTCTTTTCATTGTGTTTTGTGCAAGAGTTTTGGATAAAGAAAAAAAAAAAGATCGTTTTTACCATGAAGCGTGCAGAGTCTCAACCTGGACCGTCAAGAACTCTACACATCGCAGCAAGAAATTTATGTGCTTGATGACTTTTTTTTATATCGACCGTGATACATTACATACCAATTATATGCGAAACCTTTATTCCATTTTAATTATTCTATTCATATCGATTAGTCTATGTCTCTCTCTATGTTCATATCCATCTGTCTATATCTCTGAGATGACGTATTATGAATACTTGCATTATATACATTATTCGGACTGTTATCCTCATTTTCATTTCCATATTCACAATGTTTCAGCCTCTATATCTCTGAGATGAGGTATCATGATTACTTGCATTATTTACATTATTCGGATTGTAATGCTCATCTTCATTGCCATATTCACAACGTTTCGGCCGTTGTACGCTCCGGCCTTCTTCAGGTGATTGGAATTTCGATCGAACTCTTTATTCTATCTTAATTATTCTATTCATATCAGTCAGTCTATTTCTCTCTCTATTTGTTCATATCCATCTCTCTATCTGTCTATATCTCTGAGATGAGGTATTATGATTACTTGCTTTCTTTACATTATTCGGACTGTTATCGTCATGTTCATTGCCATATTCACAACATTTCGGCTTCTATATCTCTGAGATGAGGTATTATGATTACCTGCACTCTTTACTTTATTTGAACTGTTATCTTCATCTTCATTGCAGTATTCACAACGTTTAGGCTGTTATACGCTACGGCCTTCTTCATGTGATTGGAATTTCCTCTATATATTTGGTATATCGGGTCCGTATCGATTCTTCAATATCTGTTTATATCTTTGACATGAGGTATTATGATTACTTGCATTATTTACATTAGTTGAACTGTTATCCTAGTCACTGGATCTAACCAACATCTTTATCCACTGGGCAATGTATCCTGAAGAAGGCCGGGGCGTACAACGGCTGAAACGTTGTGAATATGGCGATGAGGATAACAGTCCGAATAATGTAAATAATACAAGTAATCATAGTACCTCATCTCAGAGATATAGACAAATATCTAGTAAAGTGTTGAATCCCTTTTACCTTTAATTTATTATGTACAGACTTCTAGTAACGGCTAGACACCCTTTTCGTTTTCCCCTTATTAGGTATACTCTTTTAGTAACGGGTTGAAACAGTGGAAGAGTAGCATTTGGAATAAACCTCTAATTCTGGCCCATAGTTGCACCATGAGTAGGCTTGTCGTATAAAATACCATGGCGTGTCTGTACTTATCAATACTTAACTAAGCTTAGTATCTGTCTATATTTCTGAGATGAGGTACTATGTACATTATTTACATTATTCGGACATGGCATGTGGAACTATAACAGTCTACCCCAGTGGGCGAAATAAAGGGTTCAGTTCGACATTCTAACCACCTGAAGAAGGCCGGAGCGTACAACGGCCGAATCGTTGTAATAAATATGGCGACAAAGATGGGGACAATAGTCCGAATAATGTAAATAATGTACTTAAGTAAGCTTAGGTTTTATTTTTTTTTTTTTTTTCTGGTCTTCTTTGTGCTATGTCCCTTCAAGACGTCAGTGGTCACAGCTCTCCACCACATCCTATCCTTTGTCATTCTTAACAATGTTTCTGCTTTTACTACGCCCCCTTCTAACTGTTCTGCTATAGATTTACACAAACTTGTAAGGCAGGTCATCTGGCAGGTGCTTGCTGTCCCTATTTCCTCATGAATGTCAAATTCCGCAGGCCCTCTTTCCTGATATGTCCCATGTATTCCAACTGTCGATTTCTGATTCTAAGTATAATCGTCCTTTTTAAAATATTTTCCTCAGAGTTTCCTCGTTGCCCATATGGTCTGCCCATAGTTTTCTCAGTATCCTTCTGTAAAACGTGTTTATTGTCTCAAGTCTCCTTTTCACATGCATATAGGAGGATTATTATTACATAACAGTTAAGCACGGGTTTCTTTGTTTTCAATGAAATTTTCCTGTTACTTAATACATTGCTTAGCTTTTGGAAGCAATATTTTGCTATTCCAAATGCCAGATATTTCAATTTCTGTACCTACTTGATTTATAAATTTCTCTACCTATTGGATTTTAAAATTTCTATGCCTACTTGATTTAAAAATCGACAATACACAACTGAATAATATAACTCGCCGATACTATTATCATTAATTGACTACTTATATACACACAACAGCCACTTTAATAGATATAAACTTCTAGTAACGGGTTGAACTTCATTCCGTTTTAACCTTATTAGGTTTACACTTCTAGTAACGGGATTAATCACTTTTTGCCTTAACTTTATTAGGCATACAATTCTAGTAACAGTTTGAAGCCCACTTCCCTTAACTTTATTAGGCGTACATTTCTAACAACGGGTCGAACAATTTTTCGTTTTCACCTTATTAAGTATACACTTCTAGCAATGCCTTGAACCCCTTTTCGTTTTCACCTTATTAGGTATACACATCTAGTAACGGGATAAACCCCCTTTTGCCTTAACTTCATTAGGTTTACACACCTAGTAATGGGATAAAGCTCCTTTTGCCTTAACTTCATTAGGTTTACACACCTAGTAACGGGATAAACCCCCTTTTGCCTTAACTTCATTAGGTTTACACACCAAGTAATGGGATAAACCCTTTGTAATGGGATAAACCCCTTTTGCTTCATTAGGTTTCTAGTAATGGGATAAACCTCTTTTGTTTAACTTCATTAGGTTTACACACCTAGTAATGGGATAAACCCCCTTTTGCCTTAACTTCATTAGGTTTACACACCTAGTAATGGGATAAACCCCCTTTTGCCTTAACTTCATTAGGTTTACACACCTAGTAATGGGATAAACCCCCTTTTGCCTTAACTTCATTAGGTTGACACACCTAGTAATGGGATAAACCCCTTTTGCTTTAACTTCATTAGGTTTACACACCTAGTAACGGGATAAACCCCCTTTTGCCTTAACTTCATTAGGTTCACACACCTAGTAATGGGATAAAACCTTTTTGCCTTAACTTCATTAGGTTTTTAACGGGATAAACCCCTTTTGCCTTAACTTCATTAGGTTGACACACCTAGTAATGGGATAAACCCTTTTGCTTTAACTTCATTAGGTTTACACACCTAGTAATGGGATAAACCCTTTTGCTTTAACTTCATTAGGTTTTACACCTAGTAACACCCCTTTGCCTTTAACTTCATTAGGGGTTCACACACCTAGTAATGGGATAAACCCCCTTTTGCCTTAACTTCATTAGGTTTACACAGCTACACAGCTAGTAATGGGATAATCCCCTTTTGTTTTAATTTCATTAAGTATTTGTAGGCCTTCCTCGGACCGGGTTGACCATGCGTAGCATCCTAGTTGTTTGCTTGGCTGGAACATCGACGTCTGTGACTGTAGAGGCCGATGCGAGAGTGACAATCTCTGTTGCAGAGGTCATATGTGTGTTCTGTCTCTGGTCTTTTGGAGCGGTCACTTTGCTTTCTGCCGACCCGCCTTTCCGTGCCAACTTTTGTTAGCTTCTCTTCCTCTGACTTGATGTTTTTCGTCGGGGTTCCTCAACATTCGGATCGTATGGCTGTCAGGCTCTCCCGAGACTCTGTGTTGATGTCCTCAGCTTCCATGTCGTGCTTGATGACATTGCGGTACCGCAGCTATGGCCGCTAGGCGGGTTTCCTTCCAGCAGCCAGCTCTCCATACAGGAGGATTTGGGGGATGCGGCCGTCTGGCATGCGATAGACGTGGCCAAACCAACCGAGACTGCGTTGTCTGAGCAGTGTTAACATGCTGGGCAAATCTGTTCCAGACAGGACCTCAGTGTTGGGCACCTTGCCACGCTATTCCCAGGATACGGCGGATGCTTCTCATGTGAAAGTCGCCTTTCTTGCCTGGCGTACGTGGTCCAAGCCTCGCTGCCATATTGCAGTGTCCTGATAACGCAGGCGTTCTACACTGCCATCATATGTGCCTTTTGCATATCCTCCAGTGCACATATGTTGCTACGTTTTTATGTATGTTATTATTATTATTATTATTATTATTATTTAAGATCATCTCCGATTTTTAGATGTTTCGTCCGGCAATGATACTCATCTTAGCTCCTACCAGAAGCTTAGAAACACAACACTAGATATTACGCTTTATTTCAATTTTCGTAATGTAGATCCTTAATTTCGGTGGTATGGACCCCAACACGCTAATGAAACCTGGAACATCGGTGGCTTAATGTTACGGTTTTGGGGTATATACTATATATATATGACTAGTGAGCGAGTCAAAATGAATTATTTCCCTTTATAGTCTACCAATATAAGATTAACCAATCAGGAGCCGCAGAACACTGTATCCGTCGTGTATAAAGGCTGCCATCTTTGTTTTTCCTACCGGAAAGACCAGAGCCAACTTGTCAGGCGAACACGACAGAGGGAAGAACTACACTCTGCTGTGATATCCACTGCGAACCTGAACTTTCCTACTGTCTCCGAAATATTCACTGCCAACCTCTGGATTCTATACTCGAAGACGACCGTCATGAAAATGTCTAACACTTAACCCTCACTCATACTGGAAACGTCAATCTAGAAGTCAGTGTACATTTTAAGTTTGTAAGTTTCTTAGGCCTTAATATTATGGTCACTATGAACAGCCACATCCATGAGGCATTTTTTCAGTGAATGTTTCGTTTGATGACCTCAAGGAGGGAGTCGGCTTAAATGTTAAAATCTCATAAGATCTTTAAAGATACATTACATTCTACAGGTACTGCTATGACAATAAAAATTATTATTATTATTATTAGTAGTAGTAGTAGTGTTTCTTTCGATTTCTGGTGTATACACATTTCTTTTCCGGGTCCCAATCAGAGACCTAAGATTAGAAATGGCGTAATGATATTTTCCACTTAGCAATTTCAAAAAAATAGAAAAAAAAACACACACGTAATTTACATAGATGCGGCGGGTGCTTCTCATGTGAAAGGTGTTCAAACGCCTTTCTTGCCTGGCATACGAGGTTCAAGCCTCGCTGCCATATAGCAGTATGCTGATACCGCAGGCGTTGTACACTGCCATCTTGGTCTTCACCGACGGCTTGAGATTGGTTCACACACGTGTTGTGAGTAGCGGAAGGTATGTGGCTGCCTTCCAGATTTTCCTGTCATACTCTGCGTCTAAGGAGAGGTTGTCAGTGATGGTACGTAAACTGATGGACCGTATCGAGCTCATAGTCATATACATATACACATCTAGTAAAGGGATGAACCCATTTTTGCCTTACCTTTAAGTATACTCTTCTAATAACGGGTTGAACCGCACTAACTTTAGTCTATATACACTTCTGCTTACGGTCAAATCACGCTGAAAACACCGGTTCTCGTTCGATCACCGAAGTTAAGCATCGTAGAGCCAGGTCAGTACTTAGATGGGGGACCGCTTGGTAACACCTGGTACTGTAAGCCCCCAAAGTCCAACCCTTACCTCACAGTCGTTGGGTGGGTGTAAACGGTAGTGTCAGAGCTATGCCGTCCGGAACTTCGTTCCTGGTAGGGCCACCCAAGGCGGACAGGTCTGACACACACGCCGGCTAACAAGGGCTCTGGTGAAAATCCAAGGAGCGTCTGCATCGGCAACCGGCGGCTTCTGGTCGTTCCTGTCTCTGCGTCTGTGGGAACCCCGCGGCAAGCAAGAACGTTATCCGAGTAGGCCTGGGTACCCTACTTCTGTAATTTATCCCAAGAATCTTCTTCTCACAACAGGAAGAAGCCGGCTCAAATCCGCCCAGGGTGAATGCCGCATCAAGTACAGGTATATACACTTCTAGATACGCGTTGAACCCCATTTCAGTTTCACCTTATCCAGTATACACTTTTATAAACGCGTTGAACTCCTTTTCTTTTTCACTTGTTTAGGTATACACATATGGTAACGTGTTGAAACTCTTTTTATTTTCACCTTATTAGGTATATTCTTTTAGTAACGAGTTTAATCCTTTTTCGTTTCCATCTTATTAGGTAGCTACATCTAGTAACGGTTTGAACCCCTCTCCTTTTTTAATCTTATTAGTACATAGTAACGGGATTATCCCTTCCCCCCTTAACTTTATCAGGTACTAGCAGCATGGCCCGGCGTTGCCCGTTTTTGATTAAAAAATCGTACGACTCATACAGCAATCGCTATCACTTGACTTAAAATATTTTTGCCCTTCCTTGCCTTTAAAGGAGTGCCCTTTGCCGTGCTGATGTTGCTACATGCCTTACTTCTTGCCTATCTCACAGTGCGAATTTTTTTCTAAGCTCTATACTAAAACATTAAATCTGTTACGAAAAAGAACTAAACAAAATGAACACAAAACGATCAGCTTTAAAAAGGACTCGTAAATGGAAAACCGAATGAAAAAAGAATGTTAACAACAAATAATTTTTCATACCCAACCCAGTTCTGCGGAATCAGAATCAACGTTGAGTTTAAGCAAGCGAATGAGCCAATTGGAGTAAAGTGCCATGCAGATTTAAATTTTTCCCACTTGTGACGAATGCAGCTATCGATTTTTTTTTTGAATGCTAGTTAACATTCGTGTCAGTCAGCTGTTGGCTCTCACGCTGGCCAATAGGATCTTCCTGCCTATTCGTGGCAGCCAGCTATAGGCTCTCACTCTAGCCAGTAGTAAATGGCCGCAAACTACATGAAAACTGCCGTAAAAGCATTAAAAAATCGATTATTTCCACTATCGATGGGAGTTGGGAAATACAAAGTCGGTCTTGGCCTTCCCGCTAACTTGAAGTATGTGCATGTAAATTTTGGTGCAAATCCGTCGAAAATTGCGGCCGTGCATTCGTCTCTCTCTCTCTCTCTCTCTCTCTCTCACACACACACACACACACACACACACACACATCCTGCCTTTTATAGATAGAGATAGACTTCAAGTAACGATTTGAAGCCCTTTTGCCTGAACTTTGTTAGGTATAGACTTCTAGTAATGGGTTGAACACCTTTTCCTCTTCCCCTTATTAGGAATACACTTCAGGTAACGGATTGACTCCTTTTCCGTTTTTACTTCGTTAGGTATGCACTCCTTGTAAAGAGATGAACTCCTTTTTGCCTTACGTTTATTTATTCCTAGTAAGCTGTTGAATCCTTTTTTAGTTTCCACGTTATTAGTCTTACACTTCAATAACGGGTTGAATCAATTTTTATTAAATTTATTCGGCATACCCTTCTCGTTACGGGTCGAACCCGTTTTTGCTTATTAGGTATGCACTTCTAGTAATGACTTCAACCACTTTTCATCTTCACATTATTAGGTATATATTTCGAGCAACTGGTTGAACCACTTTTCTTTTTCATGTAGTTACGTATACATGTATAGTAACACCTTTTCGTTTCCACCTTATTCGGTATACATTTGTAGTAACATGTTGAGCCCTTTTTCTTTCTAACCTTACTATGTATACATTTCTAGTGACGGGTCGAACACTTTTTCGTTTTCAATTTATTATTTATACACTTCTAGACACGGACTGTACCGGTTTTCGTATGCACCTTATCATGCATACAGTTCTAGTGAGAGGATGAATCACTACACTTATTCACACTGTTAGTTATACACTTATTGTAACCGGTTGGGCTTCTTTTCATTTTCATCTTAATAGGCATACACTTATTGTAACCAGTTGACAATTAGTTATACACTTCTAGAAATGGGTGGAACCCTTTTCATCTTCACTTTATTCGGTATACACTTCCAGTAAAGTGTTGGAATACCTTTAGTCTACAATGAGTTATACACTTCTAGAAACGGGTGGAACCCTTTTCATATTCACTTTATTCGGTATACACTTCCAGTAAAGGGTTGGAATACCTTTAGTCTACAACGAGTTATACACTTCTAGAAACGGGTGGAACTCTTTTCATCTTCACTTTATTCGGTATACACTTCCAGTATAGGGTTGGAATACCTTTAGTCTACAATGAGTTATACACTTCTAGAACCGGGTGGAACCCTTTTCATCTTCACTTTATTCGGTATACACTTCCAGTATAGGGTTGGAATACCTTTAGTCTACAATGAGTTATACACTTCTAGAACCGGGTGGAACCCTTTTCATCTTCACTTTATTCGGTATACACTTCCAGTAAAGGGTTGGAATACCTTTAGTCTACAATGAGTTATACACTTCTAGAAACGGGTGGAACTCTTTTCATCTTCACTTTATTCGGTATACACTTCCAGTAAAGGGTTGGAACACCTTTAGTCTACGATTAGTTATACACTTCTAGAAACGGGTGGAACCCTTTTTATCTTCACTTTATTCGGTATACACTTCCAGTAAAGGGTTGGAATACCTTTAGTCTACAATGAGTTATACACTTCTAGAAACGGGTGGAACCCTTTTCATTTTCACTTTATTCGGTATACACTTCCAGTAAAGGGTTGGAATACCTTTAGTCTACAATGAGTTATACACTTCTAGAAACGGGTGGAACTCTTTTCATCTTCACTTTATTCGGTATACACTTCCAGTAAAGGGTTGGGCTACCTTTAAGCTACAATTAGTTATACATTTCTAGAACCGGGTGGAACCCTTTTCATCTTCACTTTATTCGATATAGATTTTCATTACCTGTTTGACCCACCTTTTCGTTTTCAGGTAATTAGATATAGACTTATAGAAACGGGTGGAACCCTTTTCTTTGTTTATTTTATTAGGTAGACACTTCTAATAACGGGTGGAACTTCTTTCGTCTTCACTTTATTAATTATACAATTCTAGTAACTAGTTGGAGACCCATTCGTCTTCAATTTCTTAGGTATACATGTCTAGCAATGTGTTGCGCCCCACTTTCGTTTTAACACAGCCTCAATTATTATTGGCATAGACTCGACTGTGTTTAGAAATTCCTCTTTGTGTCCATGGTATAGCATGTTGACATCTTGTAATTACTAACTGGTTGAATCACATACAGTATTGGAATTTTTCACTCCCCTAGATGTTCTCCTTGGGACTGTTGAGATCCGTAGACGTATTGGGATGGCCAAGGACGCATTCCAAAAGCTGAGCAGGGTATTGCGAGACAGCAGGATTTCTTTGGTAGCAAAGGAAAGAATACTGAGCTGTTACGTGACATCTGTACTTCTTTACGGCAGCGAATGTTCGATGCTATCCTGAAAGATAAGTGATTCGAGACGACGGAGATGTGGTTCTACAGAAGGATACTAAGGATGCCATAATAGTAATAATCATATCATAATAATAATAAAAATAACAAAGAAAAGAATACTGAACTGTTACGTGACATCTGCCCTTCTTTACGGCAGCGAATATTGGGCGATGTCCTCAATGATGAAGAAGAGACTCGAGGCGACGGAGTTGTGGTTCTACAGAAGGATGCTAAGGATATCATAATAGTAATAATCATATCATAATAATAATAAAAATAACAAAGAAAAGAATACTGAGCTGTTACGTGACATCTGTCCTTCTTTACCTCAGCGAATGTTGGACGATTTCCTCAAAGATGAAGAAGAGACTCGAGGCGACGGAGATGTGGTTCTACAGAAGGATGCTAAGGATATCATGGACCGAGCGTGTGGGCAACGATGAGGTCTTAGGTTGCAAACAATGAGAAGGGTTATACTTAACATCAGAAAGAGGCAGCTGAAGTTCCTGGGACACATAATGCGGAAGGAAGGCCTGGAGAATCTGATACTCACGGGTCGAATAGAGGGAAAGAGAGACAAGGGAAAGCAACGCGTAACATACCTGACGAGCTTGAGCAGGTGAATGACAGAACGTGGTCTGGGGGAGGAAGCAGAGAGAAGGAACTTGTTGAGAGCTGCAAGGGATAGAGAGAGGTGGAGAGCCATGATCGCCCACGTCCTGAAAGGACATGGCACATAAAACAGAAAAAAAGAATCTGGAAGTCCGGATTATGGAAATCTGTTTAAACAGAAAGCTAATTGCTGCGTACCATCAACCGATCTGCTGCTATTTTTGGTTTATGACCTACTGGGCGCACCCCCTAGAGTCATAAATTGAGGCACATTGCAGCGACACACTTAGGCTTTTTAAGCGGTTTTTTTAATGCTCGCAATGTTTTCGCCTATCCCCTGGTTCACACATCTCTCCAGTTTTCTTAAGGGGTGTACGGGTATATCCCTTGTTTAGGATTCGATTTCCCGTTCCTTATAAGGCCTATTTCAACTCTATACTTCTGACGTCTTCGCCTGAACCGTGACATTTTAACCACTAATTATACATTTAGCCAGTAGGAGTCGATAGGTTTGACTATCGTTTCACAATCCTTCCTGGTCTTTTGAACAGGATTAGAGGTTTATCCCTTGTTTCCTGTTTAGGATTGCGTTTCCGGTTTCCTATAAAGTCTACTTCCGCACTCAACTTCTAACGTCTCCACCTAAACTTTGAAATATTATCCACTAATTAATTCTGAACCTCTTCAAGACTAGAGTTAGGTGTTATCTGTCATTGCTGCAGAGCCCTAATAACTTCACTTCTTGCTCTTTTTTACAGTAATACAAGACCAAACAGTAACCCTCTAATTTGACTGGGTCTTGGGCCTTGTATTTGATGAATATTATATATATATATATATATATATATATATATATATGTTTGTGTGTGTGTGTGTGTATGTGTATATAAATATAAAATATATATATGTATAATTATTTATATATTATATACGCGGTACTTATTAGAAAGCGCTCAATATCAGAGATAGAGCTAACATATTTGGTTGGATAGATGTGAGTTTGTGACCCTGGGTTTCACGCTTTAGCGATCGTCAGACAAACTGATTAAATCCCCCCACCACTTCCACAATAACACCAATACACGCAATCTACATAAACCCAAAATAAAAAAAATTAATCAGTTTGTCTGACGATCGCTAAAGCGTGAAACCCAGGATCACAAATTCACATCTATCCTACCAAATTTATATATATATATATATATATATATATATATAGATAGATAGATAACTCCTGCACTTATATATTCACATACATAAACACACAAAAATATAGATGCACACACACACACACATATATGTGTGTGTGTATATATATATATATATATATATATGTTTGTGAAGAAATATAGCTTTAAGGGATAAAATGCTCAATATCAGAGATAGAGCGTATGTAAATATAAATATAAAAGAGAACACTGAAGTCAACACTCAGAGGCGACAGTGTTTTCAAGATGGACGTAACCGTCAGGCCGCCCTGATATATATATATATATATATATAGGTGAAACCGGATATAAAGAGATTTTCTCTCCCATACTACCCTAAACAAAATAGACCAAACCCAGATATAAGAGACTTTCTCCGGTCCCGACAACTCTCTTATATCCGGGTTACACTATATATATATATATATATATATATATATATATATATATATATATATATATATAGCCTCGAGCAGTGGATAGATTGCAATCCAGTCGAATCCATTACATTCACTTACGTGCTAATACCCTTGGGAAAGGAATCCTCTTCATCTCCCTCCAGCTATGGGTAAAATTACAGCCTTGGATGGCAACTGGTCTAGGAGAAGGACAACTCTCAAAACCTGCGGAGGGTCGTTTTGGAATGGCATGCATGTGCACCAGGTTTCTGTATTCGTCCCTCCAAAAGTGTGGCTGGCGACGGGAGAGTCGATTTTTATATATATATATATATATATATATATATATATATATATATATATATATATATATATCCTCGACGTAGTGCAATGGTTAGAGAGAACAATTACTACGGATTCGAACCTCACTGGATGCTGCATGCTTTCGGCCTTGTGCCACATCTAAGTTGCACTTAGAAAATCATTCCTGGCATGAATCCTGCTTTTTAATAAACAAAAGCCTCCCTAATGTTTAAAGCTGGTGCATCACAATCTTTCTCGCCAACTCACACTCATATGGATTTGTGTTAAATCTACAATATTTTCTCTTTAATGTCCGTCGAGAATGCTAGTGATCCGCAAAATATAATTTTTATTTTTTGTTTTTATGAACAATTTCAATTTCTGCAGATTTTTGGTTTGTTTTTTAAGCCGAGCCTCCAAATTCCTAATTCTATTAAGACCTTGTATTTTAGAGTTTCACAATTGTGCCCCCCCCCTATCCCATTCTCTGCTAAGCGTAGCGAAATTCTCGCTCGTTATATATTGTTTCTTTTCCTGTTTATTATTCATCTTTCTTCTTCTTCTCCTCCTCCTCCGGTTTTGAGGATTGAAGAGGGCGCGACAGGCACATGCCTAGGAATAATTTGAAAAAGAAATCTTGCCACCCCAAGAAAATTACTTCCAATCAAGATATTTCAACACAATCATGCGCTTAAAAAAAATCTTTATACTTTGTACTTGATGGTTTAGAAATTTTCTTTTTCTAAGACATCAAAACAGAGAATTGGAACCTCAACACTTGTTGTATAAACATTTTTCTTCTCAACCGATGAATTCTTTCCTTTACTCTCCCAGATTACGTCCTTTTTTTTCGTTTTTGTCATTTTTAAACCAACATTTACTGTAATTTTATACTTTCTCTCTCTCTATATATATATATATATATATATATATATAAAATATGTGGTGCAGTTCAATTTCTATGACATGAATCATTCATACAAAAAGTAGATTAGTGAAGTTAATGATATAAATGGCGAAAAACATCTTCGCAAACAAATTTATTAAAATTACATTAACCCACGAACCTCTAGATGAATGTTGTGATCCCTGTTTTTAATAAATTCAACTTGTATAAGGTCTTTTTTTTTTTTGCTAGCACTTTCATCTGTTTATACAGACATCATCAGGAATGGAAATTGATTTGTTTTTGTTTTTTAAATCCATCCAGGTAATAACGGAACACGAAAGATTAGACGTGAATCGAAATATGTTTTTTTTAGAAATGTGTTATTGTTAACTGTAAGAAATTCTGGAGCGTGCAGTCGCAACGCTAAGGTTGAACGTTTTGAAAATTTTAAAGAGAGTACGTTTTTTTTTTTACTAATATGGTAATTGGAGAATTCTTTTGTTGTAGTTTTTTTTCAGTCGATGTGGCATGAACTAAATTGTTCAATAAATAGAGCAATGTCGCAGCTATTATCCCGGAAGTTGCACGTCGGATCAGTTCTTTTTAAATCAAATATGTGGTGCAGTTCAATTCATATTGCATGGATCATTCATACAAAAAGTAGATTAGTAACGTTAATGATGTAAATGGCGAAAAACATCTTCGCAAACAAATTTATTAAAATTACATTAACCTACGAACCACTCGATGTATGTTATGATCCTTGTTTTTAATAACTTCAAGTTGTATGAGGTCTTTTTTTTTTCATTCTGCTAGTACTTTCAGCTGTACTTACATCCATCCTCATGCATGGAAATTAATTTTTTTTAATGTAATGTTAAAAAGCAGTGATTTGAATTTTAATAAAACTAAAACATATAAACGTGCCCAAAGCACCTGGACGTGATGTAATGGTTAGAAAGCTTGTCTCGCTAAATCAATTACAACGGAATAATGACTTCAATCCTCACTGGGTGTCCCGTACTTTTAACCTTGTGCCACACGCTTACAGGACCATTGGGCATCTCGACGTGGTGTAATGGTTAAAAAGCTTGTCTCGATAAATCAGTTACGACGGAATAGTGAATTCTTTCATCACTGGGTGCCCCGTACTTTCGGCCTTGTGCCACATCTATGTTACACTTAGAAGATATTAAACACTTTATTTATTAGATTGCTTATTTACAAGAAAAATAGCTTAGATTTTTTTTCTTTTAATTCCGCCCAAAATAAAAAGAATTTCTATTTACTAAAATTCACACCAAATTCTCCCAGAGCGAGGCAACTTCCTTTGTAGTCTGGTTAGGTTGACCTTTTCGGTTGACCCAAATGTGGGCAACTCGGGTGCACTATGTGTGGGGTCTCTAAACAAGCAAAAAAAAAAAAGAAAAAGATTTTCTTTCTCTTTTTTAATTTATAAAAAATTCCTTGTCAGTACCTCACATGTCAGCCGCACTTACGAAATGTAAATTACTCGCTGATTTTTTGGTAATTTTTCATTCTGAAGGTTGGAGTTATTGCAAGGCAAGCTAAACAAATTTTGATTTAAAATTTATAATTTCAAAAGAGTGCCAAAGAATTTAATAAAAATACAAACAAATTTTGATTTAAAATTTATAATTTCAAAAGAGTGCCAAAGAATTTAATAAAAATACAAACAAACTTTGATTTAAAATTTATAATTTCTTTGGGTGAATTAATATTTGCGATAACTAACATTACTTTATTTCAAGTGAATTCACAGAAAAGAATCAATTGTATATTTACAAGATTATGAAAATATATGAAGCAACTATAATAAAATATTTATTATCATTTTACAAAGAAATAAATATATTTTTTTTATTCATAAGTTTATAAAAATATCTGTGAACGAGCATCTATTTTATTTGGTCTCGCCTGATAAATTTCCTAGAATATGTTAATAGAATTTCTTCCTCTGAACCAAACATTCTTTTAATTTTTAGCCAAGATCAGAAAGACTCCATATTCGTTGTGTGGACAAAGCTTTCCTTGTGCACAATTACAGAATGATGATTTTCTAAGCGTAGTTTAGATGTAGCACAAGGTCGAAAGTTTGGTAACCCCAGTGAAGATCGAACTCACTTTTCCGTCGTAATTTATCTAGCGAGAAAAAAAGATTTGCTAAATATCTGTAATCTTTACCGAATTTATTACATTGTAGTTGCATTTTGATAATTTTGTGTATATATTTTTATTTTACAGGGTGGTCCGTAAGTCTTGTCACCCCTCCATAATATAATTTTCTATTTCAGATGACTGACAGGAAAATGGTGTCCATGCAGAACTTCTCGATGTGTGACATCGTCAATGAAAGTGAATAAACTTAATCAAGTGCATATGATTTGTATTATTGTATTAGTTGTTCTTCGATTGTTTTCATTTTTTTTTTTTGTAAGTGGTGACAAGACTTTTGGACCACTCATTACCGTGGCAAGAAACGGGGGATGTGTTTAATACTAAAAATCAATACAAAACTGATCCCTCACTTTTTATTATCCTTTCATTTGATTACCTATGAGGTTGTTTTGTAATTTCATCTATGAGTCTACAGTTTTTTCTCACCCCTACAAAATATAATTTTCTATTTCAGATGGTTGAATTTTTCATTGATTGTTGTCACACATCGAGAAGATCTCTTTGATGTTCATACAGAACTTCTCGATGTGTGACAGCGTCAATGAAAGTGAATAAACTGAATCCAGTCCATGTGATTTGTATCTCTGTATTTCTTGATCTTCTATTGTTCTCATTATTTTCTGGTGGCGGGTGACAAGACTTTCGGACCATTATGTACCATGGCCAAGAAATGTGTTTAATACTAAAGAACAGTACAAAACTGATCCCTCATTTTTATTATCCATTAATTTGATTATCTATACGGTTGTTTTGTAATTTGATCTCTGAATCCACAGGGTGGTCCGAAAGTCGTGTCACCCCTCCATAATATAAATTTTCTGTTTCACATATGCTGACACGAAAATGATGATGTTCATATAGACCTTCTCGATGTATGACAGCGTCAATGAAAATGAATAAACTGAATCCAATACATGTGCTTTGTATTGTTCTTCAATTGTTCACATTACTTTTTGGTAAGGGGTAACAAGACCTTCGGACCACCCTGTACCATGGTCAAGAAATGGGGGATGTGTTTAATACTAAAGAACAATCCAAAACTGATCCCTCACTTTTTATCTTTTCATTTGATTACTGATAAGAATGTTTTGTAATTTCATCTATAAATCCAGAGGATGGTCCGAATATTTTGTCACCCTACATAATATAATTTTCTATTTCAGATGGCTGACACGAAAATGATGCTGTTCATACAGACCTTCTCGATCTGTGACAGCGTCAATGAAAGTGAATAAATTGAATCCAGTATTTGTATTACCGTATTACTTTTTTCTTTTATTGTAAGCATTTTTTTTCGGTAGGGGTGACAATACTTTCGGACCATCCTGTAGTTTGCATAAAAAAATTTTTTTTTCAAATGTATTTCTCTATAAAAGATAAATAATAAATATCTTATTCTATTTGGTTCGCATAGTTTTAGAAATTTGTAAATAAATATTTCCGTGGAGTCGAAAAACGGTGTAATAGTGATGCCAAAGGAATAGCCATCCGTTTTAGACGGCGTTTTCTGCGGATATGAAGATTAAACATTATTAAGGGATCTTTTTTAATCTGTGGTAAACTTCAATGTATTCAAAACGCGTCCGATTCATATAAGTTTTAACAGGTAATTTCTAGATTGCACGGCTACAAACAAATATAAAATTACTCGCATATTTTTAAATAAATATTTCTCATATTTTTCCATAGACTTTTTGAATGAAATTCTTATAAGAGTGGAAAAAGATATAAAAAAAAAAATATTTACAGGTCTTTGCTCCACAGTTAATTTTATAAACACAAAGGTCCTGGGTATGACGATAAACTCCATCCGACAGCAAGGCTCCTAATGGGGAGACTGGAGGTTCTGAGCAGCGTGAAAACACCTTTTAACTGATTTTGTTCCCAGATCCTCCCTCACACTATGGGTAAATAGTGAACCCGCAAAAAACAACTATGGTCAGGTCTGGGACGTGTGTGGATATAAACATTCCACAACCAATCCAGCAGCTTATAGAGTCCGTCATGCATCTGCGAGCCGCCATTATTCTTTCGAAACGAGAAGCTACAAATTATTAGGTAGCCATCTTTAATTTGATTAATTTTTTGCAAAATCCTTAATTTTTAAATTTCCTTAATTTGTTTAATTCAGAAAAAAAAAATTATTTTTTTTAAATTTCTTTATTTTTTTTTTAAATATTTTTAATTTTTTAAATTTCCGTGTTTTTTTTTAAATATCTTTCATTTTTAATTTTTTTTTTCTATTTTTTAAATTATCTTTATTTGTTTAATTTCTTTTATTTTAAGTTCGTTAATTTTAAAACCTAATTTTTATAAATTTCTTTCGTTTTTTTCATTCTTAAAATTTATTAAATTTTTAAAAACTTTTTTAAAATTCTTTTTGTTTAATATTATTTTTCTTCTCTTGCAGTTTTTGACGAGTATTTCTCTGCTTTAATTTTAATTTCATTTACAATCAATGGCCGCTAATAGACAGAACGGATCGGAAATGAATTCCTATTTCTCGACCAGTCTTGTTAAACATAGCAGCTGCTCTACCGATTGAGCTACAATAATTATTTTGTCTAGCAGAACAAAAAAAAAAAAAATAACCATATGAATAAAATTATTCAGAAATCCGTTTGTCGCTCATGAAAATGATTCTGCGTCGTGACAACTTTTACTCACAGTTTACAAATTCAATAACAATTTTGGTTCAGTGAAAGAATGCTCTCCGAGTTTTTTGGTATTTTTGTATGTTACTTTTTTTTTATGGGGGATCAGTTAGTTTTGGGTGTGACGTTTTCATTAATCACGCGTCATGAAAGACTAACTCGATGCACGTGTCCGTAGCTTCATTTCCCGCCATAAAAAATACTACTTAGATCTGTCATTGCGCCTGTCCAATTTCACATTCGGTGAACATGAGACCCTAAACTGCTGGGTACCCGAAAAAGAACTGATATGCTATTGTTGATTAAACACGGTTTACAAGTAAGGATACCCCCCCCGCAAAAAAAAAAACAGTATATATGCGTTTAAATCTTTCTTTCTTTCCTTCCATCATTCTTCCTTTTCCCCCTTATCTCCTCCTCACTCCTTCTCTTTTTTCCACGTCCCTCCTCCTTATCCCTTTCTTTCGCTTTAACTGCTAGCTATGTGGAATTAGTAAATATTTACTAAACACTTCAAATACGTCGGTGTCTGGACCAGTTATAACAAATTAACTATAGGAGATAAAGAAACTGAACGTAGAATAGGCTGCGCTAGGTGTAGTTTCCCTCCAACAAAAGTGCTGTAAATAAGCCTAAGAACTCGAGTCGCATTCTTAAATACCCTTGTCATATCGAGATTTTCATATGCATGGTGCCAGACTCGTTCAGAAATGTCTAACCTGTCAGCTGTAGACGACCACTTTCTAGGATTGATGGTTCAAGATTGCTTCGAGGGAGTGAAGCGTGTAGGTCCTCGCGAGGATAATCATTTCTCGAACTGCGTAGACTGGCGCTACCGAATCACGCACAAACAAATGTATCAATTAAGAGAAGCCACATCTCTTTCAACGGCAGTAGCAACTAAAATATAACTCGAAGAGAGAATTAAAAAAAAATTAAAGTAGGCTTCCAGGTGGATAATCCTTTCAGACAAACCTTCTTTGGACTTGCGCTACAGAATCACTGAAAAAGAACAGTACCAAGTAATGGAAACCACATCACTTGAGGACTTTCAACAGCGGCAAAAAATAAAGTGGATATCACGTCGAGAGAATAATGATATAAACGAAATACTGATATTCCACACTACATTAAACAAAAGGTTAGGAAGGAAACCCCATCAGTACTGGAAAGAGTGATAGCAGCTATAGAACTTGAGAAGACTATTTTCCTGAGAATTTGTTTCAAGACAAAACATTTTATAAATTTCAAACGACAGCAGCTTTGGTTGCTCAGTCTATGAAGAGAGAATATTTCCTTATAATATTACCAACACCTTTGCCATTAGAGATGATGGGAACAGGTACTACATTTTGATCCCAGGCCACGAAGCGAAGAAAAGCGTAACTCGAATATCACTGGTTCTTCTGTCAACGAATACCGAATGTTTTCTTATAAATTTTCAATTTTTTTTATAATTTTTTATCCCAGCCCGATGGTCAAGGAGTGAAGAAAAGTGTAACTCGGGTAGCACTGGCTGCTCGGTCAATGAATGCCGAACGTTTCCTTATAAAGAAACCATTGGAGGTGAGAAGAAGAGATACCAAAATTTGATACCATCCCGATAGCCAGGCCGGGGCGGGGTGAAATACAATTTAACTCACGTAGTCCTGGCTGCCTGGTCAATGAATCAGGATTTTTCCTCATAAGAAATCAATTAAAATTACCATTATCAAGAGAGATTAGGAGAACAGATACTACAATTTCTTCTCTTCCCAATGGGCAAAGAATTGAAAAATAGTACCTCAAGTAACACTAGTGGCTCGGTCAATGTCTGCCGAAACTTTCCTTATAAGGAAATGGCTAATACTACCATTACAATTAGAGATTAGAAGAACAAATACTATAGTCTGATTGCAGTTCGATAGCCAGGACGTGAAGCAAAACTGGCGTAGTACTGACTGCTTGATCAATGAATAACGAATGTTTCCTCATAAGGAAACGGCTAATATCACCATTACCATTAGAGATGATGAGAACAGATACTTCAGTTTGATCCCTACCCGATAGACAAGGAGTGAAAATGCCTAACTCTAGTAGCACTGTCTGCTCGGTCAATAAATGCCGAATGTTTCTTTATAAGGAAACGGCTAATATTACCAAAACCACTGGAGGTGAGAAGAACAGATACTACAGTTTGATCCCAGTACGATAGCTAGAGGGGGAAGTACACCTCACATTGATTAGGACTGGCTGCAATGAATGTTGAAGGTTTCTTTATAAGGAATGTTACCGTTATCATTTAAAAAAAGCCTTCCAAAGGTCGTATGTTTTAGGGCACACAGTGAAGGTCGATATCAATGCAGTTGTAATGGTTTTCGGAACTAAAGAGTTAATTATTGTTCAATAATACCGATCGTCACTGTGCGCCCTAGAATAGAAAGGAAAGAAAAGAAAATAGAAAGAAAGAAAAGAGTGTTGAAGTTCTGTGTGGTATCAGTTCAGCCATGGAAATTCAGATGAAGAGAAAACTTGAAACACATACAGAGAAGTGGTTCTACGCTAGGATGCTGAGAATAACATGGACGGAGAATGTGATTAACGAGGAAGTTTTAATGAAAATGTGAACAAAAAGGACAAACGTATTTAAAATCAAAAGGATACAGTTGAAATTTCTGAGACAATGAAAAAAAAATGAAGGAGAATAGAAGAAAAAAGAAGAAAGAAAAGAAATGAAGGAAGAAGAAAAGCGATTATATTAAAAAGAAAAACGAAAGAAAGAAAGAAAGAAGTTCGGTGTGATAAAAAGAAAGAAAGCAAGCAAGCTCAGGGTGAAAAGAAAGAAAGAAAGAAAGAAAAGTTAGTTCAGGGTGATAAAAAGAAATAAAGAAAGCAAGTAAGCTCAGGGTAAAAGAAAGAAAGAAAGAAAGAAAGAAAGAAAGAAAGAAAGAAAGAAAGAAAGAAAGAAAGTTCAGAGTGATAAAAAGCAAGAAAGCAAGCTCAGGGTGAAAGAAAGAAAGAAAGAAAGAAAGGAAAGAAAGAAACAAAGAAAAAAAGAAGGAACGAAAGAAAGAAAGGAAAGAAAGAAAGAAAGAAAGAAGTTCAGTGTGATAAAAAGAAAGAAAGCAAGGAAGCTCAGGGTGAAAGAAAGAAAGAAAGAAACAAAGAAAAAAAGAAGGAACGAAAGAAAGAAAGGAAAGAAAGAAAGAAAGAAAGAAAGAAAGAAGTTCAGTGTGATAAAAAAGAAAGAAAGCAAGGAAGCCTAGGTGAAAAAGAAAGAAAGAAAGAAAGAAAGAAAGAAAGAAAGAAAGTTCAGGGTGATAAAAAGAAATGAAGAAAGCAAGTAAGCTCAGGGTAAAAGAAAGAAAGAAAGAAAGAAAGTTCAGAGTGATAAAAAGAAAGAAAGAAAGAAAGAAAGAAAGAAAGAACGAAGTTCAGTGTGATAAAAAGAAAGAAAGCAAGCAAGCTCAGGGGAAAGAAAAGAAAGAAAGAAAGAAAGAAAGAAAGAAAGAAAGAAAAAAAAAAAAAAAGAAAGTTCAGAGTGATAAAAAGAAAGAAAGAAAGAAAGAAGGAACGAAAGAAAGAAAGGAAAGAAAGAAAGAACAAACGAAAGAAAGAAAGGAAAGAAAGAAACAAATATACGTAGTAATTAGAGGAAAGAAAGAAACAAAAAGACAAAAAAAAAAAAAGAAAGACGGGAAAAGAAACGAAGAAAGTATACATAGTAATTGTAATAAAGAAAGAAGGAAAGAATTCGGAGTAATGAGAAGAAAGAAAAAAACTAAGGAAGTGGAAAAAAAAAATAAATGACGAAATCGATGTGAAAAAAGAAAGTGACAAGACGTACCCCCCCCAAAAAAAAACTCAAACTTAAAACTAAGTGAAGAATGTGTTTCTTTTGTCTCAGGAGACCAAACAATGAAAACAATTCCACAAGCAAATATTTCTGAAATTTCTTTCAGACTTTAAGAACGATTTTTGCTTTCATTTCTAAATCCATCCAACACTCTGAAACCCCCCCACCCTGATGCTAAGTCTCACTTACGAGTCAGATATGCGTCAGTATATACAACACTCACTCACTGAACGCACGTAAACAGAATAATGTCGAAATAGGTTGACGTAAGCAAAATTTACATATTTTCTAACAAATGGCTCTTATACAGATTATGTAAAACTAATGAGAAAAACAGCGTAAGTCGGATTAACATGCTTTAGATTATCGGGGTCTTCGGAAAGCAATTACACACAGCAAATATGTTTGCTTATCTCAGGGGCTTTAAATCTCCCCTCCCCCTCTCTCTCAATATAAACGTATCTTCCTTCTGTCATTTAATGAATATTTTCATGGCAATTGTTCCAATGCACTCTCCTCTTCTGTGCCTCGACGATGTAAATATGAACGTTCTACTAGATTTGCAATTAGGTCTCATTGTTTTACTATTGAAATACCTAGATGTAACCGTAAGTTATATTTGAATAGTCTCTTTTCTCGCCTGTAGAACTCACTTCCGGTTACTTGCTTCCCTGACACCTACGCACTTCAACAATTTTAATGCAATCGCCATGTTCGGTCTTTCAGAAGCATGTTCTTTTATTTCCCTTTATCTCCACTAAAATATTCCCTTTCCCATGTTGGTGTGAAATGATAAAAATATACATACATACACATATAAACATATATATATATATATATATATATATATAAAATATAAAAGTGAACATAGAAGTCAACACTTAGAGGCGACAGTGAAACAGTGTGAATTACATCTGCCGGTCTGTGCATATATATATTTCATGCTATATGCAATCGTCAGGCCTGTCGCCTCTAGGTGTTGACTTCTATGTTCACTTTTATATTTACACACGCTCTATCTCTGATATTGAACACTTTATCCCAGAAATATAGCACATCTTAAGACTATATTTCATCATATATATATATATATATAAGACAAAATGGAAGAAGTTTATTTGTAACGGTTTTCATTCGATTAAGTCCTAACGGATGAAACACGTCAGCAATAAACTTTTCCATTTCGTCTTAGAATATTTCCTCAATACTATTCGTGATATATAGAAATATATATCGTTTCTTATATATATATTATATATATATATATATATATATATATATGATAAAATATATTACATTTATGTATGGTATATTTATGGGTGAAAGTGCTCAATATCAGGGACAGAGCGTACGTAAATATAAATATAAAAGTTGACACTGAGTTAAACACTAATAACCGACAGTCTGTTTTATACTTAAATGCAATCTTTTGCGTTTACGATTGCGTTTAAGCATGTAACGTATATGGTGTTGACACCAGTTTCCATATTTATATTTTAAAATAATAATAATAATAATAATAATAATAATAATAATAATACTACCACTTAGAGTTGATAAGATCACCAACTAGATACAGTTACGCAAAATAACGATACAACTGTCCTCTGAGACAAGCCAATTCAAACTGACTAGGAAATAAAAGCCAACAGACTTGATATTATAAAAAAAGACAAGAAATTCAGGAAGTGTATACGTATTGAAATAGAAGTACCATCTGAGAAGAACACCCCCATGAAAATTATCGAGAAATTGTAAAAATACTAAATCCTAGAAATTGAGATTAACAAGATGTGGAGAAGGAAGTCTAAGATTGTACCAATAGCACTGGACCTCGTGAGAAAAGGAATGGAGAATTTTACGAATAGTGCCCAGGTAACATCAACATACAAGTTGCCCAATAGATCGCCCTACTAGGAGCCTCCCATATACTTAGAAAAGTGCTAACATTTACATAATATTTCTCCTATAGGACTTAAGGACCATAGTTTGGACCAGGCTTCACAGGATACAAAGCTTACCAAAAATATCCCTCACTGGGAACCAACTAAAGGATGACCACCGACATTAGCCTTGAAATAGATACCCTACCTAATCTTAGCAAAACCTCTCAGAAGATGATGAATCTATAGATAAGAATTAACTCTCTGACCACTTAACGAAGGTGACTTGCCTAGCCACTCCCACAATAACGAATGTCATAACGGACCATGCCTAAAAACACACGTAAACCAAGAGATAACTTATTCCTAAAATTTCGCTTGAAGATGAAACGGGACTAAACACCTTAATTCAACTTAATTTTAATAATTATTTGGATGGTTTTGGCTCTCGTTTTGAAACATGATAACTCTTATGTAGCGAAGGAATCATATTTTAAAAAAAAATATTATATATATATATATATATATATATATATATATATATATATATATATATATATTGATTTCCGCTAAAAAAAGGCAGAAGTAGGTGGGAACCTTTCCAAAGTGTAAATTTTCTTTAGTAATTTCTTGTGTGCATAGGCCGGTAGATTTAATTCATACTGTTTGAAAAACACAGGACGTCTACTCAAATACATGTAACCCCTAAAATTTAAGCGTTTGAAGTAATAACAAATGATGGGCGAGGAATCTAGCAAGTCCATTAATTATATCTTTAATCATTTCGCCCGAACCAACCCAATAAAGCCACTAAGACACAAAAGGTTACTCAGTGCGAAAGAAAAATATAAACATTATTAAGGGGAACAATGAAAGAAGACTAAAAAAAGAAAATAATTGTCATTGCATTTCAACTTTTGAAGATCAAAGTTGGCTGGAAAGCAAGAAGCCGGAAGAGATTTTTACAAGCGAGTATTGCGAGAAAAGAAACTCTTAGCATAGACCCTACGGTTACATCTTGCCGTTACAACTGTAAAATGATAAGACCTAACTGCCAATCTAGTATCGCGGTTAAAATCATAACGTCTAGGTACCACAGAGCAAAATTAATCAGAACAAGTACCATGAAAGTATTTATAGAAAAAGGCACAGGGAAGCTACATTACGGCGGGTGGGGTGGGTAGGTGATTGAAGCCGGGACGCCAAATCAGGACCAATAACATTGCAGATTCTTAGAAAAAAAAAACTTTGTTTAAGGTGCAGATACGAACATAATGCAAGCAGATATGATATTTCGAGATATGAACGAGGCGATGCGCACTCCTTAAAGGTTTAATTTCATCTTGTTGGGCTGAGAAGCTGTTGTTTTCACAGTGGAGGCTTGTATTTCAATAAGTCGTCCTAAATTAGGTTCGACGTACAAAACGTTAGGAACTTGGAAATAAGAGTTAATGACGCAGCAATCTAGTTGTGATGGTTGGTACTTCAATGTCCGATATCGTCTGACTCGCTCAACACCACTGAGCCCAACTGGCGACCTCTACTACTACTACTACTTATTATGTGTGGGAGAGTCTATTAATAATAGAATAGGTACGTCAGGTATAACAGAAGCTCTCTGTGACCGAACGGGCCAAAACGCCGCGGATCAGATGATGGTTTCCTCAACAAAGGGTGCGGTATGCAGGTGTTAACTTTACCGGATAGCACATTCTCTTTGTTAAGATTAACGAAAGCACAGACCGGCAGGTGTAATTCACACTGTTTCACTGGAACAGGGCTTCTATTCAAACAAGTGTATCCCCTAAAATATAAACTTTATATAAAGAGAAAATGGTGTCGGAGTAAAAAGAATAAAATAAAATAAAACTTCCATTAATTCCTTAGAAATTGCTTTGTTAACGTTTCAGGAAAAAAAAAAGTTATCATATATGGACGATGGAATTAAAAGCCAACAGACTTGATATTATTAAAAAAGGAAAGAAATCCAGGAAGTGTATGCTTATTGAAATAGCAGTACCATCTTAGAGAAACACCCCCATGAAAATTATCGAGAAAAATGTTCAAATACTTAATACTAAAAATTGATATTAACAAGATGTGGAGAATGGAGACCAAGACTTTACCAATAGTAATCGGAGCACTGGACCTCGTGAGAAAAGGGATGGGCAATTTTACTAACAGTGTCCCAGGTGACTTCAACATACTAGTTGCCCAGAAGGTCGCCCTACTAGGAACATCCCAAATACAAGAACAGTGATATTAATTAACTGTCAATTCTCATATAGGGCCTAAGGACCATAATTTGGACCCAGCTCTACAAGACACAAAGCAAGAAACATAATATGAAAATAATAATAATAATAATATTAATAATAATATTAATAATAATGTTCTCACGAGTACAGCCCACACATTACGAAGTGCTTTATCTATGTAAAATATGTTTGTGGGTTTTTATTTATTTATTTTTAATTGGTCAGTAGAAAATAGCATGATGCCATTTCTAACCTTAGGTCTCTGGGCGGGACCCGGAAAGAAATGTGTACACACCAGAAATAATAATAATAATAATAATAATAATAATAATAATAATAAATATAAAGTTTATATAAGAGAAAATGATGTCGGAGTTAAAAGAATAAAATAAAATAAAACTTCCATTAATTCCTTAGAAATTGCTTTGTTTAGCTTTCGGAAAAAAAAGTTACCACATATGGACTTTCGAGTAGAAATGTATTTTCGGCAAGGTCTGAATGATATGTGTATTCTTTAAAAGGGTAATTTAGTCATAGGGAACTGTGAAGCTCTCTGTGGTTTCCCTACAGGACGTCTACCCGAACACGTGTATCCAATAAAATATTATATTCAAAGTAATAAGAAGTGACTTCCGATTAAAAAAGTAAAAAATAAATCCATCACACACACACAATATATATATATATATATATATATATATTATATATATATATATATATATATATATATATATATATATTAATATATATATATATATATATATATATATGGGTTGATGCATGTTTCATTAAATAATATGGACAAGTTTTATCTATTTATTTTGTGCAAATTCCTTTCATATCGTCTGATAAACTTAACATTATCATTGAAAGACGAAAGAAAATCACCATATTGATACATGATTTTTTTTTAATCCTATCTAATCTTTCGGCTTACAAAAGCCATCATCAAAGATGACAATTACATTACAATCAATTAAACAACACACGGACATGACAATAATGATAGTCTGTTTTTGTTTGCATCGAAGACACATCGTGCATACGAGACGCTGGAAGCGAAAATCGCACCGCGGCTCACATGATCAGGCGTGAGTGAAAACGAGAAGTGTTAAGTATGGGAAGCTGTTGGTATAAACGAAGGGCTTCTGTTATCAATTATAGGCATTTGAGTATATTTGTGGAGTTTTCATAGTTTATTTTGTTCAGGTTAGGTTCAACTGTTTTATGCATATAGCTTCAAGAATTTTTAATTTTTGTTTATTGTTTTCATGTATAGTTGTGTTTTCAACAAGGATTTTCATTAAATGTGTGTGCGGCAAGGCATGTTGTTTTAAATGCCTAAAAATGTTAGAGTTATCATTCAAATGTAGAGTCATGCGTCGTGAAAGCGAGTTTGTGGTGTGACCAACATAAATATTATTTAATATATATATATATATATATTAGGAGGATTTGAGATAATCATAATTAAGGAATTCATCGAGTCTATTACTTGTATATCCTTGCTTGAACTGGCTTCTAATGCTCTGGATGTAGCGGCATGGGGATAGTAGTCGTGGCTTGTGGGGGGCACAGTCCTATGGGTAAGGGAAACTCGGATGAGTTACACCACGGAATTTATGAAGGGCGGTGCTATATCGAGTCTAATTCGTTACCACTTCGTCACCGAAGCCCGTTGATACAGTTGGTATGGCGCTTATCCTAACTGTCCGTGTTCAGTTCTCGGTAGTGGATGCTGATTCGTCCTAAATATAGGATGAAACGGACGTCAAGTGAATCGATGAATTACTTAATCATGATATATATATATATATATATATATATATATATATATATATATATATATGTGTGTGTGTGTGTGTGTGTGTGTGTGTGTGTGTTTTCACTGAGACACGTTTCATTGAAAAGCTTTGTATACTTATTTTCAATTGGATCCTTTCACAATCACAGACATGCTTTTAGATGTCATTATTAAAGGAAGAGAAAAATTACTGTGTTGGTACATATTATTTATTCCGAGTAATTTTGACATTAGCACAATGTCATCATCAGGGTGTTTTTTTTTTTTTTTTTTTTTTCAAGATAAATATTGTAGTGTTCGTCATTCTCAAAGACAAAATGCTGTTCATCCGAAAGTTCAAATTTTTTTGTCTAAATTATTCTATGAAGCATGTCTGTCTGCCTGTATATATATATATATATATATATATATATATATATATATATATATATATATATATATATATATATACTCCAAAGTTCATTTGAGGATGAAATGGAACTCATGTCTTTAATTTAATTACAAAATTAAATTCAAACTTTTAGCTTCTATTTTTGAAACATGGTTAGAACTGTGTAGCGATAAAAACCATATTTTAAATCAATTAATTTATAATATTAATGCTCTGTAAATTTACATTGAGCACTATTTTGTAAAAAAAAAAAATATCTATAAGAACAACGGATTATATATCTTACTGATTATATATATATATATATATATATATATATATATATATATATATATATATATATATATATCGAAATAAAAGTATAAAACTGAATATTACGAGACATATTAAAACGGGCGAAAGAACAGAGATTGTGCAGCCAAATTTAGTGTTGACTGGTTCACCGTGTTGTCCTGGTCCCTTTTATTTCATCTAAAGGTTCTGGGGGCACTTTACATCGGGTCCCTTAAGCCTTCTTTTGTAAACAACTTGTGAATGTTTGCTGGGGCTCGCTGTGATTTGTCTGTAGTCCTTTTTTGCTATTTTTTCCCCATAACTTCCTTTTATTGTACATTTTTCTGTGTTAATTTTAAATTAAATCTCCTGTTGAAGCCTGAAGAGCGGGAGGGAAACCAGTTGTTTCGCCTGTTTTTTTTTAAATATGTCTCATAATATTAAGTTTTATACATTTATTTCGATCATTAAATTTTGTACCTACAAAAATCTTTATATATATATATATATATATATATATATATATATATATATATATATATATATATATATATATATATAAAAGAACAGTAAGATATATAATCCGATGTTCTTGTAGATATTTTTATTTTTACAAGATAGTGATCAATTTTTGCCGTCATTGTCATAAATTTTACTTTAATAATATATTAAAAAAAATGTAACCTAATATACATACTTATACTTGATGTAAAAATAATTATACATACTATAAGGGATTCTAATACATTTTACTGTTCTTAAAAAAAAAAATACTATAATAAAAATTAAAAATGAGAATATTTCAAATCGTAGTTAAATAAAAAGTATTCTAATCTGAACATCCCCGAATTTACAAATAGAAAAAAAATGCCGTAAGAATTTTTTTGCCGTTAACAATAAATTTAAAAAAAATCCAGACGACATGCATTCAACGGATGTCAGTTTTCATTGAAAAATACATCCCTACCCCTTACCAAAATGTAGATAATAACCGATACAATGATACAGACATAAGGAAAATCCAGACACCCCTTGTCCAGTTGAAGTAGATTTATCTGTCACCATGGAAACGTGATTTTAGCTGTGTCTTTAAAACCCAGTAATTTTAAAAGTTACTCCAAAATTCGCTTCAGGATGAAATGGAACTAATGTCTTTAATTTAATTACAAAATTAAATTCGTGGCTTTTAGCTTCCATTTTTGAAACATGGTTAGAACTGTGTAGCGAAAAAAAACATATTTTATATCAATTAATTTATTTATATATATATATATATATATATATATATATATATATATTTTATTGAAACTATATGAAATTAAAAACACAAGAGTAAAGTACAGTAAGCAGATAGATATTTAGATATTATAAAAGGCGGTGGGTTAAAGCCGTAGACGGAATGAGGACATATCCTCTTCCCGTGTGATGACAAGTCAGGCCTTTTCAAGTTGAGATGACGAGTGTCGTTTTACTTTTGATCTAACCCAAGCCTTTCTCTACATTTCGATTATTATTTTTTTTTTTTGCCAATCCTTTTGTCTTCTTTTTTTTTTCACACACAGCTTCCTCCTTTCCCGTTTTGTTTTCTTCCTTGATTACGTTTCCTATGCGTTTTTTTTTATGAGTTTTCACCCTCCTAACGTACCCACTTCTCTCTTTTTCGTCTCCCTACTTATTTTCACTTCTCCTTCATCTGCTCCACGTACGGATCCCTCATTCTGATTTGTTTTGTTTTTTTTTGTTTTTTTTTTTTTACTTTTTCTTATTATTTCCATCATTCTTGGTTCAAGGTGAATGACTTTTGATTGGAGATCGGAAAATTGAATGCTTTTTATTGACAGCAGATTCCACCCTTAAACTGTACCTCCTTAATTCCTTAATAGCGGACTGATAAGATTTCAATCTGCTGTCTGCAACAAAACAGCAAAATTCAGGTTTTGTACCAGTTTAACTTTATCAGAAAGTTCTGTTTTGAACCTGCAGGTAAGAAAAATACTTTTCTCTTTCTTTTTTTTCTTCTGTGGTGCTCGATTTCATGTCCATTCTTTATTTCTTTTTTAATTTTTTTTCTTTCATTCTTTCGTTCTTTCCTTTCTTTCTTTCTTTCTTTCATTCTTTCTATTTCATTCCTTTTTTTTTTCTTTTGTCATCTTCTCTCTTTCTGTTTTTATTTCATTTTTAACATTATTTCTTTCATTCTTTCGTTCTTTCCTTTCTTTCTTTCTTTTCTTTTTTTCTTTCTTTCTGTTTTCTTTCGTTCTTTCGTTTATTTATCGAAATATATTTCTTTATTTCATTTTTAGATTTATATCTTTCTTTTCTTTCTTTCCTTTTTCTTTTTTCTTTCTTTCTTTCTTCTTTCTTTCATTTATCTAAATATATTTTATCTTTCTTTTCTTTATTTTCTTTCTTCTTTCTTTCATTTATCTAACTATATTTTTCTTTCTTTTCTTTCTTTTCTTCCTTTGTTTCTTTTCTTTTTCTTTCTTTTCTTTCTTTCTTTCCTTTCTTTCTTTTCTTTTTTCTTTCTTTCTGTTTTCTTTCGTTCTTTCTTTTATTTATCGAAATATATTACTTTATTTCCTTTTTATCTTTCTATCTTTCTTTTTTTATTTTCTTTCTTTCCTTTCTTTCTTTATTTT
This sequence comes from Acanthosepion pharaonis, assembly GCA_903632075.3. Classification (NCBI taxonomy): domain Eukaryota; kingdom Metazoa; phylum Mollusca; class Cephalopoda; order Sepiida; family Sepiidae; genus Acanthosepion; species Acanthosepion pharaonis. The sequence goes on from CAHIKZ030004949.1 coordinate 547,284, forward strand.
TCTTTCTTTCTTCTTTCTTTCCTTTATTTATCGAAATATATTTCTGTATTTCCTTTTTATCTTTCTTTCTTTCTTTTCTTCCTTTCTTTTTCTTTCTTTCTATCTTTCCGTTCTTTATTTATCTAAATACATTTCTTTATTTCCTTTTTTATCTTTCTTTCTTTCTTTCTTTTCTTTTCTTTTATTTCTTTCTTCCTTCTTTGTTTTATTTATCTAAATATATTTATTTTCTTTCTTTCTTTTCTTCCTTCCTTTCTTTTCTTTTTCTTTCTTTCTTTCCTTTTTTTATTTATCTAAATATATTTCTTTATTTCCTTTTTATCTTTTATTCTTTCTTTCTTTCTTTGTTTTCTGTTCTTTTATTTCTTCCTTTTTTCTTTTATTTATGTAAATATATTTCTTTTTCTCCCTTATATTTCCTATATTTTTGTCTTTTTTTAGTCTAAAGTTACCTTCCTTCCTTCCTTCCTCCCATCCTTCCTTCCTACCTTCCTTCCTTCCTTCCTTTCCTGAGCTTGGTCAGTACCGAGATTGGTGAACCCTTGAGAATACCAGGTGTTGTAAGCGTGGATGTACGGGTGGTGTAATCGACAATGGCCCGGAATTGTTAATCGGAGAGCCGAGTTCTAATTCACGTCAGGTTCATTATATTCACTTATGCACAAAATGTCCTTGCCAAACGTATGAATCCAGCTCTTCTCCCTTTATCTATGGGTTAATTAGTATGATATGTATCATTAAACCATTATTAGACCCCCCCCCACCAAAAAAATATAAAAAAATTACAATCCAAAAAAGCATTTCTGGCTTTAAATAATCTGCAAAAGGTTGATAAGCCGTAAGAAAAGAATCCATCAATACATTAATTTCCAATGTAATTTAAAATCTAATTTCCTATTTTTTTTTTATCGCTATTTATTCCTGATTATTTTGATCGTGAGCCTCATTGGGAATCTAAAACACGTAGCATCATGACGAAGTTTTACCTTAATGATTACCATCCTCACCCAATTACCTGTTAGTCGTTTAGTAATTCCCATGTCTACTGGATATCACACAATCTCGTTCTTTCTTTCTTTCTTTCTTTCTTTCTTTATTTCTTTCTTTCTTTCTTTTGTCCATTATACCACACAGCATTTAGAGTTTTGTTTCTTTTCTTCGAATAACATTCGATATAGCGAAATTTTTTTTTAGAAAGGACTCAAAGAATGCATACTGTCAACAATGAGATTTACACTGAAACTGAATGAAGGTCAGCAAATTAGGAAATTCAAAGCAAGGGAGATAATTGTGTAAGTTTATATTTTTTTTATATAATGTTATCATAAGTTCGATGCTAACTGTTTCTTCTATTGCACTTCTTGCTTGTGAAACGCTCTTGCGGCCAATTGCATGTAAATCAAATTTGATCTTAAATCATTCATTATCAATCATTATCTTCTGTCTTCTTAATTTTCGTTTTTTTTATTTTTTATCTTTATTTTTTTTGTCTCCTAATATTGTTTTCATCTTGTTATTCTCTAACACAGGGACTCTATGCGTCTTAGCCGCTTTATTCATTGCTTGAGATGAAATGATTCAATATATATATATATATATATATATATATATATATATATATATATATATATATATATATATATATATATATATAAAAGAAAGAGGGTGTAGTGGTTCCAACGAGAGAGAAAGTATGTATATTAAAAAGAAGAAAAGAGAATTTGCCGCAAACGTTTTTTGGTTGTAATGTGATTTTTTTAAAAAAAAATATTATGCTTTATTTTCCATAATTTTACTACACCTGTTTCTGGTCTCATGACTGTTAATATATATATATATATATATATATATATATGAATTATTTCATTTCATATATATATATATATATATATATATATATATATATATGAATCATTTCACCATATATATATATATATATATATATATTGAATCATTTTATATATATATATATATATATATATATATATATATATTGAATCATTTCACAAATATATATATACATATATATTATATATATATCATTTCACTATATATATATATATATATATATATATATATATTGAATCATTTCACCATATATATATATATATATATATATATATATATATATATATATTGAATCATTTCACCATATATATATATATATATATATATATATATTGAATCATTTACCATATATATATATATATATATATATATATACACAACAAATGTAAAACTTCTTTTTAGTTTTAAACAGACACTTCATTCTTCATATAACCTCAATTTAATGTCATAAGGTTAATATCTTGCTTAATTTTATAAAACCTCTTCCCTTTATATAATAAACCGTCTTATTTTGTCTGGCTGAAACATTGAAACGGGGAAATTCTGTATTAATTTTTCGACGGCTGTATCAGTTAAGTTTCTAATTCCGACAGGAACTCAGTCTCTACACCGGGGTTGAATAAGATCGACATAGTTTTTGTCGGTTGAAATCGATCTAGCCCCTCAAATGAGGTAATTTTGGATTTTGTTGTGCAATACTATTTATTGGCTCTGTTATAATAAATAAATTGAGCTATTTTCGTTGATCAGATTTAATGTTTTTGTATTACTAGGATCTACTTGGACTATATACCAGCGGATTTTTTACCTTTACTATATATATATATATATATATATAAGCAAGCAAGTGTAAATGGATATAAATCCGACAGAATGAAGAAATTTTGAAAAAACAAACAAAAATCCTTAAATGTAGTTAAATGAAAGAAATGTCGACGTCTGACGTTTTCAGTTTTATTAAACCTTTTTCAAGACAATATTCATCAAAATACAATTCAGTTCAATATGACAAATACGATGGACATAAAAACACAAGTCTTATTCCGAACAGATAACTGAAAATTTTTAAAAATCAGCCTTATAACATGGTACGCTGTCGTCACATGGGCGATATATATATATTAAAGTTTGTGATTATTTTGAAATGAAAAAGAAAAAAGAAAAAAAAAAAAAAAGAAAAAGAAAAAAAAAGAAAATGAAAAGAAATCTATTAGGGTTCTAAAAATTCTTATGTGTGTGCTTGTCGAGCATCAATCTCGCTAAAAAGGAAATATTAAAGAAAAAACCAGGTCTAGTATTCATAGATGGATATTATACCTTCTTCATAAATCCTCCTGAGATTTTTATTATGAAAATATTTAAACTTTACGGAATCGAAATCGAAATTATGATCTGCTTTAGTTGTGTGTACAACTAAAGCATTGTTAAATATATATCTCGTTTATGTTCGAAAACACTTTTTAAGGACCTACCTGTTTCACCCACATTTTTAGGTCACAATTTTGCATGATATTTGATACAAGCATCGGATGTAATATGTTGTCTGCTGGTGCTATTTAATAAACTACGGATAGTCCTAGTAGGTAATATAGTAGTTCTAATTTTTAATGTTCATTTAGATTATGAAAATTGACTTTAAGCTACCTATCTCTATCTCGAAATGCATCAAATTATGCATCCTTTACTTCATTGTTTCTTCAATATAATAATATTTATTATAAACAAAAATTTGGTTTACCGATGGGGGAGTCCTCTCTCTGGATTTACTACATGCATATTTCTAATTTCTTGAATCTGGACCTTTTAAAGATGTCATTCCATCTGATGACTTTCACATCGATGACATTTTATTTATCTACCCACATAAGCATGATTTAAACGAGATTACTGATAGATTAAATAGAATAGAACCTACTATTGAATTTACCTATGAACTTGAATCTAATAATTCCTTACCTTTTTAGACATATTACTCATTAAAATAAAAAAATTAAATTAGAAAAGTATATCGTAAACCTACATGTAAAAATGACTATTTACATTTTACTCTCACCATGATACTAACACTAAGAGGGGTATTGTTATTGGATTCTATTTGAGGGCTCTTCTGCATCTGTTCATCAAAATATTTAAATGATGAATTTACATATATTGAGGATACCTTTTCAAATCTTTCGTATCTGGAGACAATTATTACAGAGAGCTAAAATAAAGCGTTGAAAATTCACTCATCAGCGCAAAATGACACCTCAAAGGCCACTACAAATAGATCAATGAAAGATACAATTTCAGCTACCTCTGATAATATTTCGTTTGGTCGCATCTTTTTACCAAATAACCATTTGACCGAACGTATCTCTCATAATCTAAATGCATTAAAATTAGAACTACTATATTACCTACTAGGACTATCCGTAGTTTATTAAATAGCACCAGCAGACAACATATTACATCCGATGCTTGCATCTATCAAATATCATGCAAAAATGGTGACCTAAAATAGAAACCTGTGGGTCCTAAAATCTCGTGTTTTCGAACATAGATATTCGTTGTAATTTTAACAATGCTTTAGTTGTACACACAATAAAGCAGATCGATTTGATTCCGTGAAAGTATTAAAATATTTTCATAATAAAAATCTCAGGAGGATTTATGAAGCAGGTATAATATCCATCTCACGCACGGTGAATATTTTAGACCTGGTTTCTTTAATATTTTCCCTTTTTTAGATTGAATACACATAAATTTTGAACCTAATAGAATTCTTTTTTCATTTCTTTTTTCTTTTCATTTCAAAATAATTACAAACTTTTAGGAATACGTTATGAAAGCGTCGCCCATGTGACGACAGCGTGATTGTTACGGAATGATCATTTTAAAAATTTTCAGTTATCTGTTCGGAATAAGACTTGTTTTTTATGTCCATCCATTTGTCATATTGAACTGAATTGTATTTTTATGAATATTGTCTTGAAAAAGGTTTAATAAACCGAAACGTCAGACGTCGACATTTTTTCATTTAACTACATTTAAGGATTTTTGTTTGTTTTTTCAAAATTTATATATATATATATATATATATATATATATATATATATATATATATATATATATATATATATATATATATATATATATAATTAATTTCTATATATTCTATATTTTTTCTACATATTTCGAAGAGATTCTGGAATCATTTTTTTTTTTCTTAATAGCCCTGACCTAGTCCGAGAATTCTTGGTGAGTTTTTGGGAGGTGGAGATCAATGTTTCCCCTCTTTACGCCATAGGAAGAGCAAGTGTCAATACTGATTGTGACCAGTATAGTTGCAGGAGTTAGCAGAGGGAGAGTTTGCTCGCAACATCTCACTGCCTTGGGGGTCTGGATCCGCATTTGACATCCTGCCTCGGCTCATCCGTCCCCAGGCTCGATTTGAATTTCTTCTCTAAGATTTGCTGCCTTTCCAAAGTTAAACCAACCTCTTTACTCTGCCATTTAACCTGGATTCGTGCATTTTTTAAAGATATTAGTGTTCTGCGAATGAAATACTAGGTCAAAATTTGAACTCGTCATGACAATACCATTTTCCTCGTTGATAACCGTTACGCAACCTACACATCCATTCCATACATAAAACACCTCTCCATTGAAAATAAAACATAAATGGATCCATCACGAAATTTAATTCTTCCTGGGTATGACGATAAACTAAATCCGGCAGCAAGGCCTCTGTTCGGGAGGTTATGAGCACTATGGGTCCACCTCTTAATTGCTGTTGTTCCCAGGTCCACCCTGGCCTGGAGTGTTTGCACTTGTTAGGGTCGTAGCTATGGTAAAATAGTTAACCCCTAAACTGGGGTCAGAATGCAATGAAAGTGGAAAAATATATTTTTATCGTAAAAATACCTGCAAATATGTTTTTGAAAAAAAAAAAAGTATTTCCAGCAACACATTTGACAAAAAATTTCTATACAAAAGTATATCTATGAAACCTGATCTACAAACTGATTGCCTACAAAGAATACATATTCTATTCATACGAAACTACCCTATTAATCTTGTCGGCAATAAATAACCCATTGAAGTCGATATGCCGAAAAAATGGTTTCTTACGAAAAGGTTTCTTATAAAAAATATATATTCTGTTCGCACGACCCTATCCTAAAAATCTTGTCGCTATGGAGGTTGATATGCCGTAAAACAAAATAAACCAAATCAAACCCAAATTTAATAAATTGTTATTTGGCTCATGGTCCAACATTCCACAAAAAATATCCTTGAAATCAAATAACATTTGAATTGATTTATTGTTGGTTTTGTGTTTTACAGCTTATCAACATTTTGCAGGTAATTTAAAGTCAGATAATATTTTTAGATTGTAAGAATTTTTTGGAGATAACAATTATTTACTGATACAAATCCTACTTATTAACCCATAGCTGGGGGGAAGAGGGAAGATGTGGATTCATACCTTTCCCAAGGGTTATATACGTGTAAACGATTATGACGAACTCGACTGGAATTGGAACTCGGTTTGCTGAAGAACATTTGAAGAAAGTGTGTGGACGACCAGAACCATTTGTGTGAATATATACCTACTCACAAAATTCGTTGGTACAGGTAGTGACGGAAGATTGTAATGTGTCTATTTTCCAGATGTTTCTCATTTGCCTTGAAAATCAACATTCAGGGTAATGGCTATTATTTGAGCCTGAGTACTGGTTTCTGGTACTCCTGATAAAAACGCAAATAATTCACACAAAAACATTGTTTGTATAGTGTGTATGTGTGTGTGTGAGAGAGAGAGAGAGAGAGAAAGAGAGAGAGAGAAGAGGGAGAGAAAGAGAGAAAAAATGTGCGTGTGTTTGTGTTTGTATGTGATATGAACAAACGGTAAAAACATTAAAAGACATCTGGTCAGTCCATTAAGTCTTTCTTGGAATTTATTTCTTATTTCGTATCATATGATAAAAGAAAGTAAACTTTCTGTTTTCGGATATGCTAAAGTCATCAGGTTGACACTCGTATACATTGGCTGATATTAGAAGAATTTGCTTCCTCTGTCCTTTCGCTTTTGAAAAAAGGCTTTTCGAGTCATTCTGTAGATTCATCATCTGAATATATCAAAAGAAATTGGTAACCTACTTCTAAGCAGTAGAATTCGGTTGTTCGTCTCATTATTTTCTATCATCTGTTATAATTGCAAATCTACACCGTGGAATTTCCACAGCTTCTATTAATACTGCAATTAGTCATTTCTTTAACTTCGGCATTCATTGACTGAGCTGTCAATATTGCACGAGTTAGGCTTTTCTTCATTCGCTGGCCATACGGCTGGGATCAAAGTGTAGTATCTGCCTATCTAGTGTGTAAAATACTCTCTCGAGTAGTTTGTAACACATCTATATATTATCTCTCAGTTGCGTCTCTGTTGTCTTCGAGCAGAGTGCACTCAGGGGCGACTCCATCAAAGGACAGTGTCGCAACTGAGGAAAATTATACAAAAAGGTGCCCAGCCCTAGGGAACAGCTGCCCGAATAAATAGAAGCCTCACGAGCCACTCACTATAGAGTGTTACTGAATGAGCTTTTAGTGTGTAAATTCCCCAAGGAGTTTGTAACACATTATTTATCATCTCTGAGCTACGTCTCCGTCTTTGGGCAGAGTGCGCTCGGGGACGGCTTGAACAGAGTTGCAATTGAGGAAAATTATACTAAGAGATGCCCAGCCCTGGAGAACAGCTGCCCGAATAAATAGAAGCCTCACGAGCCACTCACGATAGAATGTTACTGAATGAGCTTTTAGTGTGTACATTCCTCTCGAGGAGTTTGTAACACATCTATATATCATCTCTCAGTTGCGTCTCTGTTGTCTTCGAGCAGAGTGCACTCAGGGCCGACTCCATCAAAGGACAGTGTCGCAACTGAGGAAAATTATACAAAGAGGTGCCCAGCACTGAGGAACAACTGAACGAATAAATAGAAGCCCCACGAACCATTCAAGGTAGAGTGTTACTGAATGAGCTTTAATGTGAAAAATCCTCGAGGAGTTTGTAACACATTATTTATCATTTATGTGCTATGTCTACGTCTTTGGGCAGAGTGTGCTCAGGGGCGGCTTGGAGAGAGTTGCAATTGAGGAAAATTATACTAAGAGGTGCCCAGCCCTGAGGAACAGCTGGCCGAATAAATAGAAGCCACACGAGCCACTCACGATAGAATGTTACTGAATGAACTTTTAGTGTGTACATTCCTCTCGAGGAGTTTGTAACACATCTATATATTATCTCTCAGTTGAATCTCTGTCTTTAGGCAGAGTGTGCTCAGGGGAGGCTCTGTCAAAGGACAGAGTCGCAACTGAGGAAAATTATAATGAGAAGTGCCCAGACCTGGGGAACAGCTGGCCGAAGCCGCGCCCTCTCATTGCACCAGAGAGAGGGATCGGTGCTCGCACCGAGGCCAGCGTAACCGACGGGAAATTTTTGTTCCTTGCCCGGGTGTACGTGCTCGGGGTCCCAACCTTAAAAACTGACCTTGTGTCACAACTCGTCTTCGAGGCGAGAGACAGAATAAATACCAAGTGTAGTATCTTTCCTGGGACAGGTAGGCTACATTTTATCTATCAATTGTATCTTTGGTCTTGGGCAGAGCGCAAATGAAAACCATTATTGTGAAGAGTTACACGTTTCTTCATTCGCTGGCCATAGGGTTGGGATAAAAATGTAGTATCTGTTCTGATCTCACAATGAAATGATGATGATAGACTTTTCCTTAACTTGAAACATTCGGCATTTATTGACCGAGCAGTCAGTGCTATTCGAATTATTCTTTTCTTTACACGTTAGTCCCAGATATGGATCAAAGTGTAGTATCTGTTCTCGGGTGGATAAACGACATTCTGGAATTTCTACAGGTTCTTTTAATAATGCAATGGTACGATTCGCCGTTTCCATAACTTCGGAAAATTCGGCATTCAGTTAGTGCTGCTCGTGTTACGCTTTTCTTCACTCTATGGCCAATGATCTGGGATCAAGTTATAGTATCTGTTCCTCATTCCTAATGGTAATGATAACATGTGGAAATATTCGGTATTCGTTGTTCGAACAGCCAGTGATATTGTTGGCTTAAAATTTATAAAATAATTCTCTTAAAACAATTTTTCAAGAAAAAAAGATTTTTGAAGTCTACTAACTGTTACCGCTTTTTCCATTACAGATCTGTTTCCTTCCTAGCTGTTGGTTCGAACTATTGTGGAATATCAACATCTTGATTATGTCATTAATTATTTTTCAAGTTATATGTTAATTGTTTTTACTGTTGTAAGTCCCCAAGTGATGTGGTTTTTGTTATTTGGTAAAGAACTTTGTGATTTTGTGGCGTCAGTATACGAGGCCCAAAGAAGTGGGGTCCGCTCCAAGACGTACAGAGTTCATTCGCTCGGAGCAATTTTTAACCAGTGATCTAAGAAAAACGGTTGTAGCAAATGGAATAAGCATGACTAGTTTTATCTTTGACCTAGAATTTAATTCAACGAACACTAATGTATTTGAAAAAGCAAGAATCCATCTTTCTCCAGGTTAAATGACAGAGTAAAGAGGTTTGTTTACCCTTGGAAAAGCAACAAATCTTAGAGAGGAAATTTCAAATCTAGCCTGGGGTTGGATGGGCCCGGCTGAATGTCAAATGCGGACCCAGAGTCCTTAAACAGTCCGACGTTGAAAGCAAACTCTCCTCTGCAAATTCCTGTAATGATACTGTCATGAGCAGTACTGATCCTTGCTCTTTATATGAACAAAATCGATAACGTAAAGAGGAGAAACATTGATCTCCACTTCCCCCCCCCCCAAATTCCCGGGCTAGACCAGGGCCATTGAGAAAAAAAAAAACTGATTCCAGAATCTGTCCGAAATATGTAGAAAATAATATATAGAGATTATATATATATATATATATATATATATATATATATATATATATATATATATATATATATATATATATATATATATATATATAAAAAAAAAAAATCCGCTGGGATATAGTCCAAGTGGATCCTAGTAATACAAAACATTAAAACTGATCAACGAAAAGAGCACAATTTATTTATTATAACAGAACCAATAAATAGTATTACACAACAAAATCAAAAATTACCTCATATGAGTGGGGTAGATCGATTTCAACCGACGAAAACTATGTCAATCTTATTCAACCCCGGTGTATAGACTGAGTTCCTGTCGGAATTAGAAACTTAACTGATACAGTCGTCATAAAATTAATACAGAATTTCTCCATTTCAATGTTTCAGTCAGACAAAATGCACAAGGCCAAGTGATCAGGAGAGTATGGAAGTTATTATTATCCTTAAAGGGAAGAGGTTTTATAAAATTAAGCCAGATATTATGACATTAAATTGAGGTCATATGAAGAATGAAGTGTCAGCTCAAAACTAAAAGAAGTAATTTTACTCAGTCAGGGTCATTGAGAAAAAAAATCTATCCGTTGATTCGTGCTTTCTCGAAACTGATTCCCGAATATGTCCGAAATATCGAGAAAATATATAGAAAGTACACATACACGCACATACACACACACACACACACATATATGGAAATTTGCATCTGAAACAATATATATATATATATATATATATATATATATATATATATTTGTTTGAATAAAAAAACAAGCCACGTTAAGATTCCATGTAATAAGCTATTTCACTATAACCCCTTTAACAGGGTTCTGGATCATCAGACTTTACTTCCAAAAGCTGAAATGAAAAATGAAAAGATATATATATATATATATATATATATATATATATATATATATATATATATATATATATATATAAGCAAATATATGGATATAGAGTCGACAGTATGAAGAAAAATATACAGAAAAAAACAAACAAAAATCTTAAATCAAGAAGGGATTTCTTGAACTGTTTATATAAAATAGTTCAATCGAGCTTCTTTTTTTTTTAATATTTTAATATTTTGAAATCATCTTCGAATACGTTTTCACAACATCGCCTACGTGACGACGACGTGATCAGATTTAAACGGAACGCTGATCTTATATAAAAAATTCAGCTATTTGTTTGGGTTAGTTGTGCTCTTATGTCCATTGTCTTTTCATGTTGAACTTTATATGTTCTAATGTTAATTATGTTTAATGAATATGTCCTGATGATGGTCTAAAATAGACCGAAACGTCTGACGTTGACTTTACATTTACATGAATACAGCATAATTGCATATTAAGATTTTTGTTTGTTTTTTCTATATATTTTTCTTCATATATATACATATATATATATATATAGCATTTTCGGATACAACAATACATATATTTTCGTTGTCCTTTTATTACTAAGAGAAAAAACAAGAACAACATCTATTCCATACCTGAAGATGTCTGTAGGAACAGACGAAAGCTTGTAGTAAAAATAAGAACTAATACGGCAGAAATTTATAGAAACAAGGATCTTTTCATTCATAACGGATTCGGAGGTTTTTGTATATTATTTGAATTGTTTGCGACGATGGATTTCTCGCCAATTAAATCATTAACCTTTGCATTTGTTTTTGTGTGAATAATTATATATAATATATATATATATATATATATATATATATATATATATAACGAATTTCAAATTAATGGATTTATTTTCAACACGATCATTTTGTCAATTCAAATTTTTAGTTGACACCCGAGTTTGAAATAAACGCCCCGTTTTTTAAAAAAACAGAAATTGCTTTATTTATGCTTCGCTTAAGATTTTATACGGTAAATGTAACTGTTAGTTTTATGTAACATTTGTATTGGCTAAATGTAACCGTAAGTTCTATGCTAACAGTTTCTTTTCTCGTACTTCTCGTTTGTGGAATTCTCTTCCGACTCCATACTTTCCAGTGAACTTTAATCTTCAAAAATTTAAATGCAATGTCAATTGATATCTACTCTTTTCTTTATTACTCTTCCTTCACACACACACCACATTTTTTGTGTGTGCGTGTTTATTTTGAATCATTTCACCCCAAACAATGCAATAAAGCCACTAAGTCAGATGGAGTTACTGTTTGTTAGAGAATATGAGAGAAAGAAAACACTATTAGAAGATAAAACAATAAAATAATAAGCTGAAATAAAGAAGACAGAAGATAATGATTGATAACGACTGAAGATCAAATTTGATTCGGACACAAGTAGCTGCAAGAGAGCTTGTTATTTAAACATTTCTGGACGGGACTGGATGCTATTTATGACATCCGCATGATAGTCTCGATCTAGTCAGCCTATTTAAAAGCATAACACGAGTTGTTAAATTAATATTGTGGTTTTATAGCAATTTGGGGTGTTCGACAATGCTACCTCTTGCGGAGCCTATCCCTAATGTAGCTATAAGCGAAGAAAACGGCGACTTACCTCGTCAAAGCAAGCGACAGCGCGTCGTGTGTATTCTACGACGGAAAATGTGGCGAAAAAGAGAATTACTTACCAAACAAAAAGGTACGTATTCCACATAACATGCTGAAGATGGAATATTTGAATTAAAAAACAAGTCCGGCGCAGGAGTCGCTATAAAAGTATTTTGATATGCAAATTACTGAACATCCCCTCCCAGATGTCGACGAATGAAAAAAAAATGTTCAGCCGATAAAAACAGTTGGTGTTCTCCAATCGTGAGCAGAAAATTCGGGTATTTTGGCTTCGGCGTTTGTTAGAGAGTGAGTTATTTTTTTCTGACTGGTTACACGCATTGTGATTTGTGAGACAGTACCGGTGAATCGAGTTTTCAGCATTTCTTTCTGCCTCCCGATATTCGAGTCTGTACTTACAGTGATTTTCTTTATGTTGT
>CAHIKZ030004949.1:567500-595000 GCA_903632075.3 Acanthosepion pharaonis
ATATGTATCGATTATCGGTTATTGATAAAAATGACTTTTTTTTCCCCAGACACATCCAGTATCGGGTACAATCTATGTTCCAAATTTGAAGGAAATACGCCATATGGTTCTCGAGTAGTTCGCGAACACACACACACACACACACATACACACACAGTCAGTTTTATATATATATATATATATATATATATATATATATATATATATATATATATGTATACACGAGTATTTAGACAGTAAATTCTCATTTAGGCATGTCTGATTGAATAAATTACAAACATTATGCTTCCTTATTTTGATCATAATCCTTTTTATTCACGAATATTTTTTATATATTACAATTGAATAAGGCAAGAAATGCGCTGTAACAGTGAGAATCATTTTTATTCTACCTATTTTTTTATTTTGTATTTCTTGCCTTATTCAATTGTAATATACGGAAAAATATTCGTGAGTATAATAAGATTATGATAAAAATAAGCATATAGAATGTTTGTAATTTATTCAATCAGTCATGAGTAATATATATATATATATATAAGGTCAAGACAAGTTTTAATCATGAATATAAACATTTTTTCACACGTTTTGTGAGTTAGATAATACACACACACACACACACACATATATATATATATTGGGCCTTGGGCTTGTTCAAAAGTTTGAGAGTCCCTAAGTCTTTGCATATTCTCAGCATTGGAACCTCTCAGCATTGGAATGCCCTTTGATCTGGTTTTCATTTCATGCATAAAGCCAAACCCGTTTAGAAATAACTAAACTGTTAGCTTTATACAATCGCTTTCTAAGACCAATGGTAAAAATATCTTTGAGTGATTGAAGCCAGTGCATCTTGGTGAAGACCACACTTCTTGGAACCTTGTCGACCTGCCCTACAGAATCGCAAACACAAAAAAACTGCACCAAATGACAGAAACCACACCACTTGAAGAATTTCATTAGAAGAAACATCTAAAATGGCTAATCTCATCTCAGTCGGAGAGAAAATAATGACATAACCAAAATGTTGACATTCCACGATATTCCGGATAAAAGGTCAAGAAAGGAGACCTCCATTAATAGTGGAAAAAGCGAAAACAGCTACTGGATTTAAGAAAACTCAATTCATGTTCTTAAATAAATTTGTTGATGGAGACGCCAACCCCGTTCAGAAATATCTAAAATGTAAGCTGTATACAACTGCTTCAATGGATAAAAAAAATGACTTTGGGTGAATAAAGCCTGTGAATCTTGTTGAAGGTCATTGTAGACTGGCGCTGCAGAATCACAAAGAACTGTACCAAAAAGCAGAAACAATATCACCTGAGGATTTTAAACAGCAGCAACAGCTAAAATGGATATCACATGTCACTTAAAGAGAAAATAATGACATGACATAATCAAAGTACTGACTTTCCACACAATGTTGAATATCGGTTGAGGAAAGACCTTTGGCCTTATTTCCGTAGCATCAGTATGTGAGCGCAAATAAACAGGAAATGCGTCCGATGGCTAAAATAAACAGGACGCACAGGTGTCCTGATTCTTGAATAAACAGGGCGCACAGGTGTCGTGAGCGAAAGGAAATGCGTACTTGCGTGGGCTCATGACGGAAGAGGCGTGATCGGACGAAGTTGCGTAGGTGTCCAAATGTTATTTAACCTGTCCGATTCTTAATCTGGACAGAGAGGCTGGCTAAAGTTTCCCCCAAGATTGGTCTCCGTCATTTCCTGCCTGCGCAATCCTAACCGCTGTGATTCTCACTCTACCCATTCTCCGCAACTCGAACAAGAAAGATAATTATTTATTATTAAATATAAGTTCCCGTCGCCTTATTTGAGCCCAGCAGCAATATACTAATATTACTTCAAATAAAAGGTTAAAAAAGAATCCTTCATCAACACACAAATGAATGATGACAACTATTAGGTTGGTGTAAAATTAATGACGTAATAATGTCGTTTTTGACGTTAAAAAATACGTCAAAAAACGACATTATTACGTCATTATTTTTGCACTAACCTAATACTAGACTTAAAAAAATTGTTTCCTAAAAAATTGGTTTGAGAGAAAGATTTTATAAATTTCATCCGATAGCAGTACTGACTGCTTGGCTAATGAATGTTTCCTTATGTTTCCTTATATGTTTTCCTTGTTTTTCCTTATAAGGAAACGATTAATATTATCATTACCAGCAGAACATTGTCCACCCACATGATATCCGTGCAAGAATGTTGACAAATTCCTTGGCCGAAATGATCTCCAGAACGAGCCATCATAGAAACCGTCATAGACACCTACGCAACTTCGTCTGACCACGCCTCTTCCGGCATGCACCCACGCAAGCATGCATTTTCATCCGCTCACGACACCTGTGCGCCCTGTTTATTCAAGAATCAGGACACCTGTGTGTCCTGTTTATTTTAGCCATCGGACGCATTTCCTGTTTATTTGCGCTCACATACTGATGCTACGGAAATAAGGCCAAAGGTCTTTCCTCAACCGATATTCAACATTGTGTGGAAAGTCATATATATTCGAAAATGGAAAATTCAGTGTAGACTCTCTTTATAGCGTACATAATGGGACGGTGTCTGACACGTTCAGTTAGCCCGTCTAAAACACTTGCTGTAGGGAGACAAGAGATACAATAACGATTTACACAATGTAGTTCTAGATGGTATTCATTCAAAACATGTAAACCAATCTCCTAGAATCATGGCGACCAGGCGCCGGAACACACTATAAATCGTTTGTAGAGGAAACGTTGTGCGTCAAGTATATTATGCAAGCCACTCCGCTGCCGCAGCTGCTAAAGGAAGTCGTTGGGTTATTGCATCAGGATGATCTCCCACACGATACCAGTTATCAGTTGCTATAGGTATAGTATAATGCATTGCAGGCGAATAATCGTCATCTGTAAGAACGTATGCAAGCTGGTGTTAACGCCCAAGAAAAATACCCAGTGTACGACCCTATCTTGGAACAAGTGCACGTACTGATCCGGGTAGATTTTCATTTGCTGTAATCGAGCTAAGTTTTCTGTACGTTTAATCTTAATATAAACCCAAGCTCAAGGTATTTAAATTATATATATTTTCAGTGTTCGTGTGCACTTTAAAAATTTATAATTTTATATGTATTTGCGATAGAAATAATTTGTAAAAAGAATTAGAAAAAAGTAAATCTATATTTTTAAAAGTTTTATTGATATTTTATAAAAGTTTCCACATGTCCTCCATAATTAGCAATACAAAGTGTAATACGATTTTGCAGTTCACGGAAAACATTTGCCAACTGAATTACAGTAATGCCTGAAATCACATTAGTTATTTTAGCTCTACTTAAAACTAGGTACATTAAACTTTACAGCATTTTTTACAGATTATTTCTATCGCAAATACAAATAAAGTTATAAATTTTTAAAGTGCGCACGAACATTATGGACACCCTGTATATATATATATATATATATATATATATATATATATATATATAAAGGATGGGTTATGGTTGTTACAACGAGAGAAAAGTGTATATTTTAAAGAGAAAAGGGAGGCCGAATACGAGTACTTGGATTGCAACCGCACACAAAATGTAATGGTTAAATATAAGAAAACTTAAGAAAAAAATGAATTCCTTTAAATAATATTAGAAATAAACATTCTTCTCCTGATAAAAAAAAACCGATAAACCTGAAACACGTGTAGAAAAACGTATGGAAATAAAGTATAATATATATTTTTAAAAAAATCCACATTATAATCAAAATCTTTTCTTTTTAATATATTGTTATGGTAATTTACCCACGGACTCTCCCAGCTATAAATAGGAGCAGGTACTGCCTTTTGAATTTTGCAGCAGTCAGCTCTGACAGTCGGACCACACATTCTTGCTGTAACACTCTCGTTTGTATATGTTTGTATTACTGCTTCTGTTAATATATTTGTTTAACTCAATTCCTCTCTTGTGTCTGATCCTAACAAGGCCACAACATATATAAAGATAAAACGAATCGAGTTCTCTCAGTCACTGGCGAGTTTATCTAAAAATAAATACGCTTAAATTCACCTTCATCCCTGCCGTGCACCAACGGCTTAGGGGTGGATTCTTCGACTGACCCCAATTCAGCCGGGTTTTAATCCTAGCTTGAGGTAACCGGATGACTAGCCACACTGATGAGCTGTGATACAGCGAAACAGTCTGACTGTGGATGACAATATATATATATATATATATATATATATATATATATATGAGGCGCATTCAAGAAGTTTTGAGACATCTTCTCGGAAAAGCAATTATAACTTAATTATTGTATTTTTAGTATATACTTGCAATATATCTAATCTTGACAGTTTTTGTTATTTCATATAGAAGAATATGTTTGTAATAGCTCTTTGAACACACCCTACTAAACACTGCTTTTCACAGTGTTATAGTGGAACACACCTATTTCTATAGTTAATAGACTCTCCCACCTATAATAAGTAGGAGTAGTAAGAGTAACGAGTCAGTCGCGAAGTCGCTCAGTGAGTCGACTGCCTGATCGGTTGAACTCTCTGCCTTCGGGCGGGGAGAAACCCGACAGAGGCTACGCCGAAGGGCGGATTCTCTTTCGGGGAGGTAAACCGACCCTGAACCCGTTTATACGGGTTCAATGGGCATATTTTTGGCTGGGCCCACGGGCTCGGAGATCCCACGTTAAACCGGCCTTGTGCCACATGATGCCTTCGTGGGGGGGTGACTAAATATAGTCGCGAAGTCGCTCAGTGAGTTGGTCAGTCAGTCGATGACGGACGACTGTTAGTCGGATACTAAAGTATCAGCGACCACAGCTAGATTAATCTGCGTTATACCTATTATATCAAGTTCCTAACGTTTTGTACATCGAACCTATTTTAGGACCGACTTAGTACAAATACAAGCCTCCACTGTGAAACTGCTCCACAACACACAGCGGATAAGTCTGCAGAATGCAGTCAGAACGTGAAGGCAATTTGCAAGCTCGCTGTGCAATAAAGTTTTATGTTAAACTGGGCGAAAATGCCACAGAAATGCCCACACACTGCTTACGGATTAACTTGCTTGATACGGGCATCTGATTTCCTCTGGCACGAGAGATTCAAGGACAAGTGAAGAGGATGTGAGAGACAATGAGCAATCTGGGTGGAAGACAATGTGGATGACGGAACACCAGAGCTGGTTTGAGAAAATTCGTAGTTTTTCGAGAAAAAGATCGTCATGTGTCCGTAAAGACTATAAGCATATGGTTAGAAGTGTGGCAGCTGTACACAGGATTATTCATGGAGATCTGAACATGCGCTAATTTTTTTGCTAAGTTTTTTCCCGGTGTGCTCAGTGACGAACAGAAGGAAAGACGCGTTGCTAACAGCAGGGAGATGGTTGATCGTCATCAAAACTCTCCCTCACCCTCCCTATAGTCCACATCTGGCTCCCCGGTTGTTCGTCAAACTGAAGAAGACTCCGGAGGCAGTCGTTTTGAAGACATTGACGAAAACGAAAGAGGCAGTCACAAAGGACCTGAACGTCTTTACTTTGGATGACTTCCACGCGGTCTTCACGGAGGGGATGGAGCGCTACAGTAAGTGCATTGAAATCAGAAGATCCTATTTTGAAGAATATTAGACTTTTGTACTTCTTTGAAATTAGTAAATGTCTATCCTGAAAAAGTCTCAAAACTTCTGGAACATACTTCATATATGCATCAAGAACAAATAATGGCAAATATGAATTTGACAGCTGATTTCAATTTACACTTATACATACATATATATATATATATATATGTGTGTGTGTGTGTGTGTGTTTATATATATATATATATATATATATATATATATATAAGGGAACATTGAAGTCAGCACACGCTGTTTCATTGTAGACGCAATCGTCAGGCCTGACAATTCCGTCCAGCATGAAACAGCCTGTCACTTCGAAGTGTTGACTTCAATATTCACTTTTATATTTACATACGCTCTATATTTCTTCATTTATATATATATATATATATATATATATATATATATATATATACACACATATCATAATTGATTAATCGAGTCTAGAAGATATATATATATATATATATATATATATATATATACATATCATAATTGATTAACAATGAGTCTAGAAGATATATATATATATATATATATATATATATATATATATATATATATATAAATGAATGAATATACGTAATTTTCACTAATATATAAACTGTTTCATAACATTGAGCACTGTATTTTATAACACCCGAGGAAGAAATATATTTATACCTGCGTGCAAGTATATCTATCTATCTATCTATCTATCTATCTATCTATCTATCTATTCAGTCTGTTCATCTATCTCATGTCTATTCATCTATCTATCTATCTATCTATCTATCTATCTATCTCAGTCTGTTCATATCTATCTATCTATCTATCTATCTATCTATCTATCTATCTATCTATCTCTCTCTCTCTATATATATATGTACATTAGTGTATCTTTCCTCTCGTATCTGTATGTATGGAAATTATACTTTTCCATCATTTCTCTTTTCCCCTTTATGTTTCGTACTAATTCATTCATAAATAACACGGACATTTTTGACGGGTAATATGCTTGCAATAATTATAAAGTATCCTGGTAATTTGCTGTCGCTTGATTATAATCAAGTCATATTCACAATATGACAGAGAAATAAGAAGGTACATTGGAATAGAGAATAAAACAAAATTAAAAAAAAAGCCAAACCAACGTCTGAAGAAACAGGAAAATCTTCATAATCGCAGGGAATGGTGCACAATATCCTCAAAAAGGGGATTTCACAGAAGAACCATGTGAATACATGAACATGAAATCAACGTTGAAGTTTGAAGAATAATAGGAAGAAAATATACATTGAGAATCAGACAGAGACAGCTGAAATTTCGGGGACGCATCATGAGGAAAGAAGGCTTAGAGAATCTGACACTCAGAGTGCATACTGAATGAAAGATTGTTAGAAGGAAACAGAGTAAACTATCTAAACAAATTTCCGTAAAGCGATGGCAAAACAAGAACTGGGGATTATTTTTTTTTTAATAATAATGATCACTGTACAAGGCCCAAGAGCCCTTCGAGGGTATCAGAGTAGGTGGTAAGAAGAACTGTTTATAGGGTTATGTGGGGAAGATAACGGTTAACCCTAGACTTAAACAGGTTAAGATTGTAGTCATCGGGGAAGTATCCACTTGGGAGCCGATTCCACAAAGCAGCGGTTCGTGGAAGTTACACGCATTGAGCTTACATCTCACAAATGGAATACGATGGGAATGAGGGTGGTTCGCTAAAATGGGCGTGGCATGGCGGGTTTTAGCCGTGAAGATGATGACTGCTGAAGCTAAGGAATGTAGTTCATCGGAACACTTTCCAGCGAAATAACAGATAGAACGGCGAGAGGCTTGTGACATTTCTTCTGTGGAAAAGGGGTTGTACGGTGGAAAATAATTCATCACCCACAAGGGCGCAGAGAAGCGTTTAAACCCTACCGAGACTGGAAAGTTAAGACTGTGCAGCTCCTGTCCGTATATGACGGCAGTATTCCGAGAATGAAAGACTGCTGTCATATATGGGTAGGTACTAGTAAGTGGACAAATGTTGCTGAGAATTATAAAGAATAGGAAGTTGTAGAGAGCCATTATCGTCCATACCCTGAAAGGACAAGGCACAAAAAATAGGCGTATTGTGATGACCAATGACACATTCCAAAAGCTAGTCAGAGTACTGGTAGACAGGAGGACATCTTTGGTAACAAAGAAAAGAATACTGAACTGTTACATGACATCTGTCTTTCTTTACGGCAGAAAATGTTAGACGATTTCCTCAAAGATGAAGAAGAGTCTCGAGGCGACAGAGATGTGGATCTGCAGAAGGATGCTAAGGATATCATGGACTGAACGTGTGAGCAACGATGAGGTCTTAGAGAGGTTACAAACAACAAGGAGGCTTATGGTTAACCCCAGGAAGAGGGAGCTGAGTTTTTTTGGACACATAGTGATAAAGGAGGGCTTGGAGAATCGGATACTCACAGGTCGAATAGAGGGAACGAGAGACAAGGAAAAACAATGCGTGACATACCTGGCGGACTTAAGCAAGTGGATGACAGACCGTGGTCTGGTAGAGGAAGCAGAAGGAAGGAACTTGTTGAGAGCTGCAAGGGATAGAAGGAGGTTGAGAGCCATGATCGCCTACGTCCTGAATAGACATGGCACATAAAAAGAAAGGATAATGACGGTGCCCAAAATTCCAAATCTGTCAAGAAATTCTCCCTTTTTGTTCTTCGGAGGAAACGTTCAGTTGTTTCAAAAGAGGAAGATCTCGATGGATAGGTCGATTGTATCGTGACAATTGCAGTCTTGTTTACTAATCAAATAGGAACGTGAAATAGAAATAAAATTCGGGAGGTCTCTTGATTAGAATCGCAGACATTTGGCTCTGGAGCTGCTGGGATTGGTCGTTTGAGAACATCCCTTGACTAAGCATTCATCTCCCAATGAGTGAGGGGAATTAATGAGAAACACAGAAGAGATTAGTGGCGGGGTGGAAATAGTGGCAGTGGTGGAGGGCAATGAATTTGTTATTTCGCTTTTCTGTAATATAAATAAATATGACGTTCGAACCAGTGAATTTTACATTTACATATATGTATGTGTATGTGTGTGTGCATTTGTGTGTGTGCGTGTGCGTGTGTGTGTGCGTGTGTGTGTGCGTACGTGGGTTTGTGTTTGTGTGTGTGTGTGTGTGTTGTATGTGAAATGTGGATCTGAGTGCGCAAAAGGGAATGTCTCAAAAACACACATATATACAAGTACAACTAATGTCATTATATATCACTCGCGGGCATAGACACAAAGATCTATCTATATATGTACACGTCTCTTTCTTTCTTTCTCTCTCTCTCTCTCTCTCTCTCTATCTCTCTATCTATCTATCTATCTATCTATATATATATATATATATATATATATATATATATATGTATGTATATTTATAGTGACATCTAAAGAAAAGCAATACCTCAGGTTTAAAATGAAATTTTAGAAATGAAAAAAAATTATCTTGAAGCTTTTATTTTCAATCTAAAAGATTAAATTAAATATTTCCAATAAGCAAAATACATTGATGTATTTCAAAACGAGTTTAAATAGATTGGATTGAGTTTTTTTCTCTTTTGAAATCGCTGATTTTAGTCATATTTACAAATCTCTCAGCACAACGTCGTTCTCTTTAATAAATATATTTCAAAAGATAAAATAGACTTTTCTGAAACTTGAGGAATATTCGCTGATTTAAATTTTAATTAATCTGATTTGAAACAAATAGTACTTAATTTTAGCTTATAATATCGCAGAAAAACATTTTTAACATGGTGGGTGTTTTTATGAGATGTTGATAACTATCTCGATAGGATTATCTTTGGATTTTTTCTACGATGGACATATATGCTAAAATATTTGAGGAATATAAAGTGGGCGTCATTTTATATCCTTTTTAGCTACCAAGTAATCTTAATTTTTTTATAAAATATTCTAAGTAATCTAATGTTTTATTAAATTTTAGTTTCTTTGGTAAATTTTAGGTACTTTTAGGTAATTTACTATAGTTACCGCTCATTTTCTGATGATGACGTGTATGGACGTCCGTATGTACAAAAATAATCAGATGAAAAAATTCAAAATTGTTTTTTTTTAAATACTGTGGGTTGGAATATTGTAGTAAGGTTTCAAAATTAATTACATTCATCCTGAAATATTCATTAAAATCCGACAAATATTTTATATTTGCAAGAATTTTCAAATCAATGTGTTTTTCACCGGAAAAGTGGCTAAAATGTTGTATACTAATTTATGGTAACCTGCTTTGTTTTAATTCAATTTGAGGCATTTTTCATCATGCAATCTTATTCTTTTAGCTAATCTATGTTGAAAAATCTTTGCATCACAGTCATTGAATATATATATATATATATATATATATATATATATATATATATATATATATTAATGAAAACATACCAATTTTAGGTTCCATTATAATAATTTATTTCACCAGTGCTCTTTTAAGGGACGCTGGATCATCAGATAACACTTCCAAAAATGAAATGAATTTTTTGGAAGTGTTATCTCATGATCCAGATAAAGGATTAGAAGGGCTCTGGTGAAATAAATTATTATAATGGAACCTTAAAGTGGTCTGTTTTTCTTTAATTTATTAGCTCGGGATTTACATTGAGCTCTCAGCATTTCATCCTCCTTCGGACTACCCATACGGATTACCAAGATTTTCATAATATATATATATATATATATATATATATATATATATATATGAAGAAATATAGTCATAAGATGTGCTATATTTGTGAGATAAATTGATCAATATCAGAGATAGAGCGTGTGTAAATATAAAAAAGTAAACATAGAATTCAACACTTAGAGGTGACAGTCTGCTTCATGCTGGATGCAATCGTCAGGCCACGAGAGCACTCGTATCCTGACGATCGCATCTAACATGAAACCGACTGTCGCCTCTAAGTGTTGAATTCTATGTTCACTTATATATATATATATATATATATATATATATATATATAGTGAATAGCAAAAGTATTTAACACATTCGTTTTTCTTACATATCTCAAAAATAACAGAGATCAATTTCAATGAAACTTCTAGGAAATATTTAAACGAACATTGTCGATCAAAACATAGAAGGAAAATGTAAAACCACTGTTTTGAGAAACATTTATTAACAATAAATAAAGTAACCCATATGCAAAAGTATTTAACACACTTAACACACTTTACTAATATTTAGTACAGTAGCCTTTGTTCTGCTTTACAGCCTCCACTAGTTCTTCAACTAGTTTCTTGCAGGTACTTGTTAATAGGTTTGTAAAATTTGGGTGAAATAAATAATAATAAGACATTATTCCATCGATCTGTATAGCAGAATTCCCAGAAAGAGGCACTTGGGGGATTATCACAAAACGAAATCATCAGTTTAACCTTGAAAAGTATATCCACCGTCCCCATATTTTTGTCACTTGGTTGCTTCACCGATGACTCCAATTTTGACCTGTTTAAGTCTAGGGTTAACCGTTATCTTCCCCACATAACCCTATAAACAGTGCCTCTTACCACCGACTCTGATACCCTCGAAGGGCTCTTGGGCCTTGTACAATGATCATTATTATTAAAACAAAAATAATCACCAGTTCATGTTTTGCCATCGTTTTACGTTTGTTATATATTTAGATGGTTTAGTCTGTTTCTATCATTTATTACAAAAGTTCTATCATCTTTTAGGTTCGGGGGAGGTATATCAGATGTTCTAGCATGCGCAAAAGATAGGAATACGGAGATTTGAAAGTTTAAATTTGGGGGTTTGTAGCGACCCACCATATTTAAAAGAAATCGTCTACCTTTATTAATTACCAAAATTAAAACATTTCGTTCCTCTCTGTCGAACTTGATCAGGAAATGGCGAAAACGTGGACAAGAAGAAGGCTACAAAATGATGGTAAAGATGAAAGAAAGAGGTAGGAAAAAAAGAAGAAACCAGAAGGAAAGAAAAAAAATAAAATTACTAACAAATAACGAAGTAGAGAAGGCATGAGACGAGAAAATCAGGAAAAGTTATACAAACTATGAAATTTAGGGAAAAAGAATGAAACTGCGCAGACGAGAAAGAAGAATGAGAAAAAATGATTAATAAGAAAAGCAAAGACAAAAAGAATGAACGAAATGAGTAACGAAAAACTTAGGTAAGGAAGAAAATTATGAACGAAATGACTTTCAAAGAAAGAAAGAAAAAAAAAAGAAAAAATAGCAAGAAAGATACATACTGGAAAGAAAGAAAAGAAAGAAAGAAGTAGTCAGGAAAAAATACTGAATAGCAAGAAAGAAAGAAAGAAAGAAAGAGGGAAAACTGAAAAGAAAGAAAAATGAAAGAAAGAAAGAAAGAAATAAAAAGAAGAAAAAAGAACGAAAGGAAAAAGAAAGAAAAAAAGAAAGAACGACAAGAAAGGCAAATATCAGAAAGAAAGAATTAGTTAGAAATAAATACGGAAAAGATAAAAGCTGAGAAAGAAAGAAAGAAAGAAAGAGGGAAAACTGAAAAGAAAGAAAATTGAAAGAAAGAAAGAAAGAAAGAAAGAAAGAGAAGAAGTAAGAACGAAAGAAAAAAAGAAAGAACGGCAAGAAAGGCAAATATCAGAAAGAAAGAATTAGTTAGAAATAAATACGGAAAAGATAAAAGCTAAGAAAGAAAGAAAGAAAGAGGGAAACTGAAAAGAAAGAAAAATGAAAGAAAGAAAGAGAAGAAGAACGAAAGAAAAAAGAACAGAAGAAAGAGTAATAATGAAGAAATATAAATAAGACATATAAATAGAAAGAAAAAGAAAGAAAAATACATCAGTATTACGTATATAAAAACAGAGAGAAAGAAAGAAAAAAAGAAAGACAAAGACAATATAGAAACAAAAAAGCTAATTGCGACAAGAGAATGAGAAGATATTTTCGAATACAAGCCAAAAAAAAAAAATATATATATATAAAATTATGTTGACGATTTTAAAAAGATGTAAAAGAAAAAAACTTCAAAATGGCCGAAAGAAATAATAAATGGTAATTCGGAAAGAGCATTTAAGAAGAATTGTGGGTAAAAGAAAAACGCAAAAGATGAAGAAAGAAAATATGTAAATATATTTAAAAAATTAAAAAAATAAAGATTAAAGAATAAAAAAAGCTACTGCAAAATTATAAAAAACACTTTTTTTCTTTTTACAAAAACACTTTTTTCCGAAAGGAAAGGAAACATCGGTAAAAGAATGGTTAAAAAAAAATCTACGAATTTATCAAGATGGTCGATTTGAGGCAAACATACACACCACACACCATACACACACCCTCAGAGGATTTATTGACATCAAATGGTTTCTTGTCACGACTTCAACACTTTAAAGCACTTCTGCTTTTTAATTTTTTTTAAAGTTCACTCTTTCTTATTTCGTATTTATCAATGTGTCAGTTCGTCTGTCAAGCTCTTACTTCGACTTCAACATCTTGTTTATACACATGGATGGACGATAGAAATATGGAGGAGGTAACTAATCTATTTCACTATCTGATCCTTTTTCTTTTCTTTCTTTCTTTCTTTCTTTCTTTCTTTCTTTCTTTCTACTGCAGTCTGTTCCTATCTATCTATCAACTTTTTCTTATCTATCTATCTATCTATCTATCTATTTCACTCATCTTTGTCTTATCTATCTGTCTATCTATCTCATTCACCGTTTTCTAATCTCTATCTCACTATCTCTCTCTCTCTCTATCTATCTATCTATCTATCTATCTATCTATCTCATTAACCTTTTCCTTATCTATCTATCTATCTATCTATCTATCTATCTATCTATCTATCTCATTCAACTTTTTCTTATCTATCTATCTATCTATCTATCTATCTATCTCATTCATCTTTGTCTTATCTATCTATCTAACTATCTATCTATCTATCTCATTCACCGTTTTCTAATCTATCTATCTATCTCACTATCTCTCTCTCTCTCTCTCTATCTATCTATCTATCTGTCTGTCTATCTCATTAGCCTTTTCCTTATCTATCTATCTATCTATCTATCTATCTATCTATCTATCTATCTCATTCACCGTTTTCATATCTATCTATCTATCTATCTATCATTCAACTTTTTCTTATCTATCCATCTATCTATCTATCTATCTATCTATCTATCTATCTATCTATATATCTCATTCGTCTTTGTCTTATCTATCTATCTATCTATCTATCTATCTATCTATCTATCTATCTCATTCACCGTTTTCTAATCTATCTATCTATCTCATTCACCGTTTTCTAATCTATCTCACTATCTCTCTCTCTCTCTCTCTCTCTCTCTATCTATCTATCTATCTATCTATCTCATTCGCCTTTTCCTTATCTATCTGTCTCATTCACCTTTTTCATATCTATCTATCTATCTATCTATCTATCTATCTCATTCACCGTTTTTTATCTATCTTTCTTATTCGCCTTTTTCTTTTCTATCTATCTATCTATCTATCTATCTATCTATCTATCTATCTATCTAATTCACTTTTTCCTTCTATCTTCTATGTCTTTCTGTCTTTCTTTCTGTCTGTCTCATTCCCTTTGTTTTTATCTATCTATCTCATCATTTCTATCGCTCAATCGTACTTTTAATGCTGGAGATTCTCGACTGTTTCTCTTCGGTAAATACAATGACTCAATTAAAAAAAAATATCGTATGCTATTTATAAAGCATACAAATCATCGCCAATTTGAAATGTGGCGTAATACAATCTTCCTTCCTTAACAATAGTTCTTACATTCGTATTCTAGTAAAATGTCATCTTTCTAAGTATAAACATCTTTCTCATATTCCATATATCTCTCCCCAGACAGTTAAATATGTGTGTGTGTGCGTATACATGAAATGAGAAAGAATCGAATATATATTCAAATGGTAGAGCATTATATTTTTATTATAGGATATTATAGGATATTACATTCAAACATGTAGATAAATGCAACACAAATGCACTCATGCTTCGATGTGTGTCAACACATCTCTTCAGACGTTAGTAAAACATACTAACGCCTGATGAGATGTGCTGACACACATCGAAACTTGAGTGCATTTGTGTTACGTTTATCTAAATGTATATCTGAAATATTTATATATATATATATATATATATATATATATATATATATATATATCAAGTATGTGATGCAGTTCAATTTACATGA
Source organism: Acanthosepion pharaonis (assembly GCA_903632075.3). NCBI lineage: Eukaryota > Metazoa > Mollusca > Cephalopoda > Sepiida > Sepiidae > Acanthosepion > Acanthosepion pharaonis. Next base: position 582,351 of record CAHIKZ030004949.1, read on the forward strand.
CATGACTCATTCATACAAAATACAGATATAGAAGTTTATGATATAAATGGCGAGAATACATCTTCGCAAACAAATTTAATGAAGTACATTAACCCCGAACCTGTAGATGAATGTTATGATCCCTGTTTATAAATTCCACTTGCATAAGGTCTTTTTTAGTATTTTACAAGCTTTCATCTGTTCATACAGACATCATCAGGTATGGAAATAGATTTGTTTTTGTTTTTTACTTCTCGGTAATAATGTTTATTAGTATGAATGATTCATGTAATATATATATATATATATATATATATTCATGTATATATATATATATATATATATATATATATATATATATATTTCAGGCGTACAAGCGGATCTTGGGTTTCCTAGATCAATAGTTTGGGAACGTGACGATAAACAGCAGGAAAGGTTAGATGGCACGGTTGCGTGCGGTCTGGAAACGCAATCTGATACAGTAGTGCAGCCTCCCGTCCATTACCCTTTGCGCAACCGTATGCAGAAATCATATCTACCTGATCATGATATGAATATCCTACCGTTGTTAAACGGAACACTTCTCAGATAACTCACTACTACACACATTAAAAGTTGAAGACAGACTAGCTACAAATGTACTCGAATGACAAGTCTAACCTAGTCTACATGGCAACACAGCTCAATCTACGATAAACTTTCTTTAAACTTAATGACTCAAAAACGAAGCATTTGCAGACATATGTTTATATAGAGATTTGTTTTTGTTTTGCCGTGAGGAAACTGCCCCCATTGGTTGTAAAATTATTTATTATAAACCCTGTATATATATGCAATTCTGAACAAAAATATCGTGGAAAATAAATAAAAAGAACAATCAATCCAAAAACTGCAATCTCTGCTTTGAGGAAAAAATAGCTGTAATACGCCCCAGATCAAAACAAACTACTAAATAAACGATCAGAACTCATCTCAAATGCAGATACAAAAGCAAATTTTTACTACATTTTTTAAATTCGAAAACTGAAAAGAATAAATAAAAATTAATAAACAAATACAACTAAAATAAGTTAATCCGAATAAATCAATAAAGTAAATAACAAGCAAATTAACAAATCACTCCCGCCAAAATAACCGTTAGAAGAGACTACACACAATGTAAAAGACAACCCACAATACACCACTGACACGTATATATAAACAGTCGAGAAATAAAACAAAACACAGTGTATGTGGCCTGATGATTGCATTTAGCATGAAGCATTCTGTCACCTCTGAGCGTTGACTTCAATATTAACTTTTATATTTACATAGGGTCTATCTCTGATATTGAGCACTTTATTCCATAAATATAGCATACCTTAAAACTACATTTTTCATATATATATATATATATATATATATATATATATGATTTAAAAGAACCAACAAAGTTTGTCTGTTTGATTATTTATTTATTTTGTTCAATTACATTTTGATTTCATGAGAACCAATGTGTTGTCTGTGAGTAGGCAAAAACCCTTTTGTCCAAATCCTAGTCGTCTTTAGTAAGCAGGAAATGTGAAATAGTCTCGCGTGAAGTGACACAAAAATAATTCCATGTATTTTATTTTATTTTTTAATATTAAAATATACGCACATTAAACATATAATATGCACTTGTAGATACCGTCTCCTCTGCTAAATGATATTTTGTTTAATGCGGACTGTTTATTTTGTATAGTTTGTAGACTGTTGAGTCTTACATCGCGTATTTTCGTACTATCCAGTAATATCTGTTTTATGTTGATAGTTTTAGTCGATCATGATGTGCTGGTCGATATGTGCACGGTTTGCACTGAGTTTCGACAGGTGACAGGTGAATCTACGAGATAGCGTCGTGTATGTATGTCCGCTGCAAGCATTTAATGCTGATTTTTGAATAGTAGTTTTCATTCCGTGGGGGACATTAAAATTCATATGACGTTGTTGATAATAATTAAATTAGATGTTTAAAACTTTTCATCGAAGATGCCAATTCGAGAAAAGTAGGATTAATAAATAAATAAAAAATGATTATTTCATTAGAAATTTCTTTGTTTACGTTTCGCATACAGAAGTGAGAAGTTATGAACTTTCAACAATGTGAGCGATTAAAATGTGCTTAAAGGCAAAACACAACATTGCTTAATTACGAATGTTTTCGTAGCCGAGTTGGTTAAAGTCCGTCGGATCTAACAACGGTGTATCCTGCACACTGGGGAGACTTAAGCTTAAATAAGATGAAGCTGGTGAAATAAAATACTGTTTAAAATAAACGGAGAATGATTATCCGTCAAAAATAACGTTTAAAATAAGAAGAATATATCGGACTTACATTAGTTTGATAGATATGAGTTTGTGAGCCTGGATTTCACACTTTTGCGATCACCAGATTTTGTCTGATGATCGCAAAAGTGTGAAACCCAGGGACACAAACTCATCCAACTGATTATACATATCCAACTGAATATATATATATATATATATATATATATATATACATTACGAAATGGACAAAGTCCGACAATTATTTTATGACAGATGTTTAAACTTTAAGTAAATGCTCTGCATATAATAAACAACATTTACCGGCCTGAATGTCCTAGAAATTTTCCTCCGACAGGAATCGAACCATTATCCTATACGGAACCTTCATATAGCCTGACGTGCCTTTAACCGATTCGGCCACAGAGGAGCGTTCGGTTAGCAAGGTCGATTTTATTGTCTTTAAACTTTAATCTTCCATGATTTCTTCCCGTACATTCATATCTGATCAAAGCGTATCCAAATGAAAACAAATGACGTCGCACATTATGAAAAAGACAAAGTCTGACAATTATTTCTAAGACATTTTTATGTTTATACATTCTTTTTATAGATACAAATATTTAAATAAATGCTCTGTTTCATAATAAGCAGTATTAAACAACATTTACCGGCCTGAATGTCCGAGAAATTTTCACACACACACACACACACACACACACACACACACACACATATATATATATATATATATATATATATATATATATATATATATAAAGTAAGAACAGTAAGATATATAATCCTGTGTTCTTATTGTTATTTTTTATTCGTACTTTTACAAAATAGTGCTCAATGTATATTTACGATAAACTACGTCTGCGTCTTGAATAAGACGATAAACTACCTCCGCGTCCTGGGTAAGACGATAAATAACATTCGCGTCCTGGATAAGACGATAAAATATGTCCAACAGCAACGCCTCTAGCCATCTGTGGCCAATTTTAAAATCCAGAGTGGGATTCCAAGTGGAACTAGCCTACACACTGGCCTGGCGTTGTGGCGGATGAGGTTGACAATTGTTTGCGGAGTAGAAAAGATTTAATTTGGAAATTTGCAAAAATAAACAACTGGTAAGAAGAACGCAAAAAATAAAATGAATTCTATGCAACATTGAGGAAAATGTCAAACAAACGTCGCGTTTTTACACATACACACGCACACATCAAACACGTGTGTGCGTTCACAGGATATGTCGTTCAACAGCAACGCACGCTAAGCTATATATATATATATATATATATATATATATATATATACTTATATATACTTAGGAAGCAAAGTCAATTCAAGTAACTCTTTGGATGACGAGATAGTTAACTGAATATCAAAGGCAACCAATGCATTTGGGAATCTTAAGCATCGTCTATGGATGTTCATGGGATTTCACTGAAAAGAGTGTCTATCGAGCAGTCATTCTCACCACACTTCTTTATGGGTCAGAACCGTGGACGCCATACAGGACGCACATCACTCAACTTCTTCGTCCAATATGCGGTTATAAACGGCAGGACAAAATTTCTAATCCTGATCTTTTCATCAAATATGGTGTCGGTGGTATTGAATCCTTTCTGATGCAATCACAGTTCAGATGGGCTGGTCATGTCATCGGAATGAGTGATGATCGGATGCCGAAAATCCTCATGTACAGCCAACTTTTTCATGGTAAGCGTAATGTAGGCCGTCCTTAGTTACGCTTCAAGGACAAACTCAAATACAAATTAATTGCTGCAAACGTCCCTATAGAGGAGTTCGAACTTGCTGTGGAAAACCGAGCAAACTGCTACCGAGATATAACTTACTTAGAAATAAATCGTCTCAACCATTTGCGAGAATTAAGAACCAACGCTAAATCTTCGGCTAATAGATCAGCCCATATGACGGTCAACCCTTGAGTATGCCCTTCGTGTGAACTTGTTTGCAAATCCCGTGCAAGATTGTTGTCTCATACGAAATATAAACATAAAAACTGAATTGAAAGTGATCGAAAATGGCGGGGAGAGTCCATGATGATGATGATATATATATATATATATATATATATATATATATATATATATATATATAATATTATAAAGTAACTGATTTAAAATATGGTTTTCGCTACACAGTAATAACCATGTTTCAAAAACTGAAGCTAAAAACTTCAAATTTAATTATCTAATTAAATTAAAAGCATTAGTTCTGTTTCATCTTCAAGCGAATTTTGGAATAACTTATTTTTTAAATTTACTGAGTTATAAACGCACATATAAATTCCTAATTTCCTGTTTCCAAGGATGCAGAGAAATCCAATCATTCAGACAGGGGCCGTAGCATGTTCATTTTTATTAAGTATTTTTTTATCAATTATGAGATACGTTCGAAAAAGAAGTTAAGTTTAGGGGGGGTAGGGGTATATTTTTCAACGAATTCTGACATCCGTTAAATACATGTCGTCTGGGTTTATACACACACACACACACACACACACACACACACACACACACACACATATATATATATATATATATATATATATATATCAAGTATGTGGTGCAGTTCAATTTACATTACATGAATCATTCATACAAAAAACTGATGTAGTAATTAATGATATAAATGGCGAGAATACATCTTCGCAAACAAATTTAATAAAGTACATTAACTCCGAACCTGTAGATGAATGTTATGATCCCTGTTTATAAATTCCAGTTGCATAAGGTCTTTTTTTAGTATTTTACAAGCTTTCATCTGTTCCTACAGACATCATCAGGTATGGAAATAGATTTGTTTTTGTTTTTTACTTCTCGGTAATAACAGGACAACGAAAATATAGATGTAATCCGTGTATGTGTGTGTTTGTATATATATATATATATATATATATATATATATATATATATAAGCATTACGCCCCGAGCAAGGCGTGAAGCCACTAGGATGCAGGGGGTTGCAGAAGATTTGGAGCGAGAGCAGATAGGAGTGATAGAAGAAAGGATGAGGAGAAGGATAGTGGGTTGATCAAGGTAACTGGAGATGTCGATTGACATTACATTTGAATAGTTGGAGATTATAGCTCTCAGGGAAACAGTAATTGGGAAGGGTGTTCCACAGGCGAGAGGTGCGAGGTATGAAGGTGTGTATATATATATATATATATATATATATATATATATACAAAATACCTGTTATAAAAACATGGTAGTAATGTTTTCTTCCGACATATCATTCCATAAAGAATTCAGTCAGCTATGTGCCATGCATGATACACACTTAGGCGATCATGTATCTTTCGATACATGACTGACGAGGGAGAATTTTTTCCCTTCACTAGGTTGCCATTTCTTTCTGCAGTAGACACCCAAGGCTACAGAACCCGATCCATCCTGCTATTTACCCATAGTTGTGGTGGAGGAGGGGAGAAGAAGAGGATTCACACCTTTCCCAAGGGTATTAGCACGTAAGTATAGATAATGGATTCGGCTGGAATTCGAACTCGGCTCTACCGATCCCTCAATCCGAGCCCGTTAATATCCATTACACCACCGTGCCTCCGTAAAGAACTAAGTGACATTAAACAAATCCTAATAACAATATCATTGCTAGCCATGCCGTCGGCGAACAGATAAAATTAGCCTTAACGAAATTTAGAATAAATAACTCAAGGAAGCTCCTTGACGCAAACAAAAATAAACAGACGATTAACTTTTCCTATATTAACCAGATGCACTCTAATTATAAACAGGATGAAAAGGCAATTAATAGCGCCGATACATATCACTCAACGAACCTAACAAACACTTAAGACTGATCATATACTATAAAAAGTTTAAAACATTTAATTTAATTATTACCAACAACAGCAAACTATATAAATCCCCCTTATATAAGTCCCTCCTATATAAAAGAAATAATGCTGGCTATTTAAATATGAAATATTTTGGAGGATGGGCAATTATCCGATGCTGTTACATGATTTGGACAATTTTGTTGCTACACCCAGTATATGCTTTTGCACTTGTTTTTGAAGCTGATGTATTTGTTTTGTTGCTCAGACAATATATATAAAATCTAAAATATATTTAAAAGTAGTGCCATATGCTCCAGTCGACGAATCGGTTTATAAGGCGATCATACGCCGACTAGGAGATATATACATTCTCACACCTGTGGAGAGATACAAGCTATCTCTCCCAGATCGTTACAATGGACAATTGGTAAACAAAAATATTTTAAAACCGCTGTTCGATTGGGATAATCGAACAGTAATCTTTCCCAGGTCCGCTTCGTTTTCAACACGAATACTGATCCACAATACAAGGATGAACTATAAGGCTTAGCGATTTTTGATACAAGAATTTTAATATGTACAAATATACAAATATCAAAATAAAAGAACAGATAAGTACTAGTTAAAACATCCGACGACCAGATCTCAAAACTTATGTTGGGATATCAAAATTCGCCTAACACCAAATGGATTTAACTGAACCGGAACATACAAAAATATAAGTATGAATTACTATGAATTGAATGCAGAAGCCAACATATACACAAAAGAGATGGGATAGGAGTTAAAATTATTGTTTTGACATGTGGAAAGGTGTTTGCAAAAACATAATATTCATGGATGTATGTATATCTTTCTACTACGGGTCCAAAATATGATTATTTATCTTTTATATTCAGTTCTTTTTTTTTTAATCATTGTTCTTTCTTTTCTTTTCTCGACACAAACACAATTTCACACACTGTCCGGCTGTAACAGAGGTATACACTTTCTTTCTCTCTTTGTTTTGCCCTTTCCTTTCCTTCCTTTTTCTTCTGTAGACAGTTCAGTTTCCAAACCCGACTCACTGCAACAGGGATGTACGCTTTCTTCCTCTCTTTGATTTTCTTCTTTCTTTCCTTCTTCTTCTTTACACAATTCAGCTTATAACAGAGGTATACACTTTCTTCTCTGGTTTTCCTTTTTCTTTTCTTTACACAATTCAACTTGTAACAGAGGTATATACTTTCTTCCTCTCTGGATATCTCTTTTCTTTTCTTTACACAATTCAACTTGTAACAGAGATATATGCTTTCTTCTCTGGTTTGCCTTTTTCTTTTCTTTACACAATTCAACTTGTAACAGAGATATATGTTTTCTTCTCTGGTTTATCTTTTTCTTTAAACGCAGGCTAAATCCTCAGCGTATAAATTTCTCTGCGTCTTCAATTTAGGGTTCTCGAACAGGAATACTTCTTGTTATATTTCTTGTCCGGATTTGCTTGGGTTTGCCTCTTCAAAATCAAGATAGCAACTGATTCTCGAGTGAATCTCTGACTGTCACTTGTCTTAAGTTTTGGCGCGAATTCCAGCTTGCATCCGTCCCCTGTCTAGCTTCTGTCTAGACATTTGTCACTACGGGTAATTGGGTCGGTCAACTTTTTGATCTGCCTTCCCGAAATGTCATAAGACTCCCACGTGACCTTTATTCTGTTGCTAGGCGGAAATTAACCCTAATATATGCGTATCTGTGTGTTTAGGCTATCTGCCTTCGTCACAGTAGAGTCAATAGAAATATTTCTGTCGCCAGATTTATTCAACCTATACGATGAGGCAGTTCTGAGAGAATTAGAAGTTCTATCAGGATTCATTATCGGTAGTCACATTCTTAATAGCCTAAGATATGCAGATGATAGTGTTAATAGCAGATATAGAATGGAAACTAAGAATTCCTACAGAAGCTAATGAAGGAAAGCTAGAAGAAAGGACTAATCATCAATTGCAAGAAAGAATGCATGGTTGTCAGCAAAAGGAACAGCCCAGAATACAAATTACAATTTGGAGATACCCAAATCAAACAAGTAGAAAAAATTAAGTATCTGAGAAGTGTTTTAACAGAGGATGGAAAGTGAAACACTGAAATCCGAAGTTGCATTGGGAATGTTGTCTTCCAAAAGCTAAGCAAAATATTAAGAAACATGAAAATGTTGTTAGAAAATATTAATATAAAACAACAGCATTAAGTATTTACATCGAGCACACATACGCCACATTCTCTCACAGATTGACTTGTCACCTGTCGAAACTCAGTGCAATCCGTGCACACATTCACTAGCACATCGTGAACGACCAAAATATAACTATCAACATAAGACGAATATTAGTAGATAATACGAAATACTCCCCACAATGCAAGAAAAAAAATCAAAACCTTAGAAGCTATGATTATCCCAAATACCAAGCCCCATTAAATAAAACATCATCTACGAGAGGAGACGGTAACTTAAAGTGCACATGATATAATTAATGTACACATAAAAACAAATAAATAAAATGATAAATTGAAAAAATAAATAAATAAAAAAAAATATGTTGCGTTCTTTTTGCACGACCTCGTTCACAATTGACTGTTGCACATGGCATAGGATATATATATATATATATATATATATATATATATATATATATATATATATATATAAAGGGTGTTCGAATGATTTGGACCGATTTTAAATGTGAATTAAGTTTAAGCGTCTAATGATTTTTTTTTCTTTTTCTTTCAGATTTAACAACTTATGTGCTTGGCAATTTCAACCATGAAAAGATTTATAATCAAACAACGTGTTAAAGTCATCGAAGCCTATTAGGAAAATGTAAGTTCAAACAGAATTTGAATGGGAATTTCCCAGATCGCATCATCTCTCGAAACAGCGAAGTCAATTGGCCACAACGATCGTGTGACTTGATGCCTTTAGATTTCTTTCTTTGAGATCATTTCAAAAGTAAGTTCAGTGCCAACAAGCCACTGACAATTCAACAGCTGAATGATGAGATAATAAGGCATATTGGTGAGATCGAAGAGCAACTATACAGAGACATCATCAAAAATTTTGACCATCGAGTGGAGGTATGCCTCTGAAGCACTGGCGGACATTTGGGTGATATTATTTTTCACACATAACTGGCATGACTGAAATAACACAATCCAATAGAGAAATAAATCATTTTCACCAATAACACTGAATTAATTACTGCTGACTTTGATCCGTCTTAATGAAACACCCTTATACATAATCCGTCTTAATGAAACACCCTTTGATAGAATCACCAATACATTTTATCTGTTTAGATTTCTTCCTTTGGGTTCATCTCAAAAGTAAGGTTCATGCCAACAAGCCAACAACAATTCATCAGCTGAAGGATGAGATAATAAAGCATATTGGTGAGATCGAGGTGCGACCATGCAGCGACGTCATAAAAATTTTTGACCATCGAATGGCGGTGTGCCGCCAGAGCCTTGGTGGACATTTGGGCAATATTATTTTTCACACATAATTGCCATGATTTAAATAAAATATTCCAATTGAGAAATAATTAAATTTTCATTAATTACACTGATTTATTTACTGCTGACTTTGATCCGTTTTAATGAAACACTGCTCTCTCTCTCTCTCTCTCTCTCTCTCTATATATATATATATATATATATATATATATATATATATATATATATATATATATATATATATATATATATATATATATATATATATATATATATATATATGTATGTATGTATATTAGCAGAAATACTCGTCGTTGAATGGGTTTGGAAGAAGCTGACAAAATTGTACTATGTTTTAAAAGGATATTGATTAGATAGTATTGATCATATAATAATAACGCAATAGTAATGACTGTCAGTTTTAATTTAGAACAAAAAGATGCTTTCTCCAGGCTAATATCATCATGGTTGCATATAAACTTCTGGTATACGATCTCTATATTTTGGTCTGTAAATGAAGCAATCATCACATATATATCGAAATGAAAGACTGAGGAAAGCTATAAACATATGAATATTACAATATTTATTTAAGTACTGCAGCAAACATCAATAAAATATATACCATTATAGTAATGTTTATTTTCAGTATAATATATCTAGTTGTCTGGTTGCTGCATTCTGTTGCGTATTCATTCTGAGTCTCCTCTCGCTTACTTCTGGAGTTTCAGTTTGTCTGGCAGCTGAGTATCCATACTACGTCTTATTTCAATGAATGTCTTGATGGAGAAAATGAATTTTTGCCTGTAGTTTTCATTTGTTTTGTTTTTTTTTTTTATTTGTTAACATGAGTTTTAGTCAGACCTTGTATAAGTAAAACAGTACCTTTTAAGTTGTTATTTAAGATAAGAGCTGGATTGATCCATGCTTCTCTGATATATATATATATATATATATATATATATATATATATATATATATATATATAAAGTTAATATATAGAAGTGAATATAGAATAATCTTCCCGGCGAAGTGGAGATGGTGATAAAATTTTAAATAATTGTTTAGTATATGTTTCAGGTTTATTCATATACCTTTTGTTTATGTTGTCTGTTAAGGGGTCCACCCCTTTTTATACAAGTGGACTCGCCTAGTGTGTACTTGTAATGCTGCCGGTGAATACCCGGAAGTGAGACAGTGAGAGAGTGAGAGAGTGAGAGTGTGAGGTAACCGCTTTGTAGAAGTCACAGGTGCAAGCACGTGGACTCAGAAGGAAGTCGTACTGCGATACTGAATTTCCCAGACTATATATATATTATTATTGCTACTAACCGCATTTCTGGATCTACTAACCGTATTACCAATTGTATTATTACGTCAATACATTTATTTGCTATATTTCATTCCTGCGTTTGTCATTCATTCGAGACCGGATTTGAGACCGGAATCCACAACATTGCCATCACTTTTACTATTAAATATCCTAGAGTGGGATCTGTTAAGGAAGATGAAATGTTGCAAGAACTTAGCCGCAAACTTTCTGTGTATGATGCAACGAATAAAGAACTTTCTAAACATTTTCGTCTTGGTAAATAGTTTTCTCTTTTAATTAGAAAAGCTCTTTTGAAATCAAAATTGTGGTCAGTTTGGTTACGATGACGATATTTAATGTGTTTTTTTTTTTTGTAATTGGAAGTCGAGACCAAATAGTGAATCTATCTCTATCTATAAAAGGCAGGATGTGCGCGCGCGTGTGTGTGTGTGTGTACGTACCGAATGCACGGCCGCAATTTTCGACGGATTTGCAGCCAAATATATATGCTCTAAGTTAGCGGAAAGGCCAAGACCGACTTTGAATTTCCCAACTCCCATCGATAGTGGAAATAATCGACTTTTTGATGCTTCTACGGCAGTTTTCATGTAGTTTGCGGTCATTTTCTACTGACCAGAGTGAGAGCCAATAGCTGGCTGCCACGAATAGGCAGGAAGATTCTATTGGCCAGCGTGAGAGCCAACAGCTGACTGACATGAATGTTAACTAGCATGATATCAGGCAAAAAATCGATAGCTGCTTTCGTCACAAGTGGGAAAAATTTAAATCTGCATAGCACTTTACTCCAATTGGCTCATTCGATTGCTTAAACTCAACGTTGATTCTGATTCCGCAGAACTGGGTTGGGTGTGAAAAAGTATTTGTTGTTAAGATTCTTTTTTCATTCGGTTTTTCCAATTACGAGTCCTTTTTTAAAGCTGATCGTTTTGTGTTCATTTTGTTTAGTTCTTTTTTCGTAACAGATTTAATGTTTAGAATAGAACTTAGAAAAAATTCGTAGTGTGAGATAGGCAAGAAGTAAGGCATGTAGCAACATCAGCACGGCAAAGGGTACTCCTTTAAATGCAAGGAAGGGCAAAAATATTTTAAGTCAAGTGATAGCGATTGCTGTATGAGTCGTACAATTTTTTAATCAAGCACGGGCAACGCCGGGTCATGCTGCTAGTCGCATATAAAGCTACCCAATACCGAAGTGGAAACCATTAGCTTTGGTCTACAATTCGTTACCGAGATTCATAAATGAAACCTACTTGATACAATTGTTAATTTTAATAATAACATTTTTTTTTAATTTAGTTTTTTTTATTTTTTTTATTGATGGCATCGATCATGTCTGTATAGGGGGAGGGAAGGAAACACAACAATTCGCCATGGAAAAACACCGAAGATTTAAGTTCTCTTAACTTAAAATTTTGCTCTCCGATCGGTGCATAATCTAAACGATATTATTCAGATTTCCATCCCAAAGTGTAATGGCTGTATCCTGTTAGGAAATGTAATATGTAATATAATTCTGGATATAAATTTAATATAAAAAATTAAGAAATTAGTGCACTTTCTATATATTTTTGCCTTCATACTTTTAATTAGAATTGCATATTTAAATCTAAGCAAGTATCAACAGAATAGACTACAAAATTATCTCACAGAAACACATCTTCGTAAAAGAATATTTAAACAGGATGAAACAGATAAATTGCAAATAGATTGATATATAGGAATTGAATAGATAGATAG
>CAHIKZ030004949.1:602500-622500 GCA_903632075.3 Acanthosepion pharaonis
CAAAAGTACAATATTTTACATTATTTACATTATTCGGACTATTGTCCTCATCTTTGTCGCCATATTTATTACAGCGTTTCGGCCTTTCAGTATCTGTCTATAGTTTTGAGATGAGGTATTATGTACACTATTTACATTATTCGGACTATTGTCCTCATATTTGTCGCCATATTTATCACAACGTTTCGGCCGTTGTACGCCCCGGCCTTCTTCAGGTGGTTGGTATGTCGAACTGAACCCTTTATTTCGCTCACTGAGGTAGACTGTTCTAGTTCCACGTGCCATGTTTGAAGGATACAAAATAAAGGGTTCAGTTCGACATTCCAACCAACTGAAGAAGGCCGGAGCGTACAACGGCCGAAACGTTGTGACAAATATGGCGTCAAAGATGAGGACAATAGTCAGAATAATGTACATAATACCTCATCTCACAAATATAGACAGACTATAATATTTTAATCCCTTCACCCCAAGCAAGGCGATAATGCCACTACGACGCTAGGGGGCTTACTTTGAGAAAACTTTAGTTCCTCTTTGCGATTACTCGGTCTTTAGTTCCGCTTTGCGACGACTCGATCTCACATTGACTGCAGACCTGAGATGGAACAAATACATTGAGTCAATAGCTCCGTTGACCGCAAGGAAAGTTGGCTCCCTGTGCCGTGCCAGGAAATCTTTCTCGCCGGAGTCGATCCTTCAAATCTACAAATCAACCATTCGCCCTTGCATGGAACATTGCTGCCATATATTGTCTGGAGCCTCTTCTGTTTGTCTCAATGTCCTTGATAAAATCCAGAGACGTATATGCAATGTAATTGGCCCTAATCTGGCATCTCGTCTGCAGTCGCTCTCTCACAGACGTGCCGTTTCCTCCCTCTGTCTTTTTACAAATACTTTCACGGTAACTGCTCCGATGAGCTGCTTTCGCTGGTTCCCAGACTTCATGAATTTAAGCGCTCAACTAGGCTGGCATCTCGCTCTCACGCTTTCACTGTTGAAACTGTTAAATGTAGCCGTCTCTTCTACGCCAATAGCTTCATGTCTCGCACCTCTCACCTCCCCTTTTTCCTGTTTCCCTAATAACTATAATCTCCAACTATTCTAATGTAATATCAATCGATGTCTCCAGATGCCTTCATCTATCCCATATCCTTTTCTTCATCTTTTCCTCTATCACTCCTCTTTGCTAGTGAAAAGAAAAAAGAGAAAACAAAATAAAAGAACAGATTTTAAGAAAGCGGAAGATGGCGATTCGCGTTGAATTTAAATTGTTGAAGATTGTAGGTGGTAATGGATTAAAAAAATGGGGGGATAATCCGATATACGAGAGGCACGAGAAAAGAAACTATGAGATTATAACACATGATTGCATCTAGCTTGTTCATCACTAAAACAGTGAGAACTGGTTACCAATCTCGTATCACGCTTGAATTCATACACTCGGAGTATTTAGCAGGAAACCTCATCAGAACAATTGCCATGAAAACATTTGTAGAAAAGACAGAGGGAAGCATTGTTATGTCGATGATAAAGTGACTGATATCGAGAGGCCAGATTAGGATTGATTAAATCACAGAGCATTCTTTGAATTTTTTAAAATAATCTGGAAAAAACAAATTCTTTGTTAAAAATAAATGATAAATACCCATGTACGCATGGGACTTCCGCTTTCAATTTGTTTTTCATAAACAAATTTATAAAATTCCCAATTGACATTGGCGTGTGTGTGTGGGTGTGGGTGTGTGTGGGGGGGTAGTGTCGGGTGATAAATAGCCGTAATAAACTCGGGCGGAAATTGAACCCGGTCCACTGATTACAATTTCTGAGTTTATAATCGCTGTGACCTCCGTTTTGCGTATTTACACACGTAATATGTCTGAATAACAGCCAATCTCCTGAAATGTGCAGGTCTCACTTTTCGTTATAAAAACGAGGATCTCTCTCTCTCTCTCTCTCTCTTTCTCTTTGCATAATTCGAGTCACTCACTCACACATTCTCCCTCTCTCCCCACTCTCTCTTTCTCTCTCCCTCTCTCTCTTTCTCGTTGCATAATTGAAGTCTCTCTTTTTCGTTATATAATTGGTAGTCACTCATTCACACAATCCCCCCTCTCCCTCTCTCGTTATATAAATAAAGTCTCTCTTTTTCGTTATAAAATCGGTGGTCTCTCTGTCTCGTTACATAACTGAAGGTCATTCTTTTTCATTATAAAATCGAGTCTCTCTCTCTCTCTTTTTATATAATTAAAGTCTTCTTTTTTTCATTATGTAATCGAAGCCCCCCCTCTCTAGTTATATAATTGAAGGGCTCTCTTTTCCGTTATATAATCGACGGCCTCTCTCTCTCTCTCTCTCTCTCTCTCTTTCGTTATATAGTTACTGGTCTCTCTTTCTGTCTTTCCTTATATATTTGAAGGTTTTTCTTTCGTTATATAATTGGCGAACCGTCTCTTTTGTTATATAATTGACGGTCTCTCTACGTATATCTCATTCTCTTACGTTGTATAATTGGCGATCTCTCTCTGTCTCTCTCTCTGTCTGTCTGTCTCTCTCTCTGTCTCTTTATATATTTCAAGGTCTTTTTCTTTGGTTATATGAACAACAGTTTCTCTTTCTCTTTCTCTCTCTTTATATATTTGAACGTCTCTCTCTTTCGATATATAATTGGCGATCCGTCTCTTTTTGTTACATAATTGGCAGTCTCTCTCTCTATATCTCACTCTCTTACGTTATATAATTGGCGATCTCGCTTTCTCTCTCTCTCTCTCTCTCTCTCTATATATATATATATATATATATATATATATATATATATATATATATCAGGTTCCTTTTCTTTCTTTATATAAACAGCGGTCTCTATCTCTCTGTGTCTCTCTCTATATATTTGAAGCTCTCTCTCTCTCTCGTTATATAATTGATGGACTCTATCTCTCTCTTTCGTTATATAATTAATGGACTCCCACTCTTTCGTTATATAATTGAAGGTTTCTATTTTTCGTTATATAATTGACAGTCTCTCTCCTAATCTTGTGCGTGTGCTTTTGTGTATACCAAGAAAGAATCGCGTATATGTTGATATATATTTTAGGCGTGTGTAAATTTTCTGGAATGCATGTAGATGTTGGTGATGAATTTAATCTATTGAGTCCTGTCTATACGTGAGAGAAATACAGTGGGCACGCGATCAATTCAAACGAATTGTCATCACTTCATTCACTTTTTACAATGAACGAAAACTTTAGATCTACTAGGATAAGAAGACATCAATTAAATCCGGGCGTTATGCTCCGAAATATTTCGTTACGCTACGTGATCAGTTAGATCTTTTTTTTATTTTCCTGATATAAAAGAAATTGATAATCAACGAATTCGGAATCCATTTTGAATTAATCCCAGAACGCGTACAGACAATTTACAAGATGAATTTGTAATGTTTCTTCTCTTCTTCTTTTCTTTTTTTTTTTTTTTTTGAAAGATGAAGGAGCAAAAAGGACCTTTTTGCATCCACCCATGACTATATAGATGGCGAAATCATACACATCTGTGTCTAAAAAAAAAAAGAAATGGATAATAAATCTGTTGCTTTTTACATTCACTTGACATGAAATTGAATTTGAATGAGAGCCGGCGCGTAAGGAATGGATCTCAATACAGAGAAATCCAATCGTAATGGCGAATAGTACAAACAACAACAGTGTCAACGTCACCGTGGACGTCAAACCACTGGACGAAAGTCCAGCTTTAAATATTTGGGAACAAACTTGTCAAAAGACGGCAATACCAATCAGATCCATACCATCAGCATCCAT
Organism: Acanthosepion pharaonis; assembly: GCA_903632075.3. Taxonomy (NCBI): domain Eukaryota; kingdom Metazoa; phylum Mollusca; class Cephalopoda; order Sepiida; family Sepiidae; genus Acanthosepion; species Acanthosepion pharaonis. Next base: position 606,313 of record CAHIKZ030004949.1, read on the forward strand.
ACCATCTGCATCAATACCAATTGTATCCATAACTTAAGAATCAATACCAATCGCATCCATAACATTAGCATCAATACCAATCGCATCCATACCATCAGCATCAAATACCAATCGCATCCATACCATTAGCATCAATACTAATTGCATTCATAATAATCGAATCCATACCATCTGCATCAATACCAATCGCTTCCATACCATCAGCATCCATACCATCAGCATCCATACCATCTGCATCAATACCAATCGCTTCCATACCAATAGCATCCATACCATCAGCATCCATACAATCTGCATCAGTACCAATCGCTTCCATACCATCAGCATCAATACCAATCACATTCATACTATCAGTATCCATACCAATAGCATCCATACCATCAGCATCCATAACAATCGCATTCATACGACTAAGACGCAAGAGGTAGTGTGAGTGACCGAGGTGACCTTAAAAAGGAACCAGAAATCCAATCCTAAACAGGAGACAAGGGATAGCCATCAACCAATTTAAAAAACCAGGAAGGAGTGAGAACAGGACGATAGGCGAACCTATCTGCGACTTTTAAACTGTTGAGAAATGGAGGTGAAGAAACAGTCAACGTTTATGGCAACGGATTTTGGAAAATAAAAAGTGTTCAAAAGACTGGACCAATTCAATAGAGATACCCATATCTATCTATCTATCTATCTATCTATCTATCTATCTATATATATATATATATATATATATATATATATATATATATATATGTTAATCTTGAGCGATGCTAGAACTATAGAATTGATCTCATGGACGTCAATATCAGTGTGAGGTAAGACATGACCAACAAAGTCGTTGAAAGAACCGGCATATATGGAATGGAATTCATCAAAGAGAAATCCAAAGTAATGGTGAATAGCACAAGCAACAACAATGACTACGTCACCGTAGACGGCGAACCACTGGTCTAGGTGTTCAGCTTTAAATACTTGGAAGCTACCTTGTCAAAAGATGGCAGCTGCAACGCAGGAATTTGCATATAGATCGCCACAGTGACAACAGCGATGGCAAGACGGGAAAGGATAGAGAAGTGAAACATCAGCTTCCATACCAAGTTTACAAATTGCTGGCCGTATCCATCCTCATCTGCGTGAGTGAGAATCGGGTACTCATGGTTGAGACAGGGAAATGATTCAGGTGTTTGAAAACAGAAATTCCTTCGTGTCTCCTACTGGGAGCACAAAACCAATGACTAGGTAAGGATCAAGGTCGAAAGTCTCGCCAGCCGACAGGAATCTCTTCTGGCCACTTTTGAGCTTCGGGGAGATGTCATGGTTTGGTCGCGTCACACGGCATAAAAGCCACAGCAAAACCATCATGCAAGTCAATGTTGAAGACGTACGCAATCGGCGACGGCAACTCAAGAGACAACGTCACCGTGGAAGGCGTGGTCTGCAAGACCGTCATGTCAGGCACTTTTGAAGGCGGACACAAGTGTTGGAAAAATTTGGTTCCACAACTTACAACATGAAAGAATAAACAGACATGACAATAGCGTCTGGTCTGAGAGCCACCGCCAACAAATCATCCTGGAGGAGGTTGCCTGTTTCTATAGCCTTTGGGTCCCCCTCATCGCTACGACGAGTGAAGCAATAAACGGATTGATGAAGATGATGATGATGATGAAGATGATGATGATGATGAAGACAATGATAATGATGATGATGATGATGAAGATGATGAAGACGATGATGATGAAGATGATGATGATGAAGATGATGATGATGATGATGAAGATGATGATGAAGATTATGAAGATGATGATGATGATTCATCCACGTGTATGATCAAAGCCAAATTTCTAGCAACAGATGTCAGTGCTTTTTGCCGAAAGAAAGAGGACTGTTGCTGCTGTATATGGGCAGGGGCTGCACAGTCTTCACTATCCAGGCTCAACAGAACTCAAAGGCGTCTCCGCGTCCTTGTGGGGGATGAATTATTTTCCATGATGCAATCTCCCACAGTCGACACGTCACAAGACTCTCGCTGCTCTATAGCTATTTCCAGGGAAAGTCTTTCTGACGAACTGCATTCCTCAGCTCCACCAGACTAAGACCTGCCACGCCCACGTATTCCATTGGTGGCATGTAAGTTACACACAAGCAGATTCTCCCCACGAATTCTTCCCACTGCTTGAGGGGAATTAACTCTCAAGAGGATTTTTTTTAAAATCAAAACCCACCAAACAAAGCGATAACGCTTCAATGACACAAAATTTAATGTGTGTGAAAGAAAAAGAAAAGACTTTTCCAGCATCTTACCTTGTTGAATCGAGTTTTAGTCGTGTGTCTCACTTACTATCAAAAGCCCGAAACAGGCTCGACATTGTAAAAGGGGTGATCATTGACATCGATGGAGCCGAATATAAAAAAACACACACACAGATACCCATCAGCCATAGGGAATTCGTTGTAAAAATCTGCACTGTTTTAATTTATTAATTATTCACATATTTTAATATGGTTTAGTATGTAATATTATACTAGTACACATAATTGTCCCATAGAATTTAGTTGCTAAATACCATCAGCTCTAGGGAATTTTACTTCAAAATAAAACATATACATTTATTAATTTTATAATATAATTCTTAAACTTATGGATTAGTAAAAAATAAAATAATCTTTTTATCGAATGGTTATGAGGGTCTACTAAAAAAAACAGTAGAAGGTCTATGAGTAAAAAAAAAAGTCGAGAACGACTGCGCTAGATCAATTACGACTGAGTAGTTATTTCTATACTCACTGGGTGCTCCATATTTTCAGCCTTGTGCTACGCTTAGTAAGTTACTATATACATGTTATTGTTTTTCCGTCATTTTACCTTGCTGAATAGGGTTTTAGTCGTGTGTCTTATTTACGTGCCATGTTTAATGGATCTCAGTTACTGACAACTGACATCCATTAAACATGGCACGTGGAACAGTCTGCCGCAATGGGCGAAAAAAAAGGTTCAGTTCGACATTCCACCACCTGAAGAAGGCCTGAGCGTATAACGGCCGAAACGTTTTAATAAATATCTCGACAAAGATGAGGACAATAGTTCGAATAATGTAAACAGTGTATATAATACCTCATCTCAGAAATATAGACAGATAATAACGAAAGTCTTTAGCAACTATATATAATGTTGAATAAACTATAAATATTTAGAATCAATCACTATATTATTTGCTGGGCAACAAATAAAATTGTCTATGTTTTTCCAAAGGACTTAAGAGCATTTTTCACTGTTGGATCGGTATCTAGCCACCCCACACGAGGGTTGCATGTGGCACAAGGTCGAGGTTTTACGTGGGTTTCCGGAGCCCGTAGGCTCGGCCAAAAAATGCCCGTAGAACCCGTATAAACGGGATCAGGTTGGTCAACCTCCCAGAACGAGACTCTGCCCTTCGGTGGAGCCTCATCCAGGTTCCTCTCCGCTCAGAGGCAGAGAGTTCGACCGTCAAGCCGAGAAGCTCGACTCGATTCGGTATCTAGTCACTAGACCACGAGGGTTGCATGTGGCACAAGGCCGAGTTTAACGTGGGTTTCTCGAGCCCGTAGGATCGGCCCCAAAATGCCCGTAGAACCCGTATAAACGAGATCGGGTTGGTCAACCTCCCCGAACGAGACTCTGCCCTTAGGCGGAGCCTCGTCCGGGTTCCTCTCCGCTCAGAGGCAGAGAGTTCGACCGTCAAGCCGAGAAGCTCGACTCGATTCGGTATCTAGTCACCAGACCACGAGGGTTGCATGTGGCACAAGGCCGAGTTTAACGTGGGTTTCTCGAGCCCGTAGGCTCGGCCCAAAAATGCCCGTAGAACCCGTATAAACGAGATCGGGTTGGTCAACCTCCCCGAACGAGACTCTGCCCTTAGGCGGAGCCTCGTCCGGGTTCCTCTCTGCTCAGAGGCAGAGAGTTCGACCGTCAAGCCGAGAAGTTGAATCCGACACATGATATACGTTTCTCTCTAACAGGTCACATTTTGATGGTTACAAGATTTATCTACATCAGCTTGATTAGTACGGGCAGAGTATTGACCTTGATATTGGCTTATCTTGCCATCGATTCTCTATTTGGTACATTGCATTTTCTTTCTTTTTCTTAGGTTCTTTGCCATTGCAGTAGGTGTATTATGGTTTAATTGCACCTTTTCACTCACTTGAAATGAGTTGGCTTTTTTATTACTCTGTAAACTTTCTTATTTACTTTCGTGTTCTTTGACACAGATCATTATCTGCTCTGCTATATTTTCCAGGTATCATTGAAGATTGTTTTAGTTAGGAAATGTTTAGTTCAACTAGAACTTTCATCCAAATCTAGTTGAACAATCCCCTGCCTCCTTCGGATAAGGACACATACAGACGATGAACATTATCTTTGGGATGATGCATGCGACCGCAAACTAGAATCTTTCTCGTTTTGGCGTCCATTCGCTTAATGTCACCTAAGGATGCTGAAACAGTATGGCAAAGCATGAACAACCAATGTTTTTATTCCTGATATTCTGTTTTTTTTAATTTAATTTGGTATTTAACACCAGACGCACACGCCTATAGTATTTTTTCTTACTTTTTCCTTTCATTTAGGTATGATGTATTCTATCTCCTTCACTGGCCTCTAGGTGGTTATAGGCTTCTTTTTGTTCCATTTGCATAATCTTTGTGACAAAATCTAGATCAATTGAGTGTGTTTCTTGTAGCTTAAATTCGAGAGACTAGCTTAAATTCCTTAGTAGCCACTAATCCTCAGTGACAAAGTGTAGATGTTGTATTTGTCATATTCTCTGGTCGTTTGTAGACGAACTTCCTTTTCTCGCCCTCCCCCGTCTTTTGTACACTGCATATTTATAGTTTCTCAAATCTCGCGTTAATTTGTCAGTATTTGTAAACAATATGACTTCCCCACAAGATTCTTTTTATGTACAGACGTTCATGAGGTAATTTATTTATTTATTTTTCTGTTGTGGATTCCGGGTTGAAATCCGATACCAATAAATAACAAACGCCAGGAATGAATATATGAAAATAATGTATTAACGTAATAATACAAACTGGTAAAGCAGGTTAATAGTTCCAGGAATACGGGTTAGTAGCAAAATATCTATACAGTCTTTGGTATTGAAGTATCACTGTATGACTTCTTACTGAGTCTACGTGCTCGCTCACTGTGACTCCTACAACGCTGTCACCTCACCCTCACTCATCCGGTTACCTACAACCTTTTACTCTGTCTGGACTCGACTCGACTCGTCTGTCGGGTATTCGCTGGCAGTATTATAAGTATACACTGGGTGAGGCCATTTGTATAAAAAGGGGTGGACCCCTCAACATTTTCAAACTACATTTCTGTAATTCTCCCTGTCTTGAATGTTACTTTTGTACATTTATCGCATCCGAAATCCATACCGATATCATCGCTGAAGCATCTTACGTATTTAGGATACCATTCAATTCTTTGGGGTCTTTTTGTTTGATATCATCCATATAGAATTGTGATTAAACACTTTCTTTTTATTTACTTTGTATCCATAGTTATTACTGTTTAGTTCATTCGAAAGGGAGATTAAGGATAGACACAACAGAAGGAACGATATGGAGTCTCCTTGAAAGATGACTCATCGGATATTCAAACAATTGGAAGTGGCAGTAGGTGTATTATGGTTTATTTTTGTTGAAACTTGACTAATGCATGGAATAAAAATGCAACACAAAATGTACTTAGAACAAAATGTATTGAAACAAAAAGCGTACACAATATTTACACATAGTCTTTTGTATATTCCTGGTAAGACCGTTCCTGGAGAATGTGTTGACTGAGTCGCAGTCGGGCAGAGTCTCTGGTTGAATCTCTTGATTCCCCCCTCTCTTCCCGGTACCAACCATATTTATATGGTCGGTACTCCACTATGCAAATTAGGTGGATCCTACCACATCTCCCTCCCTTTTGGATTTCAAACTGGCTTCCTATATGGGTTGATGATTATGGCTATTTCTTTGTAGATCCATTTGCATACTTCATATGCATATGTCCATCCGCTTAATTTTAATATTTTTTCCGTTTTGGATTCACGTCCAATGGGTCCGTGAACTTTCGTTTCCTACCGGATCTTCTCGGTTCAGGAGTATTCTGCGGAGGTTCTACTTGAAACATATCATACATTATATCAATGGGATCTTCCTCCTCATCCGGTATACTCTCTTCATACTCTATAACGTAACATTTTTTAAGTTGATTCTGGTGCCTTTTATGAATATTCTTCGGTCCTTTAATTATGTAAATCAGGTCACCGATTCTCTTGTCCAATATGCCTCGCTCCCAGAACTCAACGTTGTTTTTGTAGCACTTGAAAAACACCTTCTCTCCGGAGGTGTATCTTTTTCTCGCTGTATACATAGTATTCTTTACTCTATTTTTTCCTGGCAAAAGTTTGTCAAACACTGACTTAACTTTCCTAGCGAACATTAGTTCAGTTGGTGCCATGTTTGAGTGTGTTCTCTGGTTTGGCGTGATTCTGTATACTTGTAGGAATTGCTGAAGCGCCTTTTCCGTTGGAACTCCTGAGGCTTTCTTCAGAGCGCGCTTTAAAGTATCGACAAATCTTTCTGCGAGTCCATTGTACCTCGGTTGATACGGCGGCGTCGTTATGTGGTTAATTTGATATAACTCACAAAATTCCTTAAATTCTTCAGAAGTGAATTGTGTACCATTGTCACTCACCATACACTCTGGCACACCGAACCGTGCAAATAGTTCATGCAAGAAAATTGTTGTGGTATTGGACGTAGGCTTTTTGCAGCGTAGTACTTCCGGCCATTTTGTAAAACTATCTACCACTATTAAGTAGTAATAATCTTCTACTGGACCAGCGAAATCAATGTGTAATCTTGTCCACGGATGATCCGTCTTGGGCCATGGTTTGTGTACTATAGGTGGTGCCTTAACTGCTAACGCACACCCTTTACATCGATGAACCGTGTTTGCGATATCCACATCCTTTCCTTTCCAATATACAAAGCTTCGCATTAAGCTTTTTGTTCTATTAACCCCCGGGTGACCCATATGAAAGTCCCGTAGTATTCTTTTCTGCAACTTTTTTGGTACTACTACTCTCTCACCATATAATAAAACTCCTTCACCTATTGAATAAATCTCCTGCACTTTTTGGTCATTTGCAACCATTTTGCTTTTTATTTCTAAAATGAAATCATCGCTTTCAGCTTCTTTTTAATTTCCTATAGTGTAACCGGTAGCTCTCTTACAATGTTGTTTACCATGCTTTTCACCTCATAATCTGCTCTGATATTTGCAATAATTGATTCTTCGAATCTTTCTTCTTGACTCGGTACGAGTCTTGATAAACTATCCGCATAAATTATATTTTTGGATGATAGGTGCTTTATGTGAAAATCATAATTGTGAAGAATGGTTCCCCATCTCAACAGACGATTTGCCGTATAAACGGGTAACCCTTTCTTTGAACCAAAAATAGTGATCAGTGGTTTATGATCCGTTTCAAGCATAAAAAGTCTGCCGTGGATGTATCTGTGAAATTTCGTTATGGAATAAATGATACTCAACACCTCTTTTTGGATTTGTGAGTAACTTCTTTCTCTTGTGAGTAAAATTCTCGAAGCATGTGCAATTGGATTTCTAGAACCATCTGGCATTATGTGTTGAATACACGCTCCTATCCCGTATGAACTGGCGTCACTTGCCACTACAATATCCAGTTTTGGATTGTAATGGGTTAAAAAGAGGTCGGACGTAAGCATTCTCTTTATTTCATCAAAGGCTTTCTGACATTCCACCGTCCATTCCCATGCCTTGTCTTTTTTAGCAGTTCATTCAACGGAGCTCTTAGATTGTACATTCCTTTAATGAACGCTTGATAATAATTTGCGAGCCCCAGAAAACTCTGTAGCATCGCCACATTAGTGGGCGTCAGGATGTCTCTAATCGCAATGGACCTTTCCGGATCTGGAAATCTGCCCTTTTGTTGATTATGTGACCTAAATACTTAAGTTCCTCCAAACCAAATTCGCACTTTGACTCTTTGACTTTAAAACCAAAGTCCTGAATCTTTTAAATACTTGATTGAGATGCTCTCGATGTTCGTCGACGGTTTCGCTCCTTACTATGATGTCGTCTAAGTAAGCGCACGCAAAGTCTAAATCATTCAACATGACGTCCATAGCTTGTTGAAAAATGGCTGGTGCCACTAATACCAAAAGGAAGCCTGTTGTACTTGAATAATCCTCTATGCGTGTTTATCCCTAGTAACTTCGAACATTCCTCTTCGACGGGAATTTGGAGATAGGCATCTGATAAGTCGATTTTTGAAACTATAACTCCACCATTTAGCTTGTTAAAAATCACCTCCGGACTCGGTAACGGGTAATGGTAGTCCTTAATTACCGAGTTCAACCCTGTCGAAAAATCAACGCAGACTCTGACTTGGTTTGATTTCTTTTTATGCACACAATCGGCGCAGCCCATGAATTAGATTCTACTTTCGAAATAATTCCATTTTTTCCAACCTATCAAGTTCTTCGTTAATTTTCTCTACACTTGCGAAAGGCTCGTTACGTTTCTTTTAAAAATTGGCATAGTATTTTCCTTTAATTCAAATTTAGCTTCAAACTTGTTACATCTTCCAAGACCAGGTGTGAAGGATTCCGGAAACTTTTTCTTTAATTCATCTTTAATGTCCTGTCTTGTTTGCGTATTACTTTCTACTTTTCTGCAGAATGAGTTTAACGGTTTATCCCACAATTCGAATATTTCAATAAAATCTGTACCCATCAAGTTTTTCTCCATTTTTCAGAATGAAAACTTTTATTTTTTAACTATCCGTTCAATTTCATCGGAAGTACAACCTCGCCTTCGAAGTTAATTTCCTTTCCGGTTACCGTTCGAATGCATTTCGTTGACTTCATTATTGTAGGCCTTTTTAAAATTTTCCATGTTTTATAGTTCATTATTGTTAAATCTGAACCCGAATCGAGTTGAAATTTAATATTCTTTTTAAATATTTCAGTCGTCACATATTTCCTCAAATCTCTATCTGATTTTATATTTGAATTTGTTTGTCTAATTCGGCTATTGACTTTTTTCGTTTTACAACACGATCCTTTGTGTCCATTCTTGTGGCACACGAAATATTTCTTATTTCTATATGGGCAATTTACCTCCCAGTGTCTTTCGTTGCAACGTCTACAATTATATGGTGGAACCTTTTTTTCCTCCTCGTTCTTTTCATTTAATTTTTCTTGTCAATTTTTAAAATACGCCGAATTTTTACTCCAATTTTTTGCTGATGGGTAATTTGACTGTTTTTTTATTTTTTTAATATAAGCAATGCCAGCTTCTTCGATTTTTTGAGACTCTTTCTTTAAACTTACGACCCGTTGACACTCCTCTGCTAACTTTTGTAGGGTAAGGTTTTGTTCAGATTCGAGTTTAGCCAAAACTCTGCGTCTTATTTCGGCACTCTTACTGGATACCAGTCCTTGAGCAAAATTTAAACACTTGAATTCTTCAACCGTAATCTCTTCCAATCTGAAATTGTCACAATGTCTATTCACTATAGATGCATATGTTAAGTAATCCTGATCGTCGGATTTAGCTACATTCATGCGTAACCATCGCTTATGCCAAAGCGACATATTTGCTCCAAACAACTCCTTTAGCAATTTCACTGTTCCCGAGAATTCAAATTCTGCTGTACCTAGCTTTCTTAGTAATAGACTGACTTTTCTTGAATTCGACCAGTTTTCACAGTCTGTGTAGAAAATATCATCATATCGTTTAAAGTACGCTTAAAACGTTTTTTCTTCGTCTGGCCCATAGTTGAAAGTTTCCAGCGAATTAAATATGATGTTATTAGAATATGAAGAGTTTCCCTCATTTGCCTGATTGTTGTTTAATTTCTCCACTGTTAACTTTTGAATTTCTAAAACCTTGATCTGCATTTCTTCCTGTTTTCCCAGTCTTTTCCTTTTCTTGCTTTTCTTGATATTTTGATATTTGTGCTATCTGTTGTTCCCTTATTAATAAGGCAAACTGTTCACTTTGACGTTGCTGACTCAACTGCTGGGATTTGAATAATTCAGATATGACTTTGGATAATTCATCCATCTTTTGCTGATAGTGTTCATGCAAAAAAGAATATACTTTTAATTTGTGTATCCACGGATATAATATAATCTGACCAGAAAAATCGAAACAACTTACGACTTTTTTATTTCATGTCTTGCTTTATAAAATATTGTTGAGCAACCAAAAAAAAAAAAAAATATATATATTTTTTTTTTAAAAGTTCATTACCTTTCAAATTTTTCTGAGTGAACGTTCCTTTATGCTTAGTCGTCCTTTAACGAGTTCTAAATATCCAGAAATTCAGAATCCTTCGCCGTTGCATTAGATGTTGGACTTTTAATTAATAATTTTTTCCTTCAGCCTGGGTTCTTCAATGACTTGTCCCAATTGTTGAAGGCTATCAATTATCAATTTTTTTTTCGTATAGTTCTTTCTATCTCGTCGCCATTGTTGAAACTTGGCTAATGCATGGAATAATAATGCAACACAAAATGTACTTAGAACAAAATGTATTAAAACAAGAAAGTGTACACAATATTTACATATAGTCTTTTGTATATTCCTGGTAAGACCGTTCCTGGAGAATGTATTGACTGAGTCGCAGTCGGGCAGAGTCTCTGGTTGAATCTCTTGATTCCCCCCTCTCTTCCCGGTACCAACCATATTTATATGGTCGGTACTCCACTATGCAAATTAGGTGGATCCTACCACAACAATTTTCAATTCTTCACCCACTGTGAAATGTCCGTTTTGAAATTGTTAGCTTCCTTTATTACTGAATAACGTTTCTGTTGAGATGTTGAGTGTTTCCCCGTGCGTGTATTGAAATAAGGACAAACACATATGTAGGGAAAAATACTGGTATATCTGAAGAGGTATTTACAACAGAGAGATTAGTAGTCAAACGAACGCAGGTTAGTCAGTAACAATCAGAAAGAGTATAAAGTCCAACTGTATCTTCCGGTAGAGAGACGGAAGTGTGATGGTCACCTGATCTCCCAGAACTCTATAGAACTGTCCTATTAGTAGTAGAGAGATCATTCCATTCTGATGAGAAGGTAGGTGGCCCCAACAGTTTCATATTTCTTTCATGCTCGTTAAGACAGATAATCATCCAGTTATATATAGATCCCAGATCAATTTGAAGACTGATTTGTTGTGGTTTAGTAATACAGTTCTAGTTGAACTAATCATCTGCCTCCTTTGGATCAGGAGATACAGACGATCAACATCAGTCTTTGGACGATGCATGTGGTGGCAAGTAAGACGCTTTCTCGTTCTGATATTCATTCACTTAATGTTAGCTATCGTCCAGTTAAGAATGTTGAAATTGTAATGTACTACATGTGCAGAAGAGTTGTTCATGGTTGATATTCTGTTTTGTAAATTTAACCTGGTATTTAACACCAGACGCTCACGCCTTTAGTATTCTTTTTTCAATTTCTCCTTTCATTTGGGTATGTTGTATTCCATCTTCTTCACTGACATCCAGAGATCTATAGGCCTCTACTTGTTCCAATTCCCTAATATTTGAGACAAAATCTAGATCTATTGAATGTGTTTCTGTAATTCTCCCGTTCTTGAATGTCACTTTTACACATTTATCGTATCCGAAATCCATACCTATGTCGTCACTGAAAGATTTTACAGCATTGAGGAGAGTCTTCAACTCGTTGTCGTCATTTGCAAAGAGTTTGATATCATCCATGTAGAATAGGTGATAAAACACTTTCATTTTTTTACTTTGTATTCATAGTTATTGCTGTTTAGTTCATGCGAAAAGGGGATTAAGGACATACAAAATAAAAGGGGTGACAGGGAGTCTACTTGAAATATTCCTCGTCGGATATTCAGGCGATCAACAGTGGCATTGCCTTTGGCCTGATTTAGGTATAACGTGTTTTTTTCACAATCCCATATGTTTAAGGAAATTTACTATCTCCGAGGAGACTTTCTTCATTTCCAAACCCTTAAGGATCCAAGAGTGGGACACACTATAAAATGCTTTAGTCTAATCTACCCAAGCAGTGCTGAGATTTCTACTTTGTTCATACAATTTTACAGTATCATTTTATTTATCGATTACCGCTCTTTGCAACCATATGAACTTCTTCGACATCCCTCCTGTTCCAGGGAAAGAATGTTGCTACCATCAAGTACAGTTATCAGGACAGACGTAATCAATTTATATGTGGTGGGCAGATATGTTATTGGCCTATAATTTTTCCTAATGTCGTTTGATTTTATCTTCATCAGTGACAGAATCGGAATCAGTGCAATTGTTTCTGTTGCAGCTAGTTTCTTCCGTTTATTTCCTGACAGATCATTATTTATTGTCTCATTTTTTTTAGTTTCTCCTTCATCATCTTTCATATTATCTATTTCCACTCATTTTTGTTGTCCTGGGTAAGACGATAAACTACACCCTGGGTGAGGCGATAAACTACATCCGCGTCCTGAGTAAGACGATAAACTACATCCGCATCTTGGGTATGACGATAAACTACATGCGCGTCCTGAGTAGACGATAAACTACCTCCGTGTTCTGGGTATGACGATAAACTACATCCGCGTCCTGGGTATGACGATAAACTACATCCGCGTCCTGGGTAAGACGATAAACTACATCCGCGTCCTGGGTATGACGATAAACTACATCTGCATCCTGGGTATGACGATAAACTACATGCGCGTCCTGAGTAGACGATAAACTACATCCGCGTCCTGGGTATGACGATAAACTACATCCGCGTCATGGGTATGATGATAAACTACATCCGCATCCTGGGTATGACGATAAACTACATGCTCGTCCTGGGTATGACGATAAACTACATCCGCGTCCTGGGTATGACGATAAAATACATCCACGTCCTGGGTATGATGATAAACTACATCTGCGTTCTGGGTAAGACGATAAACTACATCCGCGTCCTGGGTAAGACGATAAACTACATCCGCGTCCTGGATAAGACGATAAACTACATCCAACAGCAAGGCCTCTGATTAGGAGGTTTTGAGGAGCATGGAACGACCTCTTAATTTCTGGTGTTCCCAGGTCCACTCTGACCCGGGGTTGTAGCACCTGTTAGGGTCCCAGTTATAGGCAAATATTAACCCCAAACTGGGTGCAAAAAGCGATGTGTAAAAATAGGTCATAATACCAGAAACATTTTGCAAAAAATTATTACCAGTAATACAATTTCATCAGCAAAATTTCATTAGGCAAAATATTTTTTACCAACAATAGTTTTTTTAAAAAAAAAGTATCAGAAATGTTTTGAAGGAGAAATATTACTAGCAATATATCTTTGAAAAAAATATTACCAGCAATAAAAATTTTGTCGGCATTAAATAACCTATTGAGGTTGATATTCCGTAAAACAAAACAAAACAAACCAAACCAAGCCAATATATACTGAGATAGATAGATAGATAGATAAGAAATATTACCAGCAATAAAAATTTTGTCGGCATTAAATAACCCATTGAGGTTGATATTCCGTAAAACAAAACAAACCAAACCAAACCAATATATACTGAGATAGATAGATAGATAGATAGATAGATAAGAAATATTACCAGCAATAAAAATTCTGTCGGCATTAAATAACCCATTGAGGTTGATATTCCGTAAAACAAAACAAAACAATATATACTGAGATAGATAGATAGATAAGAAATATTACCATCAATAAAAAATTTGTCGGCATTAAATAACCTATTGAGGTTGATATTCCGTAAAACAAAACAAAACAAACCAAACCAAACCAATATATACTGAGATAGATAGATAGATAGATAGATAGATAGATAGATAGATAAGAAATATTACCAGCAATAAAAATTCTGTCGGCATTAAATAACACATTGAGGTTGATATTCGGTAAAACAAAACAAACCAAACCAATATATACTGAGATAGATAGATAGATAGATAGATAGATAGATAGATAAGAAATATTACCAGCAATAAAAATTTTGTCGCCATTAAATAACACATTGAGGTTGATATGGCGAAAACCAAACTTCATTCTTGTTTGGATTATGTCTGATTGCACTTTTTCTTATATTTTGTTTTATCTCATTTATTTCTGTATTTGAGAGACTTTTATTTTGCATGATGTCCCTGCGGACATTAGCAATCATATTTGAGCCGAGATAAGGTCTTATTTTTGTTCCTACCGTATCTCTCCATATTTGGTACGTCTGATCCTTAATGTTCATTTGTGGATTTTAGAGTGCAGTGAAAAGAGAGCCAATGATATCGCGATTTCATTTCGTTCGTTTTTTTTTAATTTATTAATTTAGCATTAAGTCACCAGGGTCAAGGTTGGAGTTAATCCGGTTTTAGTAACCAGGTGTCTTATTGTTGGCGGACGAGTTTGTTCCGGTGACAGATTTTTCGAACCCAGACTGGTTCCTCTCTGACTGACAGAGGTCTTGTTTATCCGGGTGACAAACAATCCGGTATGAGATTTTGTTTGTTTTGCGTTTCATCCTTGACCTCTAGGACGACTGTCGACCAAAACTCAAACTGACCATGCAACACAGCTATTCCCCGTCGGGTATTTCTAGGCCAGATATCTAGGCTTAGATATTTCTAAGCTGTAGATTATCCAGTGCAGATATTGGCCCACTCTGTTGTGTCATGTTTTATATTCAGTGGGTGACAATACCTTGCAACCTGATACAAGATGATTAATTGTTTCTGGATATTTATCACATAATCTGTTTTTTGAGCTAACACAGTTTTTAGTACGTGTGCTTGATAATTTCTAGTTAACAAGCATTGGTCCTGTGCAGCAAGAATAAAACCTTTGGTTTCAGCTTTTAACCCTACACTACGTAGCCATGGGTGTGTACGGAGTTTGTCTACATCAGCTTCTTTGGTACGGGCACATTATTGAGCATGAAGCGGTTTATCTTGCCATCGTTTCTGTATCTGGTCGGTTGCATTTGCTTTTGCTTTCTTTTTTATGCATTTTGCTGCTTCAGTCGATGTATTGTGCTTTACTTGTATTTCTACATCCATTTGAAACCCCATTGTAAATTCTTGTCTTCCTTTATTATGGAATAAGGTCACTTACTACTTTCATGTTCTTTGACACATATCACCATCCAGTCTTCTGTAGTTTTCAGGTATCTTTGAAGGCCAATTGTTGTAGTTTTGTAGGACAGTTCTAGTTGAACTAATCCTCTGCCTCCTTCGGATCTGGGCACATACAGACGATCAACATCAGCTTTGGGATGAGGTATACAGTAGCAAGTGAGAAGCATTTTTTTGGCGTTTTGGCGTCCTTTCGCTTAAAGTCAGCTATGGTCCAGTTAAGAATGTTGAAACTGTATTGCACCACAGGAACAAGGTGTTTACGACGGAAATTCTGTTCTTTGAATTCAACTCGCTATTCAGCCCCAGACGCACACGCCTATAGTACTCCTTTCTTACTTTCTCTTTCATTTAGTTTATGCTGTATACCATCTCCTTCGCTAATTTCTAGGTACTTATAGGCTTCTTCTTCTTCCAATTCCCTAATCTTTGTAAGAAAATCTAATCTGTTGAGTGTGTTTTTGTAATTCTTCTTTTTATGAGGGGGGGGCATAATCTATTCTTTAAAACCTTATAACTATCTTTCTCATTGGCGTCGGAAAGTTGAACATTTGTCAAGTGACATTCTGTGCGTGCCTTTCAACAAGAAGGAATCGTAAAGTTTATACCATTTTAAATTACAGTTTCTTTTCCTTTAATTTCATTTTTTATTATTATTATTATTATATAATTGTTTAGTTGTATATAAAGTCGAGGAATAGATGAAGTTAAAAATGAATAAATGAAATAAATCATGAGAAAAATATAATAATAACAATAATAATAATAATAATAATAATAATAATAATTATTATTATTATTATTATTGTTGTTATTATTATTATTATTATTGTTATTTGTGTGTTATGTTTCCTGCTTTGTAGAACCGGCTCCAAACTATGGACCTTCGGCTTTATAGAAGAATTGTCATTTAATTGATAGCACTTTTCTTCGTATACGGAATGTTCTTAGTAGAGTG
>CAHIKZ030004949.1:635000-640000 GCA_903632075.3 Acanthosepion pharaonis
GATAAGACATTAAATTACAAGAAGCTGTTAGTAAAAGGGACAGCCCAACATACAAATTACAAATTGGAAATACCAAAATCAAACAAGTACTTAAATATCTGGTAAGATTTTTAACAGAGGAAGGAAAGTGCGACATATCCGAAGGCGGATTGGGATAGCGAAAGATGCCTTCGAGAGGATAAGCAAACTATTAAGAAACAGGAAAATGTCGTTAGAAAAAGAAAGAATTACTAGACGTAATATCATCTATATGGCAGTGAATACTGGACAATCTTCTCACAGATGAAGAAAAGACTTGAAGCAACAAAGAAGGATCTGCAATGCAATCGATCCTGACCTGGTATCTCGACTTCAGTCACTTACAGACGGGATGTGGCTTCCCTCTGTCTTTTCTACAAATATTTCCATATCTACTGTTCTGGCGAGCTTTGTTTTTCCCTTGGTGCCCCGACTACATATATTTAAACTGGTATCTTTTACCGTTGAAATAGTTACATGTAACCGCCTCTTCTACTCCAACAGCTTCTTTTCCCTCACTTCCCACCTTCGGTTTACTTGCTTCCCTGATAACTGCAATCTTCAAAAATTTAAATGCAACCTCAATCGACATCTTCTGAGGTCTTGATCCACGTTCATCGTTTTGTCGTTTCCTTATTCCTCTTATAACACGATTTCTTTGGGCACCTCGTGGTGGTGTAATGGTTAACAAACTTGTCTGGCTAGAACAATTACGACTGAGTAGTGAGTTCGATCCTCACTGGGTGCCCCATACTTTCAGCCTCTTTCCACATCTGAGCTACTCTTGGAAAATCACTATGATATAGTTTCTTCACTCATCTTCACTCCATGTAACCCCCTGTGTGCTAGTAGCACTCCTGCCTTGCTTGGGGTGAAATGCTTAATATATATAAACAGTTACATGTAACCGCCAATTCTACTCCAACAGCTTCTTTTCCCTCACTTCCCGCCTTCGGTTTATTTGTTTCCTTGATAACTACAATCTTTAAAAATTTGAATGCAACGTCAATCGTCATGAGGTCTTGATCCACGTTCATCTTTTGTTGTTTCCTCATTCTCCTTATAACACAATTTTTTTTTTGTTTTTTTAACCATCACTCTATGTAACCCCTTGCGAACCAGTGTCACTCCTGCCTTGCATGGGGTGAAAATCTAAAAATTCACTCCGCCATAAATTTGGAAAAGGCATGCTGTACTGACTCTAATGGTGATTACGAAGATGTTTGAAGTGATCTCTTATGATGGCGACTTTATAGCTTCATTTATATTCCCATAGGGACTCAGGCTCAACAGAGAGGTCTACATCAAGTACCTTGAGAAGGTACTGGTATTTACTCATTCCCCCACGAGAATGAGATGTGACACAAGGTCGGTTTAATGTGGGAACCCGAGCGCGTACACCAGGGTAGGGACAAAAATTCCCCTCAGCCCACGCAACCATTGCGCTGGCCTCGGTGCGAGCACCGATCCCTCCCTCTTGTGCAATGGGAGGGCGCGGCCTCGGGCAGCTGTTCCCTAGGGCTGGACACCTCTTCAGTATAATTTTCCTCAGTTGCCCCTCCGTCCTCTGACAGAGAAGCCCCAAGGACAGAGACGCAACTGAGAGATGATAAATAATGCGAAATCCCTCTAAGGAGGTGATTTACGCACTGAGAAGGTACTGCTGCTCTGGGTCAAGAGGGTGGCTCATGGAAATCCCTATATCTGATAACTGAACTCTGCTCTATGCCACGCAAGCAGAGGAACCCAGACTTGGGTGTCAGACAATTTCTGCAACCGCATCACCCCTTGCATCTGGCCACCTAACTCCTCAGACTGCAACCCTCTTTATTATTATGCATTTGCAACCGAATTCATTTGGTGGTTGTGTTTGAAGTAAATGGCGATTTTATTGATTAAATTTACTCTTTAGCATTTCAAGAGGTTTTTGTGGAATTTTGGTAAATATATGTCTATAAATGAGATGTCAGTATTATTTTCATTTTTACGTAATTTAGACGATAATTTATCCCCCGCACCCTGTAGTTTTCAGAGAAGGAATATGACAGGGGTTGAGGTACCTGGGCAAAAACAAGAAACCTATTTGTGTATTCTAGCAAAAGAGGACTACACAGTATAGTAGGGTCAGTTGGGCACCGTCTATGAGAAAAACCATGATGTAATTCACGCAACACGGACGTCTACACCAAGTGCCTTGAGGAGGTAGTATTGCCTTGGATCAAGAGATTAGCTGCTGGAAGACCCTATATCTGGCAACAGGACTCTGCATCATGATCCACAAGCAGGAGAACTTAGAAATGGTTGTCAGACAATTTCTGCGACGATATCCTCCCTTACATCTGGTCACATAACTCCTTGGACTGTAACACTTTTGATTATTATGTATGGGATACAATTCAGCGAGAGAGAGAGAGCAACAAAACTCCTTGGCACACGAAAGATGAACTGAAGGCAATGATTATGGTAGCATTCACCAATTTAAATAAGGAGACCGTCCAGAAGAAATGCAGGAGATTCCCAAGTCGTCTGGAGGCCATGGTCGAAGCCAATGACAATTTTATTGAATAGATTTACTCTAAAATAAATTTTATACACACACACACACGCGCGCGCATACACACACACACACACACACACACACACACACACACACATATATATATATATATATATATATATATATATATATATATATATATATATATATTCATGAATTATTCATACAAAAAAACAAATACAAAGGTTAATGATTTAATTGGCGAGAAATCCATCGTCGCGAACAATTCAAATAATATACAAAAAACCCTGAACCTGTTTATGAATGAAAAGATCCTTGTTTCTATAAATTTCTGTTGCATGAGTTCTTATTATTTTTACAAGCTTTCGTCTGTTCCTACAGACATCCTCAGGTATGGAATAGATTTTGTTCTTGTTTTTACTCTCAGTAATAAGAGGACAACGAAAATATATGTAGTGTTGTAATCGGAAAAATGCTATTAGAAATGAGTTATTGTTTTTGGAGCGTGCAGTCGCAACGCTGAGTTTGAATTTAAATTATACAATTATGCGTTCTTGTAGAAATATGGTGATAAGTGAATTCTTTTTTACTGGTAAATTTTCTGTCAAAGTGGCATGAACTTTATTGTTCAATAATTTCAGTAATGTCGCACTTATTATCCAAAAGTTGCACTTGGATCAGTTATTTTAATTTCAATAAAGGTGCAATTAATTTACAAATTCATGAATTATTCATACAAAAAACAAATACAAAGGTTAATGATTTAATTGATTTATATATATATATATATATATATATATATATATATATATATATATATAAAAACGAAAGATCAGTAAGATATATAATCCGGTGTTCTTATAGATAATTTTATTTTTACAAAATAGTGCTCAATGTAAATTTACAGAGCCATAATATCATAAATTAATTGATTTAAAATGTTATTTCGCTACACAGTTCTAACCATGTTTCTAAAATGGAAGCTGAAAGCTTCGAATTTAATTTTGTAATTAAATTAAAGACATTAGTTCCATTTCATCCTCAAGCGAATTTTGGAGTAACTTTTTAAAATTACTGGTTTTTAAAGACACACACACACACACACACACACACACACACACACACACACACACACACACACATATATATATATATATATATATACGCAGCATAAGAATTTAATCGTTCTTTTTTTATGCAAAAACTCCTATAAAATCACGCACACATATATCTGCAATACATATACGCATATATCTCCCATAACTGGCCGCTCTTATTCGAGGATACTCGTCTACTACGACGTCCAGCTAATCCCTATTGCAGACGCTTGTTCAGGCACATTTGTGTTTGTTCAACATTCACAGAGCGAACCTGTGGTTTATACGGCAACTCTGCTGAGCAGACCTTAGTACAGTTTCTGGGAAAGAGCGTGTTATTTAGCGTGATAAACAATCTGATCAAAGCCAGCGCGCTCAAACCTTCGGCCACGGTGACTTGTGATTTCGTGCTAGTACAAATATGACTTTTTTAAAATCCTTAAATGTAAAAAAAAAAAAATGTTGCTAGGTTTTTAGCATTTTTTTTTTTTTTTACATTTAAGGATTTTAAAAAAGTAATTCGTTGTGCTTAGTCACACGCACTGACTTGATACTCCTAATTTTTGACAACAAAATTTTATGATCATCAACTTTTGGGCGCAAGAATTACGATGCCTGATCTCAACCTGAGTGTCTTCTTTTTTTCTTTTTCACACAGTTATCTAAATAAATATTCTTAAAGACTTCAGTTGCATTTTAAAATTCTTTTTTCTTATATTTTTACCCGTATCAGATATATGAAAGAAAATTAAACTTTTCATATATATATATATATATATATATATATATATATATATATATATATATATTGATTATTTGATATACATAAAGTAACTGAAAATTTTTAGTGGCATTCGAACACATTTAGAATTTCGGGATCAGCAATGACACATGGCGTAATCTTGGAGTAAAAAGTATTTTGACAAATCATATTTTCTTTCATAAAAGTTATTTTGCAAAGAAGCCATAAAATATCCCTTTATATATATATATATATATATATATATATATATATATATATATATATATATATATATATATATATATATGTTTGCATCTATGTATCTATCTATATATATATATATTTATATATAGTATATATTAGTTTACAGAGAGACAACTGGTTCACACCAACGCATGAATTTTCTATGGAGACACGATGCTGCCTTTATCCATATTCAATTTTTACTTAAGTATAGTTTTATTGGAGGGTTTCAGTTTTAAATTGAATTATTTTTAAATGCCTAGTAAATTAAAAAAAAGAAAAAACGTCTTTACTTATCTTTGGATTTTTGCGAAAAGCCAAGAATTTTTTCATGATATTTTTCTCATTTACATGTGGCATTTTTTTTTAAGCGTTTATCCCT
>CAHIKZ030004949.1:642500-660000 GCA_903632075.3 Acanthosepion pharaonis
GTTTCTATCTATCTATCTATCTATCTATCTATCTATCTTTATCTATCTATCTATCTATCTATCACCTAGCCTGTTCATATCTAACTGAGACAGATAGAGATAGACAGCTTCTTCATATTATCTATATCATATCTATATCTATCTATCTATCTATCCTATATTTATCTATCTATCTATCTATCTATCTCAGCCTGTTGTTTGTTTATTTATCTGTTTCATCTATCTATTAACTTTCTCTTTCTTTTCAATTTCTATCTATCTATCTATCTATTTATCTATCTATCTATCTAGCCTGTTCATTTTTATTTGAGACTTTTAGCAGATAGACATTTCTATTCATATCTATCTATCTATCTATCTATCTATCTTTCTTATCTATCTATCTATTCATTTCTTTCTATCTATCTATCCTATCCTTTATTTATTTCCTTTTTAGCATATTCTAACATTTCTATTCCTTTGTTTGTTTGTTTGTTTGTTTGTTTGTTTCTTTCTTTCTTTCTTTCTTTCTTTCTTTCTTACTATCTACCTATGTATTTATCTATCTACCTATCTATCTTTCTTTCCTTTTTTATTTATTTCCTTTTTAGCATATTCTAACATTTCTATTCCTTTGTATGTTTGTTTCCTTCCTCTTTCTTTTTTTCGTTTTCATTCTTTTTTCTTTTTCTTTCTTTGATTTTTTCTTCTACATTTCATTTCTTTTCATTTCTTTCGATTTTTTCTGTATTTCTAATCCATTTCTTTTCGTTCATTCTTTTTCCTTCCTTCTTCTTTTAATATTTGATTTTTTTCCTATTTTTGTTCCTCTCTCCTCTTTCTGCTTGTTTTATTTTCCTTCATATTTTGCTTCAGTTTCTTCTTCTTTTTTTTTACTTTTTATTCCTTCCTTCTGTGTTTTCTTCTGCTCTTTTCGTTGTCCTCTTCTACTTTCTTTTATTTTCCTTTTTGTTCTTACGTTTTCATTTTTCAACCTCAACTTTCTTTCTCCTTTGTTATTCTCTCTTTGCGCATTCCCTTCCTTCCTCTCATGCTTCATTATCGTTATTAATGTTACTTACTTTTTTCTTTTTCCTTCTTTGATTTTTTTCTCTTCCCTTTTTCCAACTCTTTTTATTTCAACTTTTATTTCTTTCCGATTTTTCTTTCTGTATATCTACTAATTTTGCTTTTTTCTTTCTTTCATTCAACCTTTTTCTTCCTTCCTTCTTTCTTAATAACAACTAAGTATTCTATCATTGTTTGTTTGTTTGTTTTTTGTTTCTTTCTTTTTCTTTCATTCTTTACTTCTTTTTAATACAACTGCGTTTTCATTCTTTCTTTTCTTCCTTCTTCAGCAAGATTTCTTTTTTCTTTCTTTCATTCGTCCTTTTCCTTCCTTCCGTTTTATTATCTCCTAATTATTCGATCTGTGTTTTCTTTCTTTCTTTCTTTCTTTCTTTCTTTCTTTTTCTTTCTTTCTTTCTTAATATTGCCTAACTTTTGTTCGTTTCTTTCTTTCCATCAAATCGTCTTTCTTACCTTACTTCATTTTAATAACTATTCTATTTTCATTCTTTACTTCTTCCTTTCCTTCCTTCATTCTAAATATCACCATCTTTTTTCTTTCATTCATCATTTTTCTTTCCTACCGTTTTAAGATCTCCTATTCTTTCTTTCTTTCTTTCTTTCTTTCTTTCTTTCTTTCTTTCTTTCTTTCTTTCTTAATACTACCTAACTTTACTTTATTTCTTTTTATCTTTCACTCAAATCTTTTTTCTTTTTTACTTCTTTTTTATAACTATTCTATTTTCTTTATTCTTTCCTTCTTTCTTTATTAATATCATAAAGCTCTTCTTTTTCTTTCTTTCATTCGTCCGTTTTCCTTCCTTCTGTTTTAGAATCTCTTAAATATTCGTTCTTTGATTGATTGTTTGTTTGTTTCTTTTTGCTTTCTTTCTTTCTTTCTTTCTTTCTTTCTTTCTTAATATTGCCTAACTTTTGTTTCTTTCTATATTTCCCTCAAATTTTCTTTCTTTCATTACTTTCTTTTTAATAACTATTCGATTTTCATTCTTTCTTCTTTATTTCCTTTCTTCATTCTTTCCTTTCTTCTTTCTTAATATCATCTAGCTCTTCTTTTTCTTTCTTTCATTCGTCGTTTTTCCTTCCTAACGTTTTAATATCTTCTAACTATTCTTTCTTTCTTTCTTTCTTTCTTTCTTTCTTTCTTAATCTTACCTAACTTTACTCTCTTTTTATCTTTCACTCACCTCTTTTTCTTTCTTTGCTTCCTTTTTAATAACTTTTCTGTTTTCATTCATTTCTTCTCTTTCCTTCCTTCATTCCATCACCATCTTTTTTCTTTTATTCATCATTTTTCTTTCCTACCGTTTTTATATCTACTATTCTTTCTTTCTTCTTTCTTTCTTTCTTTCTTTCTTTCTTTCTTTCTTTCTTAATGCTACCTAACTTTATTTCTTTCTATCTTTCCCTCAAATCTTCTTTATTTTTTACTTCTTTTTTAATAACTATTCTATTTTCATTCTTTACTTGTTTCTTTCCTTCCTTTATTCTTTCCTTCTTTCTTTCTCTCTTAATGTCATCTGGCTCTTCTTTTTCTTTTTTCATTCGTCCGTTTTCCTTCCTTCCGTTTTAGAATCTCTTAAATATTCGTTCTTTGATTGATTGTTTGTTTGTTTCTTTTTTCTTTCTTTCTTTCTTTCTTTCTTTCTTTCTTAATATTGCCTAACTTTTGTTTTTTCTATCTTTCCCTCAAATTTTCTTTCTTTCATTTCTTTCTTTTTAATATTTATTCGATTTTCATTCTTTCCTTCTTTATTTCCTTCCTTCATTCTTTCCTTTCTTCTTTCTTAATATCATCTAGCTCTTCTTTTTCTTTCTTTCATTCGTCGTTTTTCCTTCCTAACATTTTTATATCTTCTAACTATTCTTTCTTTCTTTCTTTCTTTCTTTCTTTCTTTCTTTCTTTCTTTCTTTCTTTCTTTCTTAATATTACCTAACTTTACTCTCTTTCTTTTTATCTTTCCCTCACCTCTTTTTCTTTCTTTGCTTCCTTTTTAATAACTTTTCTGTTTTCATTCATTTCTTCTCTTTCCTTCCTTCATTCCTTCATTCTTTCTTAATATCAGCTAGTTCTCCTTTTTTCTTTCTTTTATTCCTCCTATTTCCTTCCTTCCGTTTTAATATCTCCTCCCTATTCTATCTTTGTTTGTTTTTCCTTTCTCTCTTTTTTTTCTTTTTTTCTTTCTTTCTCTCTTTCTTTTTTCTTCACTAGCGAACTTTCCGAAACCTCCGTTGTTTTTTTTATGAAAATATTTTCTTTTCCTATTTTTTTCTTTTCATTCTCCAGATTATCTAAGGAATTTTCACACAAAAAAAAAAAAAAAAAAAAAAAAAAATCACGAAAACCAAAAATTCTGCAAGTTCTTATCCTAACTTAATCCAATTCCAATCTACCTGTAGATTTTCCGAAATCCTTCCTTCGCGACTTTCTGTCGACGCAATTCCTGCCTAGCGCTGTCTTCAACGCTTCTGGGCAGACTTTCTTTGCAAAGTTTCGCACATTTTATTTTATCTAGTTAGTTGTTTGTTGTCGTGTTTCTTCCTCCCTGTTCTTCTGAGAGCTTAGGATTTTCATCTTTCTGCTGAACCCAGAAGTTATACGGTTCAATACCCCAAAGACACGCAGATGTCAATCATAGCAATCACTAAAAATAACGTGAATATATAAAATAGAATAAAAATAAAATAAAGAAAAATGTAAGCTATATCTTCCAAGGGGTTACTTAGCTGGACATCGTAACAATTTTTATGTGCCAAATAAACGGGGGAAGGACGTTTATTTTTTAGGAAATCCGCCACACTGCCACCACGGGAAAATAAAAGCGACGCCGTTTATTAATTACGTTTTTTTAATGATTTTCTGACACAGCCATTTACTCAGCGTTCCTTTTTCTCGACTGGGTCCATCCTTCAAATCTATAAATCAACCATTTGTTCTTGCATTGAATGCTGCTGCCATATATGGTCTGGTTCCCCTGCTGGTTATCTCGAGGTCCTCGACAAAATCCAGAGACGGATATACAATGTGATAGGTCCTGATCTGGCATCTTGTCTAAAGTCACTTTCTCATAGACGTGCTGTGGCTTCCCTCTGTCTTTTCTACAAATATTTTCATGGCAACTGCTCTGACGAGCTATTTTCACTGGTGCCCCTAACTGCATGAATTTAAGCATGGTGTTCGGTTGGCATCTCGGTCCCACACTTTCACTGTCGAAACGGTCAGACATAGCCGTCTCTTCTACTTCAACAGCTTCTTAACCCGCACTTCCCGACAGTGGCACTCCCTTCCTCTTACATGTCTGCCTGATAACTACAATCTTATAATATATGCAAACCTGGAGGAAGTTTATACTTAACATCAGGAAGAGGCAGCTGAAATATATATATATTTATACACGCACGCACGCACGCGGTGGAGTAATGGGTAGCGGCTTGGATTCGGGAATCAGAGGTGACTTCAATTCCCGTCGAATTCATTTCATTCACTTACGTCCTAATACCCTTGGGAAAGCTTTGAATCCTCTTCATCTGCCTCCAGGTATGGGTAAATAGCAGGGCATACTGGGTTCTAAAGCCTTGGATGGCAATTGGTCTAGAAAAAGGACAACTCCGAATTCAAAACCTGCGGAGTGCACCAGTTATCTCTATTCGGCCCTTCAAAAAGTGTGGCTGGTTCTGCACGAAACCTTCACCACTCATGTGCTGTTGTCGGGCTGTCGGTTTCCTAGGAACTGATCTGCTTGACCCTCATACGTCGAATTCGACGGTAAAGTCGAGATATATATATATATATATATATATATATATATATATATGCTATTGATAAATAGACATAAATTATAAAAAAATTGTTCGAATGTAATTCTTCTTAAAAATAAAATGAAGAAAAATGCCAATACTGAATACGAAACTATGTGATGATCATGTTTGGAAAATAAAACATTCCTATAAATCTAGATACATATGGAAAACAAGTAAAATAATATTCATCCTTGACAATGGCTAAATGTATATCAGAAAGCGCTTGGACAAATAGAACAAATTTTATATAATTTATGTCCTTAAGAGAGGAAATTTTACTATAGAACCCGGTATGTCCTACTATTTACCCCTAGCTAGTCGGAGAAGATTTGGTTGCATACCATTCCCAATGGTATTATACGTAACTGAATGTAAGGAACTCGACTGGAATTCGAACTCAGCTCTGCGATTTTTCAACGGATTTTATCAAGGCAAACATTTGCCTTGATAAAGTCTGCCAAATGACGAAACGCGTTGATTAAACTAAGTATAGGTCTCTTCTTGTCTTTTCATTTATTTTATCTCTTCAGATATACTCCATCTGAAAATATTTTACATACATACATACATACATATATATATATATATATATATATATATATATATATATATATATATATATAGTTTTAGTTCACCCCTCCTTATATAGGGCTATTAAATTAATGTACCCTATTGACGTCGGCGGTATTGTCCTGGGCGGTCGTATGACGACTGAATTGGGCACTGGTAGTCTGGGACTATCCGTCGGGGTCCTGCTCAACGCAGAATTCCACCCCGTATGTGTATAAGGTTTTTGTGCTTATTCTTTTTTCTTTTTGCAGGCCTAGACGATGGCAATTAAGTTAGCTACACTGAATGTGAATGGCTTGAGGGATCGGGGTAAGGCTTCCCGCCTGCTCCGGGACCTGTTGTCATTTGATGTGGATGTCGCCGCGATCGAAGAGACTCACTTTGTTTGCAGTTCCGATGATTTTGTCGTTTATTCAGCATATGGGGACCGGTTTGCCAGAGGTGTTTCTTTGCTTGTCATACGTACTCTCGATGCGAAGGTGGACCTTGTGCATACCGATGCAGAGGGCCGGTTGATCGTGGCCGATATTGCCGTGAAAAGTGGTTCGTTCCGGGTCGTTGCGGTTTATGCGCCCAATGACCAGGGAGAGCGGGTCTCGTTCTTTCGGCAGTTGGGGCCGTTCCTGGTGGATTCAACGCGCCTAGTTTTAATGGGAGACTGGAATGCCATCCTGGACTCCAAGTTAGACGGGGGCGGGGTGCTAACGGGAGGGGCGATCGCAGCCTGGTCGATCTGATCGACGATTATGGTCTCGTCGATAGATACCGGGTCGATCATCCCAAGGAAAAAATGTGGACGTGGGCTCTTAATTGGCCGTCTGACAAGGCGGTTAGCTACCTTGACAGAATGTTAGTGAGAAGAGCCGACATAGAACTACGAGATTGCCCTACGTTCCACTGGGTAGGCTATTCGGATCACAAACTCGTTTGTGCACGGGTAGCGTTAGACAATAGGCCTAGAATGGTTGGGTACTGGAAGTTCAATCTGTCTTTACTGGACAGGCGGGACTTCCAGGAGCAGATAATTAGACTAGTGCAGCGGGAGCTAGTGGGGGCGGTTATCGGGAATAGATGGTGGGAACGTTTTAAATGTAGGATTAGGTCCTTCACCACTGATTTCAGCAAACGGCTCGCTCTAGATAGAGCTGAAAAGGTGAAGACGCTTAAAGCTAGTTATTCCCGGGCGAAGGCTGGGGGGGATCCCCTAGATATAGCCTTAGCTAAGGAGGCCCTGGATCGATCGAATAGCGAGCGGTACATGAGTCAGGTAATTAGACATAAGTTAAGCAAGATGTCTTCCGAAGCCGTGAACTTGGGCGCAGATCTGCGCAGGGAAGAGGTCCGTCGAGGTGGCGATCGTTACATTCGTGAAGTCAAATCCCCGGAGGGCGTACTCTTCGGGCCACTGACGACATGTGCGGAGCGTTTCGGCGCCATTTCGAGAACCGGTTTACCAAGGAGCCTGGTCTCCGTGAGGAGGAGTTTCGTAGCTATTTGGCTGACTTTCCTCGGCTTTCGCCGACTGAAGCGGCTAGCTGCGAGGAGAGATTACGGAGGGCGAAGTCTACGCGGTTTTGAAGAAGGTCGGCAGAGGCAAGTCGCCCGGTCTGGATGGTTTGCCCTATGAATTGTACTTGAGGCTGTCGCACATCTTTGTTCCAATTTTGACTGCAGTGTTCAACAACTGGTTTCGGTCGGGGTCCATCCCCAACCGGATCACCAGGGGCGTGATCACTCTGTTGAAAAATGGCAAAGGTGGTGGGGGAACCTAGATGATTACAGGCCCATAACTCTGCTAAACACAGAGTTTAAGATTTTGGCCAAGATCCTGCAGGAGCGTTTGCGGTCAGTTGCCGAGTCTCTGTTGGGACCTGAGCAGACTTGTTCTGTGAAGGGCCGAACAATTCAGAGCAACCTGCATCTGATCCGCACGATCATAGAGGGTGTAAAAGACGACAAAGAAGCCGCGCTGATTAATTTAGATCAGTCCAAGGCATTTGATAGGGTCGACCATCGCTACCTTGCTGCTGTCCTGCAGGCCGCTGGATTCGAACCCAACTTCTGCCGCTGGATTAGCCTCCTGTGCGGTGGTACAGGTGAACGGAAGGTTGTCGGACGCGTTCGTGCTGTCTGGTCGGTTCGTCAGGGTTGTCCGCTGTCGCCTCTCCTTTATGCTTTGGCGTTGGAGCCTCTCCTTCGCCGGCTGAAGGACGAGACCGGCAGTCCGGCCCTACGTGGAATTGCCGTTCCTGGAGGAACCAGGGTTTCCGCGTACGCCGACGACGTATCTGCTTTCGTGTCGTCCCGCAACGACATTGAGGCGGTACAGAAGGCGCTTGATCGGTACGAGAAGGTGACAGGGGCCAAAATAAACCGCGACAAGTCGTCCGGCTTGCGGTTAGGTGCCTGGAAGGGGGTCGCTCTTCCGGGCCGCTTCAGTTGGACAGACGGTCCTGTCCGCATTCTTGGAGTGTGGTTTGGGCCTGACCTCCAGCTGGAGAAGAATTGGTCTGAAGTACGAGCAAAAGTTCGATTCCGCCGGTCAGACTTGGAATCGACGGAGGTTGTCCGTGAAGGGGGCAGGGCGGAGGTGTGTGCTACATACATTTTCCCCTGATTCTTTATAGATTGTCCGTACTTCCTCTCTGTAAGACCCCAAGAAGGCGCTCGAACGCTCGCTATCCTCCATTTTATGGAGGGGACGCGGAATCGGATCGACAGACGAGTCTGCACTAAACGTCCGTGTCATGGGGGGGCTGGGAATGCCGCACCTGCCGAGTCACATCCGTGCCTCTAGGTTGGCTTTCCTAAGCCGCGCATTGACTGGAGGAGATCCGATTCTGGAGGGGATTGTTGGGACGCGTTCCCTGGCCTTACCATCAGTCCCCCATCTCGCGGGTTGAGCGCGGTCGTAAACCCCGGGATCAATCGGTTTTCCTTCGCGGTGTCGGTCGGCCTTGAGGGCCGTTCCCCGGTCCAGTGACCTTTCTCGGCCTAGGAAGGTCTTCTATCGTGAATTAGTGGAGAGGCCCGCGAAGGATCCCCTACGAGATATGCTCGGCATGTCGGAGGAGGAGTTTCGCTCCTACTGGTCTTGGGCGCCAGCGGCGGATTACCTCAGTAACCCTGAGTTTTCGCTTAGCTGGCGATTGGCTCGGAATCGGCTCCCTCTCAACGACAAGGCTTTCATATGGGGCTTGGCGGATTTGCCGGACTGTGAACGGTGTGGCCTTAGCTTAGAAGAAACGGCTGCGCACGCCTTCTACCATTGCCCCCAGGATCCGCCCTTATGGGACCATGTCGGCGAGCTGACGGCTCGTCTCGCTCCCCGGAACAGCTTGTGTCCATTGATCGCGTATACGCGTGTGACAATGTCGCCCCTGTATTCCGGGAGGAAACGGATGGTGTTTCTGACGCTGATGGCCACGGCTCGAATGGTGATTTGGACGACGCGAAAGGAGGAAGTCTTGCGAGGCAATTGTCTTTCTCATTCGGATCTAATTCGATTCTTTGAGCATCAGCTCAAGATGAAGATTAGATCGGATAGAAAACGATTGCATTCGACAGTCTTTAGCTTTTCGTGTGAACGGGGCTAGCCTTGATTTTCTCTTTTAGGTCAACCTATTGCACATCGGGGTGGCTTCCTGTGGAACCCTCCTCTTGGTTAGGTTAGACAAGCTTCAGTGTACCTAGTTAATGTAAGTGTTGTTCCTGGCCTGCATCCCGGCCGTTCTTTGGTTATGATCCAAGTCGAGATTCTCAACCTCCCCAGTTTGTTTTGACCCCACCCCCTTTCACCTCGACTGGGTCAGTTTTATATTTTCCCATTCCAGCCTAATATTTTATACTTTCCCCCTCCCTGAAGGAGAGCGTCTCTTGATTTTGTCCCCTGGGCAGAATACAGCGGTCTCTCTGTTTTATGGGTTGGACGGTCCCTACTAACATCAATTATGTTTAGTTTGTATTTGTGTTTATTTTAAGTTTATTATTTGGGTTCATTTCCATCCCCTCTCATTTTATCATTATTAGAATTGTATATATATATATCATAATTAAAATTTTTATGGCATGGGGCGCGATTTTGGTAGGTCTCCCTTGAGAGCACGTGGTATTATAGTGGTTGAAGGCTTGTTTGGTGATGGACGAGTTCTTTTGGTGAATGAGTAAAATGTAATGTACGAATGGGTCGCGAATCTGATTAGGTAGGTATAAGATAGTTAGTGTTGACCAGCCTCTACCCCTCCCCTTTATTGGCCCCGTGCCACAATTTGTACTTTTTGTACGAATAAATATCAGTCTTGTTCTTATGTCCATCGTCATTGTCACGTTGAATTGATAATGTTAATTATATTTTATGAATATGTCCTGAAGATGGTTTATTAGACCGAAACGTCCGACGTTGACATATTAACATTAAAACAGCATAAGTGTATATAAGGATTTTTGTTTGTTTTTTCCGTATATTACTTTTCTTCATACTGTCGGATCTAAATCCATATATTTGCATATATATATATATATATATATATATATATATATATATATATATATATATATATATATATATATATATATATATATAATAAATATATATACTTATTTGTATTGATGTGAGTGTATAAAACTCACATGAATTCAACTATGTTAGCTCTATCACCGATATTGAGTGCTTTCCAATAAGTATCGCCCATATATAATATATGAATAATATATGGAAATTATATATATATATATATATATATATATATATATATATATATATATATATATATATATAGGGTGTCCATAAATTTGGTGTGCGCTTTAAAAATTATTATTTTATTTGTGTTTGCGATAGAAATAATCTGTAAACAATGTTATAAAGTTCAATGTACCTAGTTTGAAGTATAGCTAAAATAACTAATGTGATTTCAGGCATTACTGTAAATCAGTTTGCGAATGTTTTCCGTGATCTGCAAAATCGTATAACCTTTTGTATTGCTAATGATGGAGGACATGTGGAAACTTAAATAAAATTTCAATAAAACCTTTAAAAATATAGATTTACTTCTTTCTAATCCTTTTTACAAATTATTTCTATCGCAAATACAAATAAAGTTATAAATTTTTAAAGTGCACACGAACTTATGAACACTCTGTACATATATAAATTTATTCATATATCTTAAATATTATATATATATATATATATATATATATATATATATATATATATATATATATATATATATATATATATAATATGCATGGAAGATTGAAATGCCCAGATAAATACAGAAACACAGCGTATGTCCAAATGCATCTTATAACGAATGAGCCGGTATGGACACCTGAAATATTGCATCATGACAATGTGAAACATGCATACAGATGCACACGCACATACACATGCATAGATATGAACAAATCTGCTCGCATAATTATAGGAAGGATTGCGGGTATACAAAATCACTCGCACGCGTTCAGTATAATTCGGCGTATGAATTATTTAGAATATTCATGAATAAACCCTCCAGGATTTTTTTTCTGCTTTAGATTATCAATATGAAGAAAGAAAGAAAGAAAAAAAAAGGAAAAAAGAAATTGGACATTTCTGTGGCTTCTCTGCTCTTTTTCCCTTTTTTCTTTTTTTTTTCCAAAGCGAGGTTCACCATACCCCCATTGTCTTCGAATCTTTGACCTCTTTTCTTACCCAACAGGACCTGTCAGACTCATCACTCTCCTTTCACCCCAATTATCACAGGTATCGGAAAAAGAAGTTAAAATTCATGCCGAAAAAATATGCCCCAGAAGAATCAGGTGGCGGTGACAAGTCTGAGAAATCCCTTCTCTTTTATATATATATATATATATATATATATATATGTATCGATTTCAGTCGGCTCATATCTATCTGCGGGCGGGAAAAAAGGTTAGGAGCGCGGAATAACGAAATCGACGAGACGGGTTCATAATCCGGCTGAATGTGTTGCGTTCGAATTCGAACTAATGCCGTTGGAAAAGGTCTTGAATTTAGAAATTGTTCATCGTCTGCTCTGGTTGACAAACAAAGCAAAAGGGCCTAGAATCGCCAACTACTGAACCTTTAGTGAGAAGAAACGAAGAAGGATACATGCCTTTCCCAAGTTATGCACCTAATCGAATAAACGACATCGACTAGAAATCGAACACTGCTCTCCCGTTTTATTCAGAGTCGCTATCTTTACACCATCTACGGATTCTCATATATAACAATATACGTTTGAATAATGATCTGCTGCCCCAATAAACTATATATATACATATATATATATATATATATATATATATATATATATATATATATATATATATATATATATATATATGTGTGTGTGTGTGTGTATGTGTGTGTGTGTTCTCCGACAGGAATCGAACCTGTATCTTATACGGAACCATCATTTAGCCTCATGCTATATTTATGGGTTAAAATGCTCATATCAGGGATAGACCATATATATATATACTGCTCTTTTTTGTTTTCAACCCTCCACTATATCCTCAGCATCCTATAAATTTTATTATTTTTTGTGATATTCCCTCAACGTCGGACTATTCACTTCCATCCAACCACATAATTTATAATTTTATTTTACTTTTTATTAAAGGAAAACTATTTTTTTTATTCCTGTTATTAATTTATTATCTACATATCCATATTTTTATTGTTTTTTTCTCTTTTTGTAATTCTATCAAACTGAAATAATTCCTTCTCTCCTTTTGTTTTTCAAGCCTCTCGAAGCCCGGTAATTAAATATTACCAATCGTGTAAATTTATTTCCTTGTGTATGTGTATGCATGCGAATGCGTCTACATATGTCTTGCACACACATACATACATAAATACATACATATATATATATATATATATATATATATATATATATATATATGTGTGTGTGTGTGTGTGTGTGTGTGTGTGTGTGTGTGTTCTCCGACAGGAATCGAACCTGTATCTTATACGGAACCATCATTTAGCCATAACCGTGCCATAACCGATCGGGCCAGGACGAATCGTTCGATTAGCAAGGTCAATTTTACTGTTTTTAAACTTCAATTTTCCATGATTTTCTCTTGTACATTCATATCTGCTCGATGTGCTTCAAAATATAAAGAAATGACGTCACACATTATGAAATGGACAAAGTCCGACAATTACTTGTCCATTTCATAATGTGTGACGTCATTTTTTTTTACATTTGGATACGCTTTGAGCAGATAAGAATGTACGTGAGAGATTCATAGAAGATTGAAGTTTAAAAACAGTAAAATCGAACTTGCTAATCGAACGATCCCCCGTGGCTCGATCGGTTAAGGCACGTCAGGCTAAATGACGGTTCTGTATAGGATACAGGTTCGACCCCTGTCGGAGAACGAATATTTTCTATGAAAATCTCTCGAACAGTGAGGTCGGTAAATGTTATTAATACTGTTTATAAAAAAACAGAGCATTTATTTAAATATTTGTATCTATAAAAAAAAATGTATAAACATAAAAATGTCTTAAAATAATTGTCGGACTTTGTCCATTTCATAATAATGTGACGACACTTGTTTACATTTAGATACGCTTTGAGTAGATATGAATGTAAGTGAGAGATTCATGGGAGACTGAAATATATATATATATATATATATATATATATATATATATATATATATATATATCTTTGATGTCCAAGACGACTAACTTAGTGAAGTTCAGAGGTCACAACGAGTACTATATAGTTTATTTATACTCACAGCTATAGTAATAGACACACTTACACACATCATACTCACTCACTTCCTAAGAACTAAAGAGACGCCCCCCCTTTCCAGGAACCAATAAAACTGCCAAAATGATTATGGGAATTCAGAGCAGTATGAATCCATCCAGTTCTTATCTTAAATAACAGCGTAAAAGAGATCCTACACAAGGATAACATTAGATTTTAGAGTGCCATGAAAATAATTCGATCCGACGTTTAAAAACGCACTATCCAGGCGGGCTTAATCACAAATTTACCAATATAGATAGTATTAATATATAATCCCAGAAATCAGGACCAACCCACATTTCTTACCCACACAAGACAGACATGCTTGCGGAGGTGTTGATGCCTCACACTTATACACACACCCTCACGAATATACACACTTACACACATCATACTCACTCACTCCCTACGAATCAAATAATACCCACGCTTAATGGAGACACATCCCCTTTCAAGGAACCAATAAAACTGTCAAAATGACCAAGGGAATTTAGAGCAGCATGAATCCATCCAGCTCTTATCTTAAATAACAACTTAAGAGACTGTTTGACCAATACAAGGTCTGACCAAAATTCATTTTAAAAAAACAAATGAAAACTACAGACAAAAGTTCCTTTTCTCCATCAAGACATTCATTTCTGTAGTTCACTGCTACCAGCAAGCAGGACATTTTTTTCTCCTGATGATGGTCTTGTTGACCGAAACTTCGAGGAATCTAAATGAAATAATAATAAAAACGAAAGAATATTAATATACAACCCAGTGTGTCTGAAGATTTTAATTTTTTAGTTTTATTGTTCAATATATATATATATATATATATATATATATATATATATTCTGTTTATACGTTATTTTTATGGATAGAACTTATTTGAATTTTAATTAAACAGTATTAATTACATTTATCGGTCTGAATGTATGAGAAAATCCGCAGAAAATATGCTTCCTGCGATAGGAATCGAACCTGTATCGCATAAGTAAACCGTCATATAGTCTGACCTGATATTTAACTATTCAGTCACAAAGAACGTTCCGGTTAACCAAGTTCAAATTATTGCTAATAGACACACATCTTGACGATCTTTCTCGATAATTCATTTCTGCTATGAAACGCAACCTAACGTAAACAATGACAACATATTAGATGAAATGGATTAAACCCGACAAATACCTTAATATATTTTCTAATTATACGTTATTTTTTTTTATCCTTGGAAAATGCGGCCCAGAATAAATAGATGAAGAAGAGAAATACAATAAATTGATTTTAGAAGTCTTCACTACCCACATCATTTCATCCTCAACGTTATAAAAGGAGTATACAGAGATTGCATGTCCAAAGATATGTCGGCATCACTATCGAAGACATAGGTAATTCTGAAAACAAAAACACAGTTGATCTCTATGCTGATAACACAACCATTTTCTCCTGTCCCGATAGTAAACCTGATCAGATCAATAAAGTCAAATTGGCAGCTGATCTAAAAAAAAGAGACCATCAGTTTGTTGTTAACTGGGGCAAGAAATGGCATGTTAATCTTAACTCCTCCAAAACAAAACTGCTCTCTATTAATCATCTGAGAAGACCCCTTTTTGCTTTCATATCGCTATGGCTGATGCTAACCTCCAGGAGAGTGATTCGTTGCGCCTTTTGGGCTAAAATTCTTGGTTAGCATGAAGTGAAAAGACTATATTGAATCCATTGCTATGTGTGCTTGCTAAGAAAAATTGGTTCTCTGTGTCGTGTTAGAGAATTTTTTACCTCCTGAACCTAACTTTATAAATCTAACATTCGTCCATGCCTCTAATATTGCTTCCTCGTGTGACCCTGCTTTATATTTAGAGATTCTTGATAAAACCCGAAAACGAATCAGCAATACAATGTGCGCATGGCCAAAGAAAGTAGGTATCACTATCGACGATATAGTTGCATCCGAAAACAAAAATGCAAGTGGCATCTTTGCTGATGACATAAGCATTTACTCTTTTCTCTATAGCAAATCTGATCAGATCGATAAACTCAAATTGGCGGCTGATCTAAAAAAGAGAAAGACTAAAAGTCTGTTGTTAACTGGGGCAATGAATGGCTTGTTAATTTTAACTCCTCCAAAACAAAACTACTCTCTATTAACCATCTGAAAGATCCCTTTCTACTTTCCATCGCTATGGCTGATGCTAACCCCCAGAAGAGTGACTCTTTGCGCTTTCTCGGGTTAACATTCTCGGTTAGCATGAAGTGGAAAGTCAAAATTGAATCCATTGCTTGGTCGACTGTATTTTTCTAGATTTCATAGATTCCGGCCCATTTACACTCATCATAGCTAAAAACTCCACTTAGCTTAGAGACATAGATGATGATGTTCTAGTAGATCCTCACAATGAAGTTCTTGTAAACATCATAAATAAACTTAATAACTTAGTACGTACCATCGAATTGACACATTAAGAGGAAATAGACAAATCTCTACCTTTCCTCGATATCTTATCTTAACGATAACAAATTAATTTTTTACTGCAAACGAACATATAAAAAAGATTTAATCAACTTCTTTTCTCGCCGCAGCCAAAAAATAAAATTGGGACTATTCATAGCGACGTCGATGTGAAGCTCTTTACGCGACGATGGTGACGTAGACGATGATTGAACACTAGTGGCCGCCGCCGACAGACCCCGCGCCACCGAAACACTCCGCGCCGCTGAAAGACCCCACGCTGCCGACAGCCCCGCGCCGCCGAAAGACCCGCGCCCCAGAAAAAAACCCGCGCCGCCGATAGATCCCGCGCCACCGAAAGACCCCGCTCTACCGACAGACCCCACGCCGCCGAAAGACTCCGCGCCACCGAAAGACCCCACGCCGCCGACGGACCCCGCACCGCTGAAAAAACCCGCGCCGTCGAAAGACCTCTGGCCGCCGAGTATGTAACCCACAATACCTCAATGAAGACGAGAAATACATTGAAAAAACGTTTAGACTTCTTCAGTACCCACATCATTTCATCATCAACGCTAAGTAACCAGAATACAAAGTCTACAAGTCCAGAAAATTAAGCATCACAAATGACGACAATAAAACATTATAAGCCTGCCCTCCAACAATCTGTCAAAAAAAAAAAATTGGAATTAAATTTATTATCCCAACACTAAGATCTTCACCACCAGCTCCAAGACAATCGAAGATATAGTTAAGAAGAAAAATAGATCCAGCACTACACCAGATACCGGGATTTATGACATAAACGGCGTAAAACGTAGGAAAAAAAAAAAAAAAAACAGACCCGATGCTTTTTGACAAGCGTCGCGTATAATATGTTGGGTTACCTACTCCTAATTTTTCGAAACCGCTGCTAGGGGACGCTTTCGGGACTATAAATACACTGCGATATTTTTTTTTATCACTCTCTCCTCACCTTATCCGCTTATTCGTCAACTTTAACCTCTCTGTGAGAAGGCGTTCCCTTTGAGAAATGCATGACCAATAGACACACACACACACACACGCCCATTCCCTCACAACATATACTTTGGACTATTAGTTTTTCACATTCATTTGTTACACACATCATTGTCTTTGTCACTTGTAAGCCTTTATTGTTAATACATTATCATTCGTTTGTACATATATATTAGGTCTGGACCTTTCCCTAATTTTTTTAAGTGGACTCACATCCCGAGTCTGCTATGTTTGTTGAGGCCATTTCAGGAGACACACGCGTTCATCTCTCAACGCATACACCGGCCCACAAGAAATACCACAAATTTCTCTCCTAACTACCTAAAAATCAAAACAGATCGTCGGCCGAACTCGACTGATCGAAACAACCAAGATGGAGATCATGAATTGAATAATTGACGAAATAATTTGCAATTCCATTTTTCCAAATAAGGTATTCGGAGTCTGGTAACTCCTTCCCGGCGGATGCTTGTCAGACGTTGTAAAATCTATTTCCAGTCAACGTGCCATCTGATCATTCTTCTCATCCCCGGGTTCGTAATCCCGACAAGATTTTGCTTATTTTGACTCTAGATACAATAATTTGGGAATGTCAATTAGTAGTCTGTATAATTCATTAGCGGCGAATATTGTTCATGCGTTTCCGAAAGGGAACGCGTTCTCCGCGTGAGGTTACATGGTGACGAATAAGCGGATAAGGTGAGGAGAGAGTTTATGAAGCTGTCATTGATTTACGCTACAAGCTGTTATTCACGAGTTCATTCTGTCCATATCTTTTAAGATATATACTTCGCCATATTGGAATCCTTCTCGATCGTAAATTCAAACACT
>CAHIKZ030004949.1:667500-677500 GCA_903632075.3 Acanthosepion pharaonis
AAAATAAAAATATCTATAAGAACACCGGATTATATATCTTACTGTTCTTTCTTTATACATATATATATATATATATATATATATATATATATACAGGTAGTAATCTGAGCGTGTCCTATTAACACAATATTGATTTTTAAATATTAAATGTTAAAACTGAATCCCAAAGAGCGCTCAATATTTACTTTCATTAAACAGAACAAAATATTTCATACAACTGAATAAATATACCATTAGTGAATAAGGATTTTTACCCTCAAATTTCTTCTCTCCTTCTTTAACCAGTCTTCTTAAAAAAAAACTTGACACCATAAATAGTTTTAAGTCCTGTGAATTTTACATTTAATCTTCTCGGGTAAAATGATCATTCACCAATGGTATCTTAATTCCAATTGTATGATATATATATATATATATATATATATATATATATATATATATATATATATATATATAATGTACAAAAAATCTAATTACAGAATATTTTCTATGACAATTTTTCGGACATTCAAGCAGGTAAATGTTGTCAATACTGTTCATTATGAACAGAGCATTTATTTTAATTATCTATATTTGTATGTAAAAAAATGTCTTACACACACACACAAATATATATATATATATATATATATATATATATATATATATATATATATATATGCCTCCTATTAAATCATTTGAATAAGTTTATCGACCGAAGTAACCATGGACAGAATTATTCTGAGAAATTTAGCACACACACACACACACACACACACACACACACACACACACACACACACACACACACACACACACACACACACATATATATATATATATATATATATATATATATATATATGCCTCCTATTAAATAATTTGAATAAGTTTATCGACCCAAGTAAGTATGGACAGCATTATTCTGAGAAAATATATATATATATATATATATATATATATATATATATATATATATATATATATATATATGTATGTATGTATGTATATTGAGACATGTTTCGTTGAATAAATTAGATAAGTTGTGACAACTTATTTCCTATCGGATCCTTTCATATTCAGAGATAAGATTGTTCGTATCCTTATTAAAGGAAGATAGAAAATCCCAATGCAGAGACAATTGTTTAATTATAATAGATGAATGATAACTCCAGAAAAGCTGACATAATCCGTAAAAAAATACACTGTATGTTCAAAAAATTCGGATTTAAATTAGAAAAACAAATTAATTTAAATGTTACTGACTATTTAGACATTATCCTCGACTTACGTAATGGCACAATTTCTCCATTTAGGAAAATTTACCAACAACCGCGTTATATTGACGTAGGTTCTACTCACCCAAGGCCTGTTTTAAATCATTTCCCTAACGAAATTAGTCATAGATTGTCTACTAATTCATCTAGTGCTAATATTTTTTTAATCAAAATAAACAAGATTACGAAGGGGTTTTGGAAAATAGTGAACACAAAAGTAAAGTGATATATATGATAATCATAATTCCCCTAACACGCAAGGTAAACATAAAAATAGAGCCAGGGAGATATTATGCTTTAACACCCCATATAATTTAACCGTTTCAACTAAAATAAGAAAAATATTTTTTAAATTACAAAAAAAAAAAAAAATAATTCCCCCAACAAAGGTATTGTACCAAATTTTCAACAGAAATTATGTTAAATTAAGTTATAGTTGTATGTCGAACATGGCTAACTTAATTAATAAATATAACAGAAAAAAAAATCATCGACAAACCATACTCCAACCCTTCCTAAATGTAACTGTAGATATAAGGATGCCTGCACACTTAAGGGCAGGTGCTAACAAGAACGTATTGTTTATAAGGTTCAAATACACAGAAATAAGCCTAATAAGAACGTTAAATTTTACATAGAATCCACCCAAAGTAACTTCAAAAAGCGTTACTATAATCATTTAAATAGCTTTAAGCATGAAAATTACAAACGCAGCACTAGCCTGTCTACATACATATGGAATATTAAACAGGAAGATGGTATTGACCTCCCACTTAAAATGGAAAATACTAAAAATATGCCATAAGTATAAAGCAGGAGTCAAGTATTGCTAATTATGTACGAAGGAAAAATTGGTAATAGCCACCTCCGATGAACCTAATAATTTATTAAATCAAAGATATGAGATTTTAAATAGGTGTAGGCATAGCAAATTCTGGTTATTGGAATAGAGGCTCTGTGGGTTTTTTTCCTCTATCTTCTTCTGTCACGTGGTTTTATGCTACTTAGTTTTTAGTGGTTTTATCAATAAATACTGTTTCATGTCATTTCCTCTTTAGTCAGCTTACCCTGAAGATCCGTTAGGTTGTTCCTGGCATTTTAGGATTTATTATATATATATATATATTGAACAAATAGCTTTAATTAAATTCTCAAACCAAAACAAAACTGTTAAATAAGTGATATAAACAAATTTTTACTACATTAATAAATAAATAAATAAAATAAGAAATAAAAACGAGCAATATAATTTGACCCAAATAAATAAACAAAGCGACGTCCGGTAAAAATAACCGCCATAATAGAATACCCACAATGCACCACTAAACCGTATATATATAAATAGCCGAGAAAAATAACAGCATATGTGGCCTGACGATTGCATATAGCATGAAACAGACTGTCGCCTCTAAGTGTTGACTTCTATGTTCACTTTTATATATATATATATATATATATATATATAATGATGTGCATAGAGGGCAATCAATAAGTGTGCATCTTTATATGTATATATATTAAAAATAGAATTGGAATAAAATCTTA
Organism: Acanthosepion pharaonis; assembly: GCA_903632075.3. Classification (NCBI taxonomy): domain Eukaryota; kingdom Metazoa; phylum Mollusca; class Cephalopoda; order Sepiida; family Sepiidae; genus Acanthosepion; species Acanthosepion pharaonis. The sequence goes on from CAHIKZ030004949.1 coordinate 670,302, forward strand.
GTTCTTGTCGACACGTTTCGTCTTCCGACTTCATCAATTCAAACAATGAAAACGAATGTTTTTGTTGTCATATACTTAATATAGATAAAATCGGAAGACGAAACACGTCGGCAAAATTAGATTGTTTACAATTGTCATTTTATACCAATTGGTCTTATCAACAGAATTAGGGAAATTTAACTATATATATATATATATATATATATATATATATATATATATATATATATAGAGAGAGAGAGAGAGAGAGAGAGAGACATGTTTCATTGAATAATTTAGACAAGTTTTGTCATCTATTGGATCCTTTCATATGCAGGGATAAGCCTGTTCGTGTCATTATTAAAGGAAGATAGAAAATAGCATTGTTGATACATATTATTTAATTCCGAGTAATTTCGACATAGCACAATATATCATCATCAGGGTGTTGTTTATTTTGAGACAAAATATTGTAGTCCCCATCTTTATCAAAAACAAAATTGCTCTGTTCATCTGAAAGTAAATTTTTTTGTTTGTAAAATGAAAAAGCTGTGTGAATAGGTGATAGCTTTAATATATATATATATATATATATATATATATATATATATATATATTAAAAAATAAAGGAAAAAAGAACAGTCTTATTTATAATCCAGATTTCTTTAGCATTTATTTCAAAAAAACAGTGCTCGATACACAGTAAATTATAATATTATAATTATTATTTTTCCTATATATTTTTGAAAGATAATTATATATATATATATATATATATATATATATATATATATATATATATATATATATATATATATATATATATAAATTAATTTAAAAATATGTTTTTTCGCTACACAGTTCTAACCATGTTTCAAAAATGGAAGCTAAAGCCCTGAATTTAATTTTGTAATTAAATGAAACATTAGTTCCATTTCATCCTCAAGCGAATTTTCATTCGCTTGAGGATGAAATGGAAATAATGTCTCTAATTAATTAAATAATTTAATTAGATTATGGGTTGAAGAAGTGTCCTAGGAATATATATCTAGGGAAATAATTAGTGATTATACATTCGTTCCTAACAATAATTTTAATTCGTTCTCCTTTTTGTGTTATAATTCCTTCTAATTATAGTTAAGTTAATGCCCGGTTTTTTCTAATTTAACTAAACTCCTCTAATTATCCTTCGAAAATATTTTCATGCTAACATAGGGTATTTGTAGATATATGTCGGCTAGCATATGTATGTATGTGCATGGATGTAGATATCTAAATGTATGTAAATATAGATGGCAATACGAGTAGAGACATTCTTAACGTGGACGAACGCATGGGTACGAATATATATATATATATATATATATATATATATATATATATATATAAGTATTTCATAATTACTTAAATATAATTATCAAATTCTCCTAATAATTTCTATCGTGTACATCATTATTTGAACCGGCTTCTAATGCTCTAGAGTGAGCGGCTTGGTGAGAATAGTCGTGGCTCCAGGGGGCACAGTCCTATGGTTACAGAGTTCCACCACAGAATATGTGAGTGAGCGGCGCTATATTGAATCTGATTTTAATCTCTTCTTCGTCACCGAGGGCCGGTCGAACAGTTGGTATGATGTTTGCTAACTGTCAGGGTTGCTGATGAGTCCCAAATATAGGACGAAACGGCCGTCCAGTGCTTTCTGCATTCTGTTGAGGTTTCTTTCAGACTCGATGAATTGATTAAATATAATTATCAGATCCTCCTAATATATATATATATATATATATATATATATATATATACAAATTCCATCCAAATCTTTGAAAAACTCCCCCCAATCATTATCTCTTTTCACCTTCCTAACGTTAGGTCTTGATTGTTTTTTCGCGTTTTCGTTAATTTCCGTGGATTTCCGTTGAATCAAACTTTGGCCATGTGACCATTAGGATGTAGGTCAGCTCATCGGTTTCTCTTTCCCTCTCTCTACCCAGGCTCCTCTGCCTCTTCCATAATATAATTCCTGTAACGATGCCTTTTTCTACCGTATATTCCACCATGTCCCTTTTAACGCCCTCGCTCTGTTTTTCTCCAACTAACCAGTATCCCACTACAAACTAATGCCGTAAACAGTTTTGAAAAATCCTGCGAATTTAAAATTTAAAATTCCCAGTTGAAAATGCTCATTAACTAAACGTATCTTAATTCCAAAGAACATATATATATATATATATATATATATATATATTAGGTGTTATCTACCTGTCATATGCCAAATGCCTAGCAGCGTCTACTTCCCTTTTTCCAGTATACTTGTTCAATAGATCGACATATAGTTGTTCCCGCCCTCAGGCTAACGGCCCACCAGATGTTTATGCGTTGTCCACGTTAATCTCACACTCTCATGACGCCTCAAGTCTCGCCTTTGACTACCATCGCGTGATCCTGAGAGATCTCGCTTACGGTTCAACGAAAACCACCAAGCAAAGGTCTCATGTGTCAGGGCCATTCCTTTTAAAAGGTTTAAGGCAGGGCTTGATTTTACAGTTTCTCTAAGGTTGCGGTTGGCGGGTGAGATCCACGAATAGAAAATGGGTCATATATTCAAAGGTTTAAAGCCTGCCACAAAAACGTGTTTACATCTGACGGCTATTTGATATTTTACAAGATTTAAAATGTAGTATTTCTTTCGAGATACGTGGGATTGTTTAATGGTAATTGCAAATTGTAAAAACAAAAGCCAAATGAAATTTTTGAAGAATGGACTGAGGGTCCGTCTTGAAATGTCTTGAATCGGATTCTGATGGTACCACCATTCAGCTAAGCGACAAACTTCATATATATATATATATATATATATATATATATATAATTTAAATAAAAATTATTTCACCACAGCCCTTTTAAAGGACTGAGGATCATCAGACTTTACTTCAAAGGTTGAATTAAATTATTTGCACTGGATTACATTGAGCCCTCTGGATTTTATCCTCATTGGGTCTACCATACGGATTACCTAGTTTTTCATAAACTAACTATATATATATATATATAACTATATATATATATATATATATATATATATATATATTAAATTACAGTCTCAGTTACGCTAGACTGGTCATGTCTTGAGAATGTCTGATGACAGGATACCCAAGATCCTAATGTACAGCCAGTTAGATCATGGCTACAGGAATGTGGGACGCCCATGGCTAAGATACAAAGACAAGCTGAAAAGCAACTTGTCAGCAGTCAATATACCACATAGCACCCTTGAGTGCTTAGCCTTGAGCAGGTAAAATGGAGATCAACGTTTTTTAGTGGACTCAGCAATTTTTCAATCTGCTTGTCTGAATCATCTTCAAGAAGCGAGAGCAAGATCTAAAAGATCAGCCAATCTAAGGGTAATCGCATCTCACAATTCTCACACCTGCTCCATATGTGGCCTCCTTTGTAAATCGCTATCGGGTCTTAAATTCCACTTAACATTATCGCATAAACTTTCATAACTGAATCAATAAGCTGGCAGATCCTCATACGTCGAAACCAACGGGAGAGTCCATTATTATTAAACTACTAGTAATACTCGGTTGGAAAAAACCTCAGATAGTAAAACTTGTAAGTCTATTAAAACAAATTGTTACCCGAAGAAAAAATTGGGAAAAAAATAAAAGAACTATAACAGGCCGAAATAAATCGTCCAGTGCCTTATGTTTCTAGTCCAAAGAAAAAAAATCCCAAGCGAGTAATAAAGTTAAAACATAGAATGCTCAATACGCTTGGTAGAGCTGGGATAAATGAAATAAATCCTAAAGAGCCAGGAAAAACCTACCCAGGTTTCACCTAAGCGGATCTTCAGTGTAAGCTGGCTAAAGAGGGAATGACATGAAACAGTATTTATTGATAAAACCACTAAATTAGTTGAAGCCGTTCTGTACACGGCTATCTTCAGCCTGTGTCTGTCTCGGAGCATTGTTTTAAATTTATTTTCAAAATCAGTCCTCCTCTGGTAGACGCCTTTGTTAATGAGAGTAGGTTTGTGTTAGTGATTGGTGGGGGCGTAAGGTATCTTATCCCCGTGGAAGGGGTCTGAATTTCGAAAATAAATTTAAAACTACGCACCGAGACAGACACTTAGAAACAGCTGATAGCCGTGTACAAAACTTTTCTGTAAAAACTATATACATTCTCAGGGTAATATAAGCATTTTGTTTTTTTGTCTTTTTTTCAGTAAAATAATACATTAAAATAAAAGGACATCAGGATCTCTCTGGATCAGTTATAATATATATATATATATATATATATATATATATATATATATATATATATATATGAATAAATAGATATATAGATATATAGATATATATAGATAAATCAATATGATATATATATATAGATATATATGAATAGATAAATAGATAGATAGATATATATATATAAATAGACAGTCCTCGATAGAATAGAATATATATATATATATATATATATAGATAGTTACGAATAAATAGTTTCATATATATATATATATATATAGATAGATAATGAATGAATATATATAGATAGATAGATAATAGATAAATAGATATGTCATATATATATATGAATATATACATAGATAGATAAATAGATAGATGTAATATATAGATAGATAGATGAATATATATATATATGAAGAATATATATCCTAGATAAAATACAGAATAGAATAGAATAGATATATATATATGAAATAACCAGATATATAGATATATATATATATGGAGATATAGATAAACATCAATATTCGATATATAGAATAGAATCAATAGAATATATATATATATAGATAGATATATGAATGGGATAGATAATACAATACTTCATAACATATATATATAGATGAATATGAATATATATATATATATGAATAAATGAATAGATAGATGAATGATAGATGATAATTCGTTTGTCAATATGCCTATATATTATAAAATAGGAAATAATATTTTTTCATAATGTAAATAACATTTTTAGTTAGTTTTCTGGTAAATAGTGGAAAAGAAATTAATTTTACTTTACTCGTGACAAATATTAGATATATATATAGATAGATAGATAGCTGGGTAGATATATAGATGAATATGAATAGACTAGAATGAATAGATAGATAGATATATATATGAATGAATATATAGATAAATCAATAGATAGATACATATATTATATATATATAGATAGATAGATTTTTGTTACTGTGCCATTATAAAATAAATAACATTCAGCTTTAGGGATATGAAGTAAAGAAAGGAATATTTTAAGAGGCAGTTTTCAAATTAATCGGTAGAATATTAACTCCTACTTTCTATATTTTTATATATGCGTTTCGACTGAACAGAATGCCATCATCAGGACCGATTTAACTCATGAATCGATGACAGCGATATATCAGGTCATTCCATTCCAAGAAAAATTCATAATCTATACAATTTTAGATTTAATATATAAACTTGAAACTCATATATATATATATATATATATATATATATTCATATATATATATGTGTGTGTATATGTGTATATATGTGTGTGTGTGTGTGTGTGCTGTCGTAAATTACTATAAAAAAATTAATCTAGTCATTACCATTGGCTATGCATTTTCGCCACCGATGAAAAAGACCGCCAATGCAGCAATCGAGAACTTTGCTTGTCAAATCAATATTCATATATTGTTACTAATGTTCGTTTCACAGAGATAAACACTTTTTACCCAATACCTCTTATTTATATATATTATTAAACCAAGACTCATATATTTTATATATATATATATTTCTTTCTTCATGGCGAAATAATCTGTCTAATACGTTTCTTCGATAAGGATATATATTTTGGGGAACCATTTTATTTAGTTCCATATAGCGATGATATTTCTCTTTCATTATTAATGCCCTGATAAGAAAAAAAAAATGATATGAAAAATATTTTCGTCCTTTTTTAAGTAAAATTAATTTTCCTTATATTTTTCCTTAGAAATTTATCAGTAAAAAATTTATATTAATTTTCTTTTACTTTAACTGAATACGTAAATTTTTATGTATGTCTCAAGAGAACACGGCGATGATGAGCTGGCCGCCTTTGGAAAAAAATCCCCTAACTCTTGATACATACAAGGCCTGAAGATTGCATGAATTTACAAGATTACATTGTAATAAGTCTGACCAAAATGCTACTTTAACCTAATATTAATTAAAATTTAATTAAGTGCTAGATTATCCACAGTAAGTTTTCGTCCATGTTCTTACATTCCACCTTTCTTGGTAGATCTTGTTATCACAACGTGAGATATTTAATAACGAAAGTGATAAAACCCAAAAAGTAAAAAGAAACTAAATTAAACTTTTGAGTCTATATATCAATACACAGAGTTAAAAAAAATAACTTAAATGATTAACATTTAAACGTCCCCTCTTCTTCCTGCGCATGTATAATTACATCCACATAAACTTCCCTTTTTATAGGATAGGACGGAATTTTTTTTTTTCTACATTGTCATTGATTTTCCTCATATATTTAAATGGCGAAATAATCTGTCTAATACGTTTCTTTTATAAGTATATATATTTTGGAGAACCATTTTATTTAGTTCCATATAGTCATGATATGAATAATATTTTCGTCCTTTTTTAAGTAAAACTAATTTTCCTTGTATTTTTCCTTAGAAATTTATCAGTAAAAAAAATTATATTAATTTTCTTTTACTTGATGCTACTAATTATTATTACGCAGAAAATGTACATGATCTGTGTTCCTGAAAATGAATTTTGAATAACGCGACTAATGACAATAGCAAAGATATTGTAAAATAGACATTTCTTTCAATTTGGTGTCAGAAATTAAGCGGGGGGAAAAAAAAACTTTTCAGAAATAAGAACATTTTCCCCAAGTTCCAAAACAATGGATAAACATCAGAAAATATAAGAAAAAGATTAATTTCTTTAAATAAAATGTGGATATAAACATTCTACGCCAGATGAAAGTCACAAGATCTGAAACTCGTGTAGCAAATAATATGGAAAATAAAATATAATATATATTTTTTTGGCCACCATCCTTATAACGAAAAACTGGAGTTGCCTGGGCATGGAGTTTAACACACACACACACACACACACACTCTTCCACCTCAATGACAAGGTATATGAACATGAATTTAGACTACACCCCTCCACATTTGCTTGAGG
>CAHIKZ030004949.1:682500-685000 GCA_903632075.3 Acanthosepion pharaonis
GCAATAACGCCAAACTGAAAATGTGGCCTCGGAGCTTTCCAGATTTGAATCTCTTGGTCTGTTCCATCTGGAGATAAGACGAAACGGAAACCAAGAATTGATTCTACTATAACAAGGATTATGATGGTTACCATCATAAACTGTGTGGAAAATAACAATTTCATCTGGATATACATATGTTGTGGATTCCGGGTTGAAATTCGGTATCAATAAATAACAAACGCCAGGAATGAATATATGAAAATAATGCATTAACGTAATAATACAAACTGGTAAAGCAGGTTAGTAGTTCCAGGAATACGGGTTAGTAGCAACATATATATATACAGTCTTTGGTATTGATGGTGTCGCTGTGTGACTTCTTACTGAGTCTACGTGCTCGCTCACTTAACGCTCCTACAACGGGTTACCTCACCCAAAAAGCTTCCGGTTGCCTACAAAACTCTGTCCACTGGACTCGACTCTTCGGTCTTGACTCTCTCGGTCTTCATTATAGCCGTAGTATGTTTAATGGGTGAGTCCATAAAAAATTTTGAACTAACTCAACAACATAAATTCCCAGATATGCATTGATCTCTTCCTCGGGGCTTCGGTGGTTTAAGGAAATAACAGTTTTTTTCTGTATTTTCTAAAGTAAACAAGTGTTAAAATGTATTTCAAAGTATACATCCTTCCCATGTAGTAATTTTGTTTAATATTAGAAAAAATTCTCAGTTACATTAGACCGGTAGTTAAAATAAATAAATATAAAGTTTAATAAATAAACGGAGTGTCTACTTAAATAAGAGTATCCACTAAAAATAACGCTCAAGTAATAAAAATCTGTCAGTTTAATTAATGTCTATTCTAAAACAATTCTTTGTTTACGTTTGGATACGAAAATACGTGCAGGCATGAAAAAAAAAAAAAAAAAAAAAAAAGGAAGAGGGGATAAACGTTGCTGGAAAGCATCTTGGTACGCCCTGTTATGAAAACCGGTAAGGCGAGTAATGCTAAACGGCAACTCCCACTGCTTTGAGGAAAGCGGGATCGATTCCTGTGGAAGGGTGCAAATTTTTCTATAATAAGATTTACTGGAGGTAGGTGAAAACAAACCAACACAGTTTAATTTAATAATCCATGTGACTACACAAATACAAGTATCTAGAAAGAATAGCTTTTAAAGTCACTCACACACACACAAACACACACACACATACATATAAATATATATATGGTTCAAAGGTATTCTATATATATATATATATATATATATATATATATATATATATATATATATATATATATATATATAAAAGTGGTCAGTATAAGCAAACATGATTTAATTAGATTTTCTAGTCTATTAGAAGTTTTGGCCTAACCCAATATATATGGACATACATACATACACACACACACATACACACACATATACATGTTCGCTTCACATACGTTCATACATACCTACACACAAACACACACACACTCATATATATAATTTGTTTGATAAATAGATATCTATAGGTACACAAATATTTGTGTCATCACATCTTCGGTGTCTTGATTTGTAAATTAAGAACTCAATACCAATGGGAAAAAAGGTACAAAAATGAAAGAAGAGTGACCATGTCAGTCAGTCGAAAATAATCGTCTAGAATTCAAGTTCAGAGTCAAAAGAAAAAAAAACCGATACGAGTAAATAAAATAACTAAAGTGCTCGATACGCTAAGTAGAGCAAAGCTAATTAAACATAAAGAGCCAGACAAACCGAGCAAGGTTTCACCTAAGCGGATCATCATTAATTAATTAATTATATATATATTCTTTTCATACACATGTACATACATACACACACACACACACACACACACATATATATATATATTTATTTATATATATATATATATATATATATATATATATATATATATAGTTTTCATAAATAGATTCTATCCTTTTTGAAATATCCATAATGATCACTATTATCATCTCTCTGAATCTCTCTCTATATATATATATATATATATATATATATAAAAATAGATAGATAGATAGATAGACAGACAGATGTGTGTATGTGTTTTTTGTGTGCGTGTTTATAACAAGACAAGAGAAAATGCTTTTATGTTAACGCGTTTCGTTCCAGTAGGAACAACAATAAGTCAAATGTGGAAATTTAATTTCAAATATACATACACATATTTATTATATATATATATATATATATATACACACATATATATATATATATCTGTGTGTGTGTGTGTGTGTGTTGTTTTGTTCAGCATTTGCAGAATCTTTTGTATATCTGATTGAATAAAAACAAACGTTATATTCTGCTTATTTTGATCAGAATCCTTTTATATTTATTAGAATATTACAGTGCTTTTCTTGCCTCATTCAAACGCAATATACGAAAAAATAATTTGAATTAAAGTCAAATAAGGTTGACATAATGTTGTCAAATTTATCAATCAGTCATACGTCCAAAAGATACACACACACATACACACAAATATAT
>CAHIKZ030004949.1:690000-772500 GCA_903632075.3 Acanthosepion pharaonis
ACAGTAGTTAGATCCAGTGACAGGACCCAAAGAGTGTGAGTTCAATACCCGGTTAAGGCAGTGAAGTACTTTCAGAGGGAAAATTAGTATGAGATAACTGATAACTGACATCCATCAAACATGGCACGTGGAACTAAAACAGTCTACCCCAGTGAGCGAAATAAAGGGTTTAGTTCGAAATTCCACCCACCTGAAGAAGGCCGAAACGTTGTGATAAATAAGGCGACAAAGATAAGGCCAATAGTCCGAATAATGTAAATCGTGTACATAATACCTCATCTCAGAAATATAGACAGATACTGAAAGGCCGAAACGTTGTAATAAATATGGCGACAGAGATGAGGACAATAGTCCGAATAATGTAAATAGTGTACATAATACCTCATCTCAGAAATATAGACAGATACTGAAAGGCCGAAATGTTGTGATAAATATGGCGACAGAGATGAGGACAATAGTCCGAATAATGTAAATAGTGTACATAATACCTCATCTCAGAAATATAGACAAATACTGAAAGGCCGAAATGTTGTGATAAATATGGCGACAGAGATGAGGGCAATAGTCCGAATAATGTAAATAATGTAAGAAATGAAAAAAAAAAAAACAAAAGCGGCAAGTGAAGGAAAAAAAAAGAAGAGGAATAAAAAAGAAGAAGAAAAAAAGAAGAGGAAAAGAAACGTCGGTGATTAACGAAAGAAAAAAAGAAGGAAAAACAACAAATTGAAAATAAAAATAAGAAAAACCAACATCAAATGAAACTAGAGAAATAAACATCGGTTGCGAGTGAGATGAATGAAGAAAAATATCTGTTGTTGTCAAGAGCGAGAACAAGGATAAAAAATAAAGAAAGTACCATAATTTTCTATGTATAATACGCATTTTTTTTTCCCTAAAAAATAATAATAAGCAAAATTAGGGGTGCTTATTATGACCAGCTACAAAAAAAATCTTTAAAAAAATGCCGTTTCATAGGTCGATTTCAGTTGCGAAATGAATCCTCAGAAGAAACATACGACAATTTGACACTAACATTCGGCGATTGCGACCCCATAAGGATGTCAAATACAATCATATCTACCTAACAATATTTACAAATGTAAAATAAAATAAGAATTATCAAAAAACTAAATTAGAATAATATTATTCTATGTTGAAAAACACTTTTTTAATAAGAGTAGGAAATGCTGGCCGTAATGAAACTAGAGAGGTACAATTTATAGGGTTTGATTACTAAACAAGGGGTGCGTATTATGCGTGAGTAGAAGCATTTTCCCACACTTTCAGGACAGGGGTGCGTATTATGGATGAGGGCGTATTATATATGTGGAATTGCGGTAAGAAAGAACGAATAAATAAGAAATGAAGAAAAAAAGCGACAAGAGAAGGAAAAAAGAAAGACGGAGAAAATATTGCAAAAGGGGAAAGGATACGTTTGGGGTGACGGGTAACGAAGCAAATGAAGGGTAAAAGAAGAAATTGAAAATAAAAATTAGAAAAACGAAAGACAAATGAAACTAGAGAAATAAACATCGATTGCGAGCAGGAGGAATGAAGAAAAATATATGTTGATGTCAAGAGCGAGAACAAGGATAAAAATTTTAAGAAAAGTGACATAAAAAAAAAATAAATGGCTGAAAAGGTAAAGAAGATAAGATATATAAAAAAAAAGCGGAAAGCGAAGGGCAAAAAGAAAAGAACGTTTTCTCTGAAACTTATAAAAATGGAAGGAACTTAAAAAAAAAAAATACATACAAAAAAAAAAAGTAAGTAGACAAGATACTTTCAACCTCAAACATTTTAATTTCGCATTTTCCCGCCATTTTTACGATTTCTTATTCATAGATGCCACCATTCTCAGAGGTCCCTTATTAATTTTACTTTTCTTTCGTTTTACATTAATTTTAACCCTAGAATAATGATCTCGAATATGCCACCACCCAGCCATCACGTCTAGGAGTTCTTTAAAAATTTCCCTTTCTTTGACTCGTCGAGTTTTCTGATAAGCAACCCTCACAGCTGAGTAAAAATGACAAAAAGCTTCTTTTTTTTTTGTTTATTTGTTTCTGATTACATTTCTTTATTAATGTTTCCGTTTTTATGAGATTTTCTGTCCACATTAATTCGCTGAATTTTTCTTATTTTCCCCAGTCTCCCTCTCGCTCTCTCCAACGTCTCTAGTACTTGCTTCCATTAGCGATTTTAATAAAATCTTTTCTTTTATAAATGATAAGATTTCGATTAATTGGCCTGGGGACCATATTTAATTTTGCCAGCATATGTAGATATACCAGACAGTATTTCGCTTGATCAATACAGTTTTATTATTTATATTATATATAACAAGAATTCCAGATGATGCAGAGATATGAACAAAATTATGTACACACAGACACACACACACAACAAACACACACACACACACACACACACATATATATATATATATACACTCCATAGATATATAGATACATACATACATATATATACATGCATAAATGTATGCATATATATATTTGTATATATATATATATATATATATATATATATATATATATATATATATATATATATATATATATGTATATATGTGTGTGTGTGTATATACTATTTAATATAAATATATAAATGCGTAAACCATTTAAAAATACAATTGGACGTATATACCCATATTGCTATATATATATTACGACGTAGACAGTTTAAATTCGGATATATTTACGTATCTATCTATCTATATATATGTCCAACACACACACACACACACACACACACAGACATATATATATATATATATATATATATAGCAGTGTGTGTGTTTATTGATTTAATAATAGTCTCTTTGATGTGTGTATATATGTTTATAAATTATGAAGTATTGTGGATATAGAGACAAAATATATGAAATCGTATAGATGTATATATATATATATATATATATATTACTGTATATAAATACATATATATATATATTTATACAGAGATGTAAAATTATTATATTACACTACGCAATAGATTTTTTTATTTATATATATATATATATATATATATATATATATATATATATATATATATATATATATATATATATATATATATATATATATATATATATATATATATATATATATGGGATATATATATATATATATATATTACATACAAACGCACACACACAGACATTTGTGTTTGTGTGTTGTCAGTGTGTGTTTGAGTCATGTACATAAGCGTGTAAACGAAGTTCATATCCGAATGCTTATCATGCGACAACCCCTTTTTTTGTTTACAATTATTTATTAATAAAAGTTTTGAATGTCGCGCTCGGTTGAAGGTTATGAGCGGGGGGAGACCTGTTGAAAAAGTTTCTGGGCCGAATAAAAAATAATGCGTCATTTCGACAGCGAGCCTCCCTTGGAAAATTACAGAAAAACACACACAAATATATATATATATATACACACAAAATATATATATATATATATATATATATATATATATATATATATATATATATATATATGTATATTATTCATTGACATATTCAATTAAATATGGTTCACAAATCCTTGTCTTCTATGAATTCGTATTTTAATAAGTTTTTGTCCCTCCGACTCTTTTCTTTCCTTCTCCTAATCTTTTTATTTTAATATATTCCATTCTTGCCATATATATATCATGCCAATAATATGCAGCCGTTTCGATACCGATCATGTGACAGGTGGCCCTAAAGTCTTGTTACCCCCCTGCCAAAAAGTGGTACTCGGACATTTGGCCGAAAATGCAGTGGCGTACTTTCATCTATGTCACACTCTTTATCTTTAATGTGCTACATATATATATATATGTTTATTTACTGTATTAATTTATAATTGTTCGTTTTTTTTACAGGCTTTTTAAAAATCTATTCTGTATATATTATACTTCAAATATTACTGTAAGATGATAAGTATTTTCAGAAAAGGCACATTTTACTAGAGCAAAAATCTTCGGCTTTTACGATATGAAAAATCTTTCAATTTCGCTTTTAATGATCACTATCTTAAAGGCATGAACTTGTCAGAGTTAGCTCCCCATTAATTCCCTAATTGTTCACTAGGGGTTGCTCTCCCTACACTATAAATACTGGGCAACTTGTTGCCTCGTTCTCTTTTTTAACTTTGCATTTCAGCGGACACAATTAAAAATATGATTTCTCACAGAGATCTGCGTTTTCGCCCAAATGTTGATGTCTTTGTCACTTCTAAATTTGTTGTTTAATACATATATTTGTTTATATATATACATCGGTCTTGTTTGTTTTATTTACATTTTCGTTTGGACTCAATTTGAGTCCGCCATTTTCTTGTAGTTGGACCTTCTAGCAGGAATAAACAGAACGTGTCCCTAATTTAACAACACGCAAACCCACACAGTCCTCTACAAACTATCTTTTATCTTGCTGTTAAATAGGAATTTAAATAATTAGGTGCTACTTTTTACTCAAATACACTCAAATAATTTTTACTTGTACTTTTTCGGTGAAATGTCCGTCGGCCAAATGTCTCTCGGCCAAATTTCTGTCGGCCAAATGTTTGTCAGCCAAATGTTCGGCCATGGAAAAAGTAATGAGAAAAATAGAACAACAAGTAATACAGTAATACAATGTACATATATTGGATTCAGTTTATTCACTTTCATTTACGCTGTCATACACCGCGAAGGTCTGTACGAAAAGCATCATTTTTGTGCAGGAGCTCGTGTCAGCCCTCTAAAATAGAAAATTATATTATGTAGGTGTGACAAGACTTTCAAACCACCCTGTACATATGTCAGTGAAAAAAAAATTATTATTTTTTTTTATACACATTTATAAGAAGTACATTTAAAAAGTCTATGGAAACAGATGAGAAATATTTATTTAAAAAAATATGTGAATAATTTTATATTTGTTTGTAGCCGTGCAATCTAAAAATTACCTGTTAAAACTTATATGAATCGGACGCATTTTGAATACATTGAAGTTTACCATAGATTAAAAAGATCCCTTAGTAATGTTTAATCTTCATATCCACAGAAAACGATGTCTAAAACGGATGTCTATTCCTGTGACATCGCTATTACACAGTATTTCGACTCTACGGGAATATTTATTGACAAATTTCTAAAAATATGCGAACCAAATGCAATGTGATATTTATTATGTATCTTTTATAAAGAAATACATTTGAAAAAAAATATTTTTTTATTCAAACTACCGGGTGTTCCGAAGGTTTTGTCACCCCATACCAAAAAGTAATGAGAATAATAAACGAACAAGTAATGGACTAACACAAAGCAAATGTGCTGAATTCAGTTTATTCACTTTCATTGCCGCTGTCACACATAGAGAAAGTCTGTATGAACATCATCAATTTTGTGTCAGCCATCTGAAATAGAAAATTATATAATGGATGGGGTGAAAAACTTTTGGTCCACCTTTTGGATTCATAGATGAAATTACATTATAGGTAATCAAATTAATTAATTACGTTATAGGTAATCAAATTAAAGGATAATAAAAAGTGAGGGATCAGTTTTGTACCGTTCTTTAGTATTAAACACATCCCCCCCCATTTATTGGCCACGGTATTGAGTGGTCCGAAATTCTTGTCACCTCTTACTAAAAAAAAAAAAAAAATTAAAAACATACATATATAATACAATAATACAAATCACATGCACTATATTAAGTTTATTTACTTTCATTGACGATGTCACGCATCGAGAAGTTCTGTATGAAAATCATTTTCCTGTCAGCTATTTGAAACCGAAAACTATATTATAGACGAGTGACAAGACTTTCGGACCACCCTGTGGATTCAGAGATGAAATTACAAAACAACCGTATAGATAATCAAATTAATGGATAATAAAAAGTGAGGGATCCATTTTATATTGATCATTAGTATTAAACACATCCCCCATTTATTGGCCATAGTACAGGGTGGTCTGAAAGTCTTGTCACCCGTACCAAAAAGTAATGAGAACAAGTAATACAAAGCACCTGTATTGGATTCAGTTTATTCATTTTCAATGACGCTGTCACACATGGAGAAGGTCTGTATGAACGCCATCATTTTCCTGTCAGCCATCTGAAATAACCCTACAAATGTCTATTGAGAACGAATATATACACATATACTAGCCAAAAACAAACACACTAGATGGACCACACGCACACACACACACACGAATCCTACATACCATACGAAGTGTGTGTATATATGTAGATATATATATATAATATTTCCTCATAATAAAACTATATATATATATATATATATATTTAAGTTACGAAGAACTTGGTAAACCGAATGGGTAAATCCAATTTCTTTTTCTTTTCCCCCCACTACCCTCCCATTCCTATATATCATTTCCGTTAAGTTAACCATCTAAATAGGTCAATTAGGTCCTCCTCCTACCCCAAATATAAAACATGCTTAAGAGAAATATGAAATTTACCCCTCTCTATACTCTACCTTGTCTCGTTAACTACAACTATCACCCTCCCTGTTAAATTACAAAAATTACACTACCCATCAATTTCTAATCCCATTTTTCCTTTCATTTCATTGTTGGAAGTGTTACCTGATGATCCGGAGTCCTTCAAAAAGGATTTTGGTGAAATAAATTATTGTAATGGTACCTTAAAGTGGTCTGTTTTTTCATTAATTATATATATATATATATATATATATATATATATATATATATATATATATATATATATATACTCGCAAAAACGAACACACGGTACACAAAAATGGAGATAGGTTTAAAAAATATTGAAGTCATAAAAAATACGGGCAAAGACCTTCCTTCTTCTTTTCTCTGATCAATCCTAATTGTTTTATTATTTCTTAGAAGAATATTTTCTCTACAAGTCCAAGAAAATTTGGATTACTCCTACACACAAAAGACAATCGTTAAACATGGGAAAATATTCATCGCCGAGGATAATGATAATGATGACAATGATATTGATAAAAAAAAGGAATATAATAGCTAAAGGTTTTCATGACTTTATTTTCCCTATTTTTATTTTTCAAACTCTTGATGATGTCGTCATAACGTTTTAAGGTAAGTAGGATGACTGATGGTTTCTTAAAAGTTGCGCTAAAATATTTTGCGAGTGTTTTTGTTAATTATTTTGTAGTATGGACTAAACCAAAATATAAATTGTCGCAAAGGCAATATTAACTGTTTCCTTAGAAGGAGACATTCGGTTTCATTTACCGTGTCACTAGCGCTACAATCGGTCGAAATTTATGAAATCTTTCTCTGAACATATTTCTTTCAGGAAAATAGGTTACTTATGTCCAGTAACTGTCATCGATCATTATTGATAGGCATTTCCTTTCTAACCTTTTCTTCGAAGTTGTGTGGAACGTCATCATCGTAATTATGTCATTATTTTCTCTTTGATTTCCATGTACGATATTATGAAATTGTTTCTGCTGTTGAAATCACTGATGTGGTGTCTATTATTTGGCATAGCTCTTTGTGCATGATTTTTTAGCGCCAGTCCACAAGGTTCGAAGAATGATGTTCCTTGTTAAGACCTACACGCTTCTGGCAATGAAGACATTTTTTAAATTTTGATCTAAAAAACGATTGTATACAGACGACAGTTTAGGCGTTTCTGACCGGGTTTTTCCATTCTTCTTCTTCTTCTTCTTCTTCTTCTTCTTATTATTATTATTATTATTATTATTATTATTCAATTTTCTTTGATTTCCGGTGTGTACTCATTTCTTTCCGGGTCCCGCTCAGGGACCTAAGGTCAGAAATGGCATCATGACATTTTCCACTGAGCAATTAAAAAAAAACAAAAAACAAAACATATTTTACATAGATAAAAGTGTGGGTTGTACTCGTGAGAACAATTTTTTGTATTTCTTTAACACATGGGCTACCAGTAACCCCTTCAGTGTGTTTATTGGAATCTTTTCCAACCAATCCGAGGGCTCCAACTCCAACCGGAATTGTTAATGTTCTCATGTGCCACATTTTTGAGATTTCGATTTCAAGGTCTTTGTATTTTGATAGCTTTTTGAAGATCTTCAAAGATACATTGCAGTCTGCGGAGTCTGCCATATCAATGAGGCATTTTTTTCGCGGTCTCTAATAATCATTTCTGGTCGATTAGCCTTGATTGTGTGTATTTTATTATGTAGTCCCATAAAATTATTACAGATCCTATCTCCGTAACCGGGTCTTGTGTTTTTGCGAGTATGTGTATACATATTCCTTCATATATATATATATATATATATATATATATTATTTTTATTATGAGGAAATTCTTTCAGTTTCCTTTGCGTAGAAGTTGTAAATTTTCGAGTGCAGATATTGGCCCACTCTGTCATGACTCTACCACTAAGTTATCGGCACTATTATTATTATTATTATTATTATTATGATTATTACTTTCTTTGTTTTCTGGTGCGTACACATTTGTTTCCGGGTCTCGCCCAAAGACCTATGGTTAGAAATGGCATCATGACATTTTCTACCGCCCCCAAAAATATTTTACATAGATAAAGACCTTCGTAAGCTGTGGGCTATGTTCATGGGAACAATTATTTTATTTCTTTAAGGCATCGGCTTCCAGAAATTCCTTTCAATTAGTTTACTGGAATCTTTTCCAACCAATCCGAGGGCTCCAACTACAACAAGGATTGTTAATGTTCTCATGTGTCACATTTTTGATATTTCGATTTCAAGGTCCTTGTATTTTGATAGCTTTTCGAAGATCTTCAAAGATACATTGCCATGTCAATAAGGGGGCACTTGTTTTGTTTGCGGTCTCTAATAAAAATGTCAGGGTGGTTAGCTATTATTATTATTATTATTATTATCTGTTGTGGATTCCGGGTTGAAATCTGGTACCAATAAATAACAAACGCCAGGAATGAATATATGAAAATAATGTATTAACGTAATAATACAATCTGGTAAAGCAGTTTAGTAGCTCCAGGAATACGGGTTAGTAGCAATATATATATATATATATATATATATGTGTGTGTGTGTGTGTGTGTGTGTGTGTGTTGTTGTTGTTGATTCCGGGTTGAAATCTGGTACCAATAAATAACAAACGCCAGGAATGAACCTCAACACCCACTCCTTAGATCCCTTTTCGAGGAGCGGGGTAGTATGTTTTTCTCTTATAGTCGATAATCAGAGATTCGGTAATTTTTCTCTTCCTGTTTGACCTTCCAGTTTCTGGGTCTTCCTGTGGTCTTTGAATCTCAAAAGCTTCAAAGTTTGCGTCCACTGAATCGTCATTTTCAGCGGGTGACAACCCGTCTTTTTTGTATTTGGTCAATACGTCTTCTGTGAGTAAACTTTTGGCCTTGTACTGTGTACATCACGTTTCCAAGCCTGTTAATTATTTTTTTCAAAGCTCTCTTTAATTCTTTGTCGATTTTTTCTATAGTGGCAAACAGTTCGTTTCTTTTCTTTTTAAATACTGATTGGACGTTTTCTTTTAATTCAATTCTAGCTGTAAATTTGTTACACCGACCCAACCCGTGTTTAAAATAACGTACAAAAGGTTGATAAGCCGTAAAGAAACCAATTAATCAAACCCTGACTACTAAAATCTTGCAGGGTCAACCAATATCCATCGTACACTCTTATTTCTACTTCCCTTAAATTGCAATAAATTCCAATGACCAAAAAAAATACTATTCTTAAAAGAGTGCTCAATACAGTGTAGAGCAAATATAATTTATTCGAAAATTATAAGCTAAATATATTATAAAATCACTAAAAAATGTTTTTCACTTTATAAAACTTTATTTCATTTTAGAAAACTCCTTATTCTACATTCAACACCATCATTTGATAAGACACCAGAAGTGTTGAAACAAAATGTTTGTGGTGATTTTATAACATATTTATGTTATAATTTTCGAATAAATAATAATATATATATATATATATATATATATATATATATATATATATATATAACTGAACATAGAAGTCAACACTTACAGGCGACAGTCTGTTTCCTGCTAGATGCAATCGTCCAGGCCACGAGTGCTGACAATTGCGTCTAGCATGAAACAGACTATCACCTCTAAGTGTTGACTTCTATGTTCAGTTTTATATTTACACACGCTCTATCTCAGATATTGAGAACTTTATCCCATAAATATAGCATATGTTAAGACTATATTTCTTCACATATATATATATATATATATAAACAAATGTTTAGAGGTACAAAATTTATATATAGTTTTAAAAACAAGGAATGTATTGATTTTAATTTTATTAGTCTCTAAGGCCCTTTCAACCAACATCTCATCAAGAGACAATCGTTGGATAATTAATTAACGAAAAGAACTAACGAAAATAAAGAGCATCAAAAAAAAGGTGGGGGGGGAAACACACAAAAATAACAAACAAATGTATATACTTGTAACGAGGGGAGGGGAATTAACGTGTAAATAAATTAGCGAGGGACAGTTAAAATAAAATATCCCCCAACAGATTAGGAGACTTTACAAATTCTTTCTGCCGGCAGAGAGGTCTCTTTAATCCTATACAGACTGATTCCAAAATCTTGAAGTGATTGTTGGAATCGGCTGTATGAATAATTTTAAACTACTCTTTTTTATACGACTTGCCACAGGCTATATATATATATATATATGTTCAATCGAGTTCACCCCAAACAAGACAATAATGCAATAGAAACGTAAATAGTTACTGGGTGTGGAAGAGTTAGAAACACGAACATTGCACTTGCATTAAATTTTAGCAGTTGGCCAAAAAAACATGGAACCAGAAGGTAATTGCATAACCGAGAAAATAAACTGTTATCATAGAATTTACGTTTATATCTAGCCAGCTAAAATGTAAATTAGTGGGAATTTGTTGCCAGTCTAATACTACGCTTTAATTGGAAGGCTTTGGCAAAGATAGTGAAAAGCGATATTTATTCTTTATAAATAAAAATGTGGCACAAGGCCAAAAAGCGATGGGGGAAAGGATGGTCTACATCTGTCTTATAAGTGAACTTATCTAGCCGCAATTACTGACCCAAAAAATACCACAATATTCCTTACTCAAATCAACGCATTCTTACTTACCATACTGACTACATCCACCATAATACCTCAGAATCTCCATGAAGTCCTAACTAGTCCTCATATGTTCAATTCTGGTCCGTGCAGGGAGGGAAATAAAACAACAATTTAAAAATCTCCAATTTGTATATACAATATGAGATAATCTATTAAAAAGAAACTAATTGAAATAGCGTTCGTCTATATTTCTGAGATGAGGTATTATGTACACTATTTACATTATTCTGAGTAATATAAAGGCGAGACAGGCAGGTAAGGCTTCAAGAACACCAGAATGCTGTAACACGAGGGGAAGTGGAAAAATCAGGCGTGGCTGACCACATATCCAGAGAAAAGGGAGATCATCGCCCCCTGTGGGATCAGGTTGAGATTATGGACAAAGAACACCACTGGAAAATTCGTAAACTTAAGGAATCAGCACATATGCTAGGCCACAAAAATCTCCTGAGCCGACCAAGCATAGAAATGAATACAATATGGGAACCAGTAATAAGGACTGCCAGAGAAAAGCGATAATAACAACAGAAATTGCAATATGATCTCTGGTAAAAGCATAAAATGATAACAGCTAAATTGCAATATGAGAACTGGTAAAAAAATGATTGCTGAAGACATTAGGTTTGTAATACCCAGAAATTCATACACAGATGTCCCAAAGGTGTTAGTTAGATCCAGTGGCAGGACCCAAAGGGTGTGAGTTCAATACGGTTTTGGTTAAGGCGATGGAGAACTTGGAGAGGGGAATTAACAGGAGATAACTGATAACTGACATCCGTTAGACATGGGTCATGGAACTGGAACAGGCTACCACAGTGAGCGAAATAAAGAGTCGACATTCCAAATAAGGAGTGCGGGAGAAAAGCGGTAATAACAACAAAAATTGCAATAGGAACTCTGGTAAAATCATGCAATGGTAACAACAAAATTGCAATATGAGAACTGGTAAAAAAAGAGGACATTAGGTTTATAATATCCAGAGCGTACAACGGCCGAAACGTTGTAATAAATATGGCGACAAAGATGAAGACAATAGTCCAAATAATGTAAATAGTCTATATAATACCTCATCTCAGAAATATAGACAGATACTGATAGGCCGAAACGTTGTAATAAATATGGTGACAAAGATGAGGACAATAGCCCGAATAATTTAAATAGTGTACATAATACCTCATCTCAAAATATAGACAGATACTGAAAGGTCGAAACGTTGTAATAAATATGGCGACAAAGATGAGGACAATAGTCCGAATAATGTAAGTAGTGTACATAATACCTCATGTCAGAAATATAGACAGATACTGAAAGGCCGAAACGTTGTAATAAATATGGCGACAAAGATGAGGACAATAGTCCGAATAATGTAAATAGTGTACATAATACCACATCTCAGAAATATTGACAGATACTGAAATGTCGAAACGTTGTAATAAATATGGCGACAAAGATGAAGACAATAGTAATAATATAAATAGTGTAAAATAACGTTAGTAAAAAAAAAAGAAAATCATACTCCTTGTGACAGTAGCATTAGTTAACTTTAATAATATAAAACAGTCATTCGTCCAGTTACTCACTCGACACACACATTCAAACACATCAAAATTTACGAAAAAGACACACCCAAAATACGAAAGGCGTCCCGCGTCCACCAGAGAACTGACATATCTGGTTACATCTGGTGAGATTAAACTAAAGAAAGTGGAGACAGAAAAAAAAAAGAGATCATTGAGTATACATCTCCTAGGTAAGTTAAATTTGAACGAAGAAATTAAAGACCAAACATATGCCTAAAATTAACGTAATTTTGAACTGGGTTGCCAATGTTCAATACAGTTAGAACAAAATCCTTAGGTCTAATCGGCATCAAAGTGTCACTTCAAAATCGACTCCTCTTACTCGACACAAACTTGCAAGACTAACCCACCTTTTGACAAATTTTGGTGGCGGGAGTCCGTCGCCTTTCCGTCCTGATCTTAATTTTAAGTTGATGATTAAAGAAGATCAGTTGGGAAGTAGTGAACTTCTCGTCCCAGTAGAATTCCTTTTGAAGTATCCTCCATATCACGAGTCTCATAACACCTAGCAAGCAAAAAAAACACATAGTGTTCAGCCTTCGTCAACGGCGCAATTGTTTTATTACTGTAAATAATCGATGAAAAAAAGGGTATCCCCCAGACGAGGCTCTGCCGAAGGGCGGAGTCTCGTCTCGGGAAACTGACTCCGTTTTTACGTGGTCTCTAGGGAATTTTTGCCCGAGCATACAGGCTCGGATACCCCACTTTAAACTCGGCCTTGTGCCACTTGCTGCGTGAGGCAGCTGGTAAATCATTATAAACATATTAAAGATAAAACTAATTTCTAGTACATTATCAAATCCTTAACAGTTAGGTAGGTCCTTAAAGGTCGCTCTTAACGGCCAGGAATTCAATACCGGCGACCTTCAAGGGTTCCTTCCTCTTTCATGTCTTCCTTAAAGATTTGCCTAAAAACATACTCCGATAAGGATGATACGACAGTTTATCGCTGCACCTAAAAGATTCTGCTAGTCAGAACCTAGCAGTCTACTCCTCTGATCTAACTTTGGTGGCTCAATGGAGAAAAGACGGGCTCGGATGCCCATCATTAAATTCAGCTTTGTGCCACATCTGACCGCATGGGGTGGTTGGTAGACATCCTGCAGTTGGATATTCGTCTCCAGCTGTGCTGGTCAAACTCTCTCCCTGCGGGCAGAGAGGACCCCAGACGCGGCTATGTCGAAGAGCAAAATCTCGTCTCGGGAAACAGCTACCCGACCGCGTTTTATACGGGGTCCACGGGGAATTTTTGACCGAGCCTACGGGCTCGGATGCCCCACATTAAATTGGACCTTGTGCCACATCTGACCACGTGGGAGCGGTTGGTAGATATCCTGAAGTTGGAGATTCATTGTGGAATTCACTTGACTCACTTCTGGCAGTTGACTACTACTTCTATGCGCCGCTGGCGAATCTTATATGTGTTGTTCTTGTCCTAAGTAATATCATCCATTACCAACATTCGTGTGATTATTCTAGTCAGTAACCTCCCCTAGGTTACAACAGAATCTCAATGCATTGTTTCAAGACTTTTGTTTCACTGCATCTCACTATTAAAGCGTTCTAACAATTGCTGTAATTTTTGACGGCATGAGCATCTTACTTATTATAAAACGCAGATTGTGTGTGTGTGTGTGTGTGTGTGTGTGTGTCTGTAAGTTTATATATTAGATCGGATTTCCTACATTTCTCAACCGATTTCAACAAAACTTCACAGAACTACGTAAAATTACCTTGCGGTGGTTCTGACAGCGCCAAAAATTGGAAAAACACAATTGCTTTTGTATGAAATCAATTTGAAAACACGATAAAACACGATTCTGTCGCCAGAATGAAAGGGGGACAACTCATATCGAGTTATACTTATTATTTATAAAACCCAGGTTGTTTGTGTGTGTGTGTGTGTGTGTGTGTGTGTGTGTGTGTGTGTGTGTGTGTGTGTGTGTGTGTTCGTTCGTTTATATATGGGATCGGATTTCCTACATTTTTCAACCGATTTCAACAAAACTTCACTTTTTTATGGCAGGTAGTGTTTCTTATTGTCTTGCACAATGCCATGTCTAATGGATGTCAGTTATCTCCTGTCAATTCTCCTCTGAAATTTATCCACAGTCTTAACCAGGTATTGAACTCACACTCGCGTTAGTTAGACCCAGTGACTCGACCCAAAGAGACATGGCACGTGGAACTATAACAGTCTACCCAGTGAGCGAAATAAAGGGTTCAGCTCAACATTTCAACCACCTGAAGAAGGCCGGCGCGTACAACGGTGGAAACGTTGTGATAAACATGGCGACAAAGACGAGAACAATAGTCTGAAAAATGTAAATAGTGTATATAAATCTGCGTTCAAAATATTTATATTTCGTCATTAAATAACACATAGAGGTTGATATGGAGATAAAGAAAAAAACAACGACCTAACCAAATAAAAAGTTGATAAGAGCGAAGTTCGAATAATGTGAATAGTGTAAATAATACCTCATCTCAGAAATATAGACAGATGCAGTTTTATATATTTATAATTTTTTACTTATTAACACATAGCTGGGGGAGAACGTTGGATTCATACTTTTTCTCATGGTATTTGCGCGTGAGTAAGATGAAAGTAAGACAATCACGCCAAGATTCAGCGACGTGTTAGTTTCAATAAAAAATGTATAACGTTTTTATGGAGAGAATATGTTTTAGTATTTCGTAAGGTATTTATATCGTAGAGTCTCGTATTTGAAAAGGTATTTATGCCATATGCTCTCGTATTTGATAAGGTATTTATGCCATATGTTCTCGTATTTGATAAGGTATTTATCTCATATATTCTCGTATTTGATAATATATTTATGTCATATGTTTTCGTAATTGATAAGGTATTTATGCCATATGTTCTAGTATTTGATAAGGTATTTATGCCACATATTCTCGTATTTGATAAGGTATTTATGTCATATATTCTCGTATTTGATAAGGTATTTATGTCTTATATTGTCGTATTTGATATGGTATATATGTCATATATTCTCGTATTTGATAAGGTATTTACTGATGGCATATGTTTATATACGATTTATGCCAACAGTACATACCATATCTTGCGTGATGACGCTTTTTCCGGAACATTTTCCGTCTTGTAATCGCATTCGTTATACAATTGGGATGAACTTGGTCTCTCTCTGGTCTTTCAGTGCTGGGAATTAATCTCAGGCCATAACTCAAATAAAACTCGTCCATATGACCCATAGCTAAAGACGGTGATAATACACACCCTTGTGCAATTTAATTGAAACAAAACGAATCATTCCGTTATTATTTACTTTCTTTTTCATATTTTCCCAATGAAACATGCTCCAGTACACATTTTAGTACTTCGTCTGTCCATTCCATGAAATCGTTCCTTGCAAATTAACCACAGATTTTCGATTGGATTTAAATCAAGAGAGTTTCCGATCCAGTCGATAGTACTTTGATTTGCTCACTGGTAAGGCTTGTTATTGATATCGTGCAGCGTTATAATTTGCGTAAGCTTTCTTGGAGTAATGTCCATTGCAGACAATGGTCGTAGGACAACTAATCGACAGTCGAGACAATAGTGTTTGGGCGTGATGAAAATCTGATGCAATATTTTTCAAGGTCAAACAAATTACATCATACACCCAGAAAATAGATTCATATTGCTGCACACCAATGCAAATGACATAATCTGAGATAAAAATAGAAATCTATTACTCTCTGTCAATCCAGCGGGTCTAAAACTGACCGTATGATGAAAGAACGGAAACTAAAGCGGTTGTTTCAATTAAGTTGCACAAGGGTGTAGTCTGTTCCCTGTAGTACCCCTTATGGTATCTTCACTGTCTACAAGAGCCAGATCAGGTCGAAAAAATACTGCTGCCATATATGGACAGGAGCTATACAATTTACACTTTACAAATTCGATAGAGAATATAGACGTCTCCACGGCCTTGTGGGTGATTAATTATTTTCTACTTTACACACCCTTTCTGACAGATGAACCGTTACAAGCCACTCTATCGCTATTCGCATAGAAAGTGTTCAAACTACATTCCCTTGTACCATAAGTTCTAAACCCCACCTAAAGATCTGCCAAGCCACGCCCATTGTAACGAATGGCTCGCATTCCGTTCGTATTCCACTGGTGAGATATAAGTTCCAAATTAAGAGCTTCTTCCTACTTTTTGGAACCGACTGCCACGTGGATGTTTCCATGATCACTACGATCTTAATCTTTTGAGGTTTAGGATTAACCGTTATCTTCCCCAAATATCCCCATAAACTGTGCCTCTTACCTCTTACTCTGCAATCCTCTACCTCGATTGACTCTCGGGCCTTGTACTTAGTGAATATTATTGTAAAAAAAATGTCCCTTCAGAACGTGTGCTCTGATGGCTATCCACATTAACTTTTATCTATTGTCTCTAATTTGTCATGGCTTCTTGGGAAAGATATAGAGGTTAGGATTCACTTTTCATTTTCTTTGACTAGCTGCCGACCCAGGCTTGAGAAACTTTGCTATTTAACCCATAGCTTGAAGGAAGAAATGGATATATGCTTTTCTTATAGGAATTATTCTCCCTCCTATTTTATCTTTAAAATCAATGTTATTCCGTTTTCTTCTTTTCTTCTTCTTCTTCTTCTTCTTCTTCTTCTTCTTCTTCTTCTTCTTCTTCTATGTCGCTTTATTTTTGTCGTTCATATTCTTGCTTATTTTATTTTTTGCATTTTATAATTCTTCTTTAAGAAAGAATCTCAGCATTTATTTTATCTTTGTTCTTTTTTTCTTCTTTTCCTTCTTTCTTACTTCTTTTTTATCATTTTTTTGGTTATTTCTCCTTCTCTCTTCTTCCTCATCATTGTTTTCATTCCATTCATTTTCCTTTTCCTTCAAATCTCCCTTTTTATTTACGGCCTCATTCATTTTTTCTTGCCTCCTCCCGCTTCTTCTTTAGTCAATATTGCACTTCTTCTTCTTCTTCTTCTTCTTCTTCTTCTTCTTCTTCTTCTTCTTCTTCTTTTCTTTCACGTTTTTAAATTCCTCTCCTCTCTCTTCCCCTCCTCCTTCTCTTCTTCTTCTTCTTCTTCTTCCCTTTCTCGTTTTTATATTCCGCTCCTCCGCCTCCTTTTCTTCTTCGTTTTTATATTCCCCCCTCTTCCCCTAATCTTCTTCTTCTTCTTGTCCCTTCTTTTATTCTTCTTATTTTTCTTGTTTCTATATTCACCTCTTCTTCTTCTTTTTCTTGTCTCCTCTTTTATTCTTCTTCCCTTTCACTTTTATATTCCCCTCCTCCCCTCCTCCTATTCTTCTCTTTCACGTTTTTATATCCCCCTCCTCCTCTTCCCTTCCTCCTCTTCCCCTCCTCTTCTTCTTCCCTTTCTCGTTTTTATATTTCGCTCCTCCTCCTTTCTTCTTCTTCTTCGTTTTTATATTTCCCTCCCACTCTTCCTCTCCTCCTTTTCTTCTACCCTTTCATTTTTATTCCCCCTCCTCCTCCCCTCCTATACTTCTTCTTCCTGTCCCCTCTTTTATTCTTCTTCCCTTTCTAGTTTCTATATTCCCCTCTTCTTCTTCCTCTTTTTCTTTTCTCCTCTTTTATTCTTCTTCCCTTTCACTTTTATATTCCCCTCCTCCCCGCCTCCTCCTCCTCTTCTTCTTCTTCTTCTTCTTCTTCTTCTTTAATCGCATTTAGTCACACCGTCCCCATAACATCCAGATTTATCCAAGCCCCAAACTTTGCCCACATCTTTCTCCACACCACATTCTCAACACAACTCATTTTTCCGCCAACTTATTTCCCGCCATTTCCTTAACCGTCTAAGACCGTCTCTCCCGGGAGGGTTACATCTGCAGGTTGGGGGCAAGGAGACGGCAATAATGGTGTAGCATCCCATTTTTACATCCGGATACTATGAAAACGATGGTTCGGGTGAGATTTCTTTAAGCTTTTCCGAGAGATTATACATTTTTCTTTTATTTTTAGCATTTCCTGTTTAAAGTTGTTGTTTTCTTAACAGCACAAGAATAAGGCAAAGAATTTTTTTCAGTAAATGCACAAGTTCCCAGCATCTTATTTTACACAATGTTAGGGAAATCTAAAAAGTATCGCCGTGTATTACTCTGTTATTGTTGAGATCGGAGGCAACAAAACTGAGGCCCACGGGCCAGATCCGGCCCCCAATGTCAGTTCATCCGGCCCGCCGCTTCACTTCAATGAGCTAGAAGAGAATTATTTATATGGAGTTATCAATAGATTGTAGTTTAACTTAATATGGTGAAAAATAAATGTAAAATGACAAAATTTGGACAATCTGATTTTTGCATCTGTCAGTAATATAAATTTTAGGAAAATCAGTGAAATAAATAATTCGGCGACATTTTGCATCTTTTGATATCCGACTGTCTTTGTGTAAGTGCCGGCAATAAAGTTTCTAAGAAAAGCGATTACGAGCCCGCTGCAGCAATTATGTTTTAACTTGCATTGCATATTTAGAATGGTTTGAAGAGTTCTATATATAACAAGGACTGAGTTCAGAGAATTATGCCATATATTTTACCTGAACTCATTATAAAATCTAAAGTATGTAAAGTCAGTACATGTAACGAGGTTGACTGATGAACATTTGAAAGAATTATTCTTGGTTGGATGCAGCAATACAAAAACAAATATTAATTGTAGATATTTAATTGACCCCCCCCCTAGTCAGGTTTGACACAAGGTCAGTTTGTAACGTGGGGACCCAAGTGTTTTCACTCGGGCCGCAGGTCTAAGCTGGTCTCAGCTGGCCATAGCTTGTCCAAGCTGGTCTAAGCTAGTCATAGCTCGTCTTGGCTTGTCATAGCTCATCCAAACTGGTCAAAGCCGGTCTAAGCTAGTCGTAGGCGTGATACCACCTGTACAGGGACGGAACCCTGTGCCAGGTAAGTATCAAATATTAATTATATCTTAAAAAAGGTAAACGCCATTTTCACAAATCTTAGTAAACTTTTGTGCTGCTTAGTTTGCGAGATTCGGATATGTGTGCACTTGGTGTGATATAACTATTTTATTGCTAATGTCACTTTCTTTGATAACTTTTTAGTAAATAAGTATGTTTGTTGTCTTTATTTTTGTGAATTCAGTGTATTGTATTGAACAAAATGTTTATCCGGTCCTTGCTCGTCATTCTTTCATTTATCTGGCCCTCTGAGAAAAAAAAAGTTTGGTGACCCCTGGTTTAGACCAGTGTACCTCATACTGGGAGTCAGTGCCTCTTAGTGTGCAGGGAGCATCATATAGGGGGCGTTGGGACACAGACGATCAATAAGAGGGTGATGAAACCTGCAAAAGTAGCCACAGGTGTCATCGAAAGGCTTCGCAAATTCAAGAATTTTATAGAATATTTGAGAACTGCAAAATGCTGGCAGTAGTTGTGGATTTCCGGCTTGAAATATATATATATACATATATGTGTGTGTGTGTGTAAATATGATTAAGTAATTAATCGAGTCTGAAAGAAACCTCAACAGAATGCAGAAAGCACTGGACGGCCGTTTTGTCCTATATTTAGGACTCATCAGCAGTGCGCATCCACTACCCAGAATTGAAAGTAATGGTGGGATGGTAATGATAATAACAATTGCAGTAGCAAATAGTTATTATAAAGTGGTAGAAATGATTAGTAATGTTTGCGGAATGATAATAACAATAATTGCAATTATTATGACAGTGAAGCGACGGGTCGGATGAACTGACATTGGGGATCGGATCTGGCCCGCGAGCCTCAGTTTGGTTACCCCTGGTCTAAAAATAATAAACAGTAATATCCTGCAAAATTTTGGGAATCTTTGCAAAAATTTCGCTTGAAGATGAAACTGAGCTTGATACTTAAATTCAATTTAATTTTTATAATTAAATTGAAATTTTAGCGCCTGTTTTTGAAACATGAGAACTCTTATGTAGCGAGGGAATGATATTTTTTAAAAATAATTATAATTTAGTCTCTACTTTTGTATTGAGCACTGTGTTTTAAAAATAGAAACAAAAATACTAAAGAACTTCGGATAATTAACCTAACGTGTTCATTCCTATTTTTCTATATATTTGCACACACACACACGCACACACACACACACACACTTATATATATATATATATATATATATATATATATATATATATATATATATATAAAATAATGGACTCTCTCGTCGGTTTCGACGTATGAGTATCTGCCAGCTTATTGATTCAGTTATGAAAGTTTATGCGATAATCTTAAGTGGCATTTAAGACACGCTAGAGATTTACAAACGAGGCCACATATGAGTGTGAGAATTGTGAGATGAGATTACTGTTAGATTGGCTGACCTTTTAGATCTTGCTCTCGCTTCATTAAGATATATATATATATATATATATATATATATATATACTGTGCGGTGTCGGATGAGCAAGAAATGATGTTCTTGGGGGTGTGCAGGAAAGATAACGAGTAACTCTAGACTTGACGAGGTCAGGATTTAGTTAGTGAATTATATTTCAGAGTCCAGTTGGAGACGTTAGAAATACAGTATGGAAGTAGATTTTAGAAGGAACTGAAAACACAATCCTAAACAGGAAACAAGGGATAAACCTCTACTCCTGTTCAAAAGACCGTGAGGGATCATGAACCGGACGATAGACGAACCTATTTACTCCCATTATGAGAGGAAATAAATAATTAATGAATAAAATTTCAAGCGGAGGCGTCAGAAGTGTAGATTTGAAGTTATTCTCCTGGACAAGTTACCACCCAAAGCTATAGGGTACATTTTGCCTTGTGGGGAGAAAAGATGGATTCATACCTTACCCAAGGATTTTAGCACGTTAGTAAATGTAATGAACTCGGGTGGAGTTAGATCTCGGCTATTTGATGTCCCAGTCCGAGCCGCTAATCATTATTCCACCGTGCAAGAACAGGAATTAAGTAGACAGAAGATAACGTTCGACGTTGCTTTTAAATATTTGAAGATCAAAGTTGACTGAGAAGCAATATACCGAAAGAGAGTTCGACGGGTAAGAAGTACGATAGAAGAAACTGTTAGCATAGAACTTACGGTTCCATCTAGCTACAACAAATATAAAATGATGAAAAAATTCATAAAGTCTAGGTACCACAGAGAAAATGCAAAAATATGGCACAAGTTCAAAAGAGGGAAAGGGAAAGGCTGGTCTTCAATCTGTCTTATCTTAAACTTAGCTAGCCACACTTACTGACTCAAACATATCATAGTATTCCTTACATTTAAACGACACATTCTTACTTACCATTCTTACTACAGTCACCATAATACCTCAGAATCTCTATGAACACCTAAATAATTTTCATATATACAATTTGTCTGGTGGGTGTGGGGAATAAAAATAAAAACTTTTAAAACCCTAATGAATATTTGCAATGATTACATTTTTATATACAAGAAACTAAAACAAAATTATCTTCCCATGATTAATCGTGGCAGAAACATCAGTTAACTGGACGAAATTGATGCGGGACTAGGTAATTTAAGAAAAAGAGGAAATTAATATTTATACAAAAAATGTGGCACAAGGCCAAATGGTGGGGACAGGGAAGGATGGTCTTCAGTCTGTCTTATCTTAAACTTAGCTAGCCACGATTACTGACCCAATCATACCACAGTATTCTTTACACCAAAACATCACATTCTTACCATTCTTACTACAGCCACCATAATACCACAAAGTCTCTATGAAGTCCTAATTAGTTCCCATAGGCACAATTTCCCCTGAATGTGTGGGGAATAAGTATAGCAAGTAGAAGAGAGTTCAGCAGAACAATTACCATTAAAGTATATATAGAATAGGCACAAGGGAAATACGTTATGGCGATGGGAAAGTGACGAGGCCGAGATGGCAGGTCAGAACCAATAACATAGCAGATTCTTCTTTGGAAAAAACTTACAGAGATGAAGGCTTCCAGTAACCATGTAGATCGACGGATGCGGATAATGCTTTGGTTTGAAGAAGAGTTTAGGCGCGTCTTATCGCTCCAGCCAATGCAGGTAACAACCAGCCTCACTCGCAAAAAGATGAAGACGGGTAGCCAGTTTAGTCACCGACACTTTGACAGTGTAATACTTACCTACATCTATATATGTATGAGTGTGTGTGTGTCTTTATACGTATACATGCACCCCACTTCAAACAAACATGTGCACATACCTGTGGACCGGAGAGTCAAAAAAAAAAAAAAAAGAAAAGAAAGAAACTGCGCCTAAATACATAAAGTCTATGTACCATAGAGGAAAGTAATATTATCTTTAAAAAATACAAAAATGTTGCACAAGGCCCAAAGGTGTGATAGGGGAGGGTTGATCTTCAATCTGTCTTATCTTAAGCTTAGTAACTCAAACATACCACAGTAATCCTTACACCGAAACAACACACTCTTACCATTCTTATTACAGCTACCATAATACCACAAAGTCTCTATGAAGTCGTAATTAGTTCCTATACACACAATTTGTGTGTGTCATTTGGAGAATAAAAATAAGAACTAGAGGAGAGTTCACCAGAACAAATATCATGAAAATATTTATAGAAAGTGCAGAGGGACGCTACATTATGGCGGTGGGAATGTGACTGAAGCTGAGATGCCATGTAAAATTTCATATCAGTTCATACTCACCAGTATTATTCACCTTGCTGTCATTCGTTCGTTTTGTTTTTTCACCACTGAACCTGAGTATGTGACTTGTCACCCCTACCAGATAATGTTAAGAAGCTGGTCAGTACCTAGATGAGGTGCTGTAAGCTTGGATGTGCGGGTGGTGCAGTGGTTAACGGCTCGTAGTCAGAAATCGGAGAGCCGAATTCGAATTCCAGTCGGATTCGTTACGTAGCGATATCAGTGTCAGCCGATATTTTTTTACGTGAAAATATATGAAAATTTTACAGAAATTGTTTCGGCAGTTATTGCCTTGATCAGCTAAATGAAGTGGACTTCACAAGAACCATGTCAAACGATCCTGACAGAGAAGGTCACTGAGTTGAACATGACCCCGTGTTCTTGATAAATTACTTTTTTAGACAAAGCTGACAAGACAAAGAACACTGACATGACAGTGATCACTAGCAGCCGAAAACAGAGAGACCCACAAAAAGCGGACAGAAAAGGACGAGAGACAGCTCGCTGAGACGCAAAATGGAAGACACCCGTTTACCTCGCCTCACCTCTGCCTCGCTGGTCTACCGCAGAAGGTTACAGCGGAATAGAATAGTCCCAGTTTTATTTAGCGGATAACCATCTGACCAAATAGTTATTTTTTAAAGCCTTAAGCGTTTAACTGGAGGCTGTTACAGTTATATTCAAGTCTTCTCCTCCCAGATACGGGTTAAAAAGTTGGATTTGTATCAGAAAGTAATTGTTATCTACAAAATATTCTTATAAGCAAAAAAAAATGTTTCGGTTTTAAATAACCTTAAAAAAGGTTGATAAGCCGTAAAGAACAAATCAGAAACCAATCAATTCACTAGGCCACGTGTCTCTTGTCTAAGGAAATTTTATTCATTAATTATCTATTTCCTCTCTTAATCGGAGTAAATAGGTTCATCTATCGTCCGGTTCATGATCTCTCACGGTCTTTTGAACAGGAGTACAAGTTTATCCCTTGTGTCTTGTTTAGGATTGTGTTTTCAGTTCCTTCTAACAATTACGATGGTAAACACCTGAAGAATACCTGAGAATAAAATGGTTTATCTTAGCAATCAGGATTAGTGAACGTGATGGTCCGAATAGTAACCAATACTTCATCTCTGAAATTGGTTAACGGCCACATCACGGTGAAACAACCATTCACGTATGACCATCGCAGTTAAGCAACGTCAAGCCTGGTCAGTACCTAGATGGGTGACCGCTTAGGAATACCAGGTGCTGCAAGCCTCGACGTGCACCAGATATTATGGTAAATGGATCGGAATTGTTAATCGAAGAGTCAAATTCCAATTCCAGGAGGGAAAAGAGATGGATTCATGCCTTTTCACAAAAGGATTTGTTTATAAGTGAATATAATGAACCCATCTGGAATTGGAACTTGGTTCTCCGATTAACAATGGCAATCCATTACACCATCCACACATCCAAGATGACATCAGCTGGTACTCCTAAGTTGTCACCAATCTAGTTACTGACACGGCTTGATTTTGCTTAACTTTGGTAATCGTACGAAAAATGGCGTTTAATCGTGATGTGCCCGTAATCGCATTTTACCATCCGCACATCCAAGCTTACATCAGCTGGTACGCCTAAGTTGTCACCCATCGAGTTATTGACACGGCTTGACGTTGCTTAACTTTAGTTATCGTACGAGAAATTGCATTTCAAATTGATGTGGCCGTAATCCCATATTACCACACCCACATCGAAGCTTACATCAGCTGGTACATCTAAGTTTTCACCCATCTAGTTAATGACACGGCTTGACATTGCTTAACTTTGGTAATCGTACGAGAAATGGTGTTTCAAATTGACGTGGCTGTGATCCCATTTTACCACACGCAGATCCAAGCTTACATCAGCTGGTACGCCTAAGTTGTCACCCATCTACTTACTGACACGGCTTGACGTTGCTTAACTTTGATAATCGTACGAGAAATGGTGTTTCATATTTATGTGGCTGTAATCTCATTTTACCACACGCACATCGAAATTTACAGAACCTGGTATTCCCAAGCGGTCGCCCATCTAGTTACTGACACGGCTTGACGTTGCTTAACTTCGGTGATCGTACGGGAACATGTGTTTAATCGTGATGTGCCCGTAATCGCATTTTACCATCTGCACATACATGATTGCTGCAACTGGTATTCCAGAGCGGTCACCTATCCAACTATTGACCAGGCCCGACGTTTGTTTAAATTTATTGATTGGACAGGAGCCGGTGTTTAATCGTGATATGGCCTTAAGCAGAAAGAATAGAAACAAAAGAAAGAAAGATAAAAGAGAGGAGGTATTTAGAAAGAGAAGAGAGGGCAGAAAGATTAGATAAACATGCAGAGAAGAGGAAAAGGAAAGGCAAGAAAAGGAAGAGAAAGTGAAAAGAAGAGGAAGGAGGAAGAGGAGGGAATGAAAAAAAATTGGCGTGAAAAGAGAGAGGGAAGATAAAAAGAGGAAGAATTGATATAGGGAAAGATTGAAGAAATGTGTATGAGAAGAGAATGGAAGAGAGGCAAGAAGAGAAGGAAAAAAAGAAAGAGGGGTGAAAAGAGTAGGAGGAAAGTGTGCGGAAGAGGAGGACGGAGGTAAAGAGAATGAATAGAAAAGGTCGTGGAAAGGAAAATATGGCGAAGAAAATAGTATGAGAGT
Source organism: Acanthosepion pharaonis (assembly GCA_903632075.3). NCBI lineage: Eukaryota > Metazoa > Mollusca > Cephalopoda > Sepiida > Sepiidae > Acanthosepion > Acanthosepion pharaonis. The sequence goes on from CAHIKZ030004949.1 coordinate 716,054, forward strand.
GGGGGAGCAGGGGGGAAGGAATAACGAAAGATGAATGAAAGGGGGAAAAGACAAAAGAGAAATGAAAAGGAGGAGAGTTATGAAAAAGTAAGAGGGTAGGAAAATGGAGGTAAAATAAAACAAATGTTGAAAGCGAGAAAGAAGAGGAAAAGTAAGAGCAGTTAGGTCTACGAAAAAGGATGAGGGGAAAGAGAAGTAAAAAAGGTATAGAGAGAGGGGAATGAATGAGAAATAGTAAACAAATAAAGGGGAAGGTGGGTAAGAAATGAGATGGAAGGAGAAAAAGAAAATAATAATTTGGGATAAGAAGAGGGAAGTAAAGAAGCAACGGTAGAGAAAAAGAGAGTGAGAAAGAGGAGAGTGAAAAAGAAATAAGACAAAAATGGTGGACGAGAAAGATGTTAGAAAAAGAGATGGAAGGAGTGAAGGAAAAAGTAATTTTGGATGCAAAGCGGATATAAGGGAAGAGAAGAAGGAGAAAAACGGGAAAGAAAGACGAGAAAGAAAGAGAAATAGAGAACAAATAAAGAGGGGGGAATTAAGTATGGAAAGAGGGAGAAAGAGAAAAGGAAAAAGTAGTTTTGGATACGAAGTGGGGGGGATCTAAGTGAAGAGAAGAAGAAACGAGAGAGACAGAAGAGAATTGAAGAGAAATAAGGAACAAATAAAGAGGGGGAAATAGATAAGGAAAGAGAAAAGGAAAAACTAGTTTTGGATACGAAGTGGTGGATATAAGGGATGGGCAGAGGAAAAGATATAAGAGAGTGAAAGAGAAACAAGAAAAACGGAAGAAAGAGGGTGGATAAAGAGAAGAAAATGAGAAAACAAGGAGGGGTGAAAAAAGAGAGGAGGAAAGGTAAGTGTTGGTGGGTATGCGAGAGATTGGTTGATTAATTCATTTTTTACGGCTTATAAACCGTTTTGCAGGTTATTTAAAACCAGCAAATATTTCTTTTTAAATTGCAAGTATTATTTATGGTTGGTTGCGATAATAATGATTTAATGATAGAAGTCTTACTAATTAACCCATAGCTAGGGGGACAAGAGGTGGATTAATATCTTTCGAAGGGTATTTGCACATAAATAAATATAGCCAACCCAACTAGAAATGCAACTTGGCTCTCAAATTAATAATTTATTATTCATTACACCACTCACACATCCAAGATTACGGCACTATATTTTCCCAAGTGGTCACCCATCTAGGTACTGACCAGAGTCGATGTTGCTTAACTTCGGTTATCGTACGAGAACCGGTGCTTCAACGTGATATGCCTGTAAGCCCATTATACCAACCGCGTATACAAGCTTAGAGCGACTCGTATTCTTAAACGGTCACCCATCTAGGTACTGACCAGAGTCGACGTTGCTTAACTTCGGTTATCGTACGAGAACCGGCGGTTTCAACGTGATATGGCTGTAAGCCCATTATACCAACCGCGTATACAAGCTTAGAACGCCTGGTATTCCTAAACGGTCACCCATCTAGGTACTGACCAGAGTCGACGTTGCTTAACTTCGGTTATCGTACGAGAACCGGTGTTTTAACGTGATATGGCTGTAAGCCCATTATACCAACCGCGTATACAAGCTTAGAGCGACTCGTATTCTTAAACGGTCACCCATCTAGGTACTGACTAGAGTCGACGTTGCTTAACTTCGGTGATTGTACGAAAACCGGTGTTTGAATTTGATGTGACAGTAAAAAATGAAGGGGGTGTAGGAAAAGAGAAGAGAATGAGAAAAGAAAGAGGAAGTCTAAGAGACGTTGGGTCAGTGGGAATGTTATGCGAAAGACAAAGAGGGTAAAGAGATAGCAAGAGGAGAGTTAAGGAGAAAGAGAGAAAGAGGAAATGAAGAGGATGATGGAGACGAAAAAAAAAGAAAGAATGATAGCTCAAAAGATGGAGGAGAAGAAAAAAAAAGAGAAGGACAGGAAGTTAAGGGAAGCGTTAAAAGGGGGGGGTCATTGCAAAGGAAATGGACTTTCGATATCGAAGAGAAATAATAAATGTAAAATGAAACGAAAAATAAAAAAGAAAAAAAAATGGAGGAAAAACAAAAGAAAAAACATGTAAGCAAATAAGTAAAATCCGAATCAGACTTATAGGGACATGCACAAATGGCGGGCTATCTTTTTTCTTTTCTTTTTTTCTTTTCTTTTTTTTTCTTTCTTTTTCTTTTTCTTCAAACTTGTATTATTTTTAAATTGTCATCTTCGAATGTCTTCTTTTTTTCCTGGAAAATAAAAATTGAATTTCTTTACAGAATTTTCAATTTCGAAATATTCCCAAGATACATTTAAAAAATGTACCTTCAGTTAATCCACACACACACACACACACACACACACACACACACACACACACACACACACACACACGATATAAATTATTTCCACATTTTTTCTTGATATATAGAATTAAATTAATTCAATGGATTTTTTCTTTTATAAATTTTTATCATCGAGTAAAATTGGACTGTATCTTTATATATATATATATAGATAGATAGATAGATAGATAGATAGGTAGATATAGATATATACATGTGTGTGTGTGTATAGGAAAGCAATCTAATGAGCACGAACATACAGTTGTATAGACACATATATTACATATATTTAATATATGTATATCACTGTGTGTGCATATGTGTGTGTGTTGTGTTTGTACACGATTTGCTTTCCCGAATTTCTGAGAAATTTATGCATGTAATAGCTCTACGTGATACAGTAAAATTTAATAAAAAAGAATTCCTTTATTTGCTGCTAGATCAATTTGGTCAAATGCATGGCATATCCGGCGAGACACGAGAAACGCAGATAGTTGCCCAAACGAATCAGTCTGCGCAATTTCCCCAACATTTTTTCGTAACAACTTACGCACACACCAAAACAAGTTTTATTGAATGCAACCAATATGGTGAGTTTGTTTATTTTTGTTATTTTTATTATCGAATTTTTCTAACTTCCGAATATATTCTTACGTTGACGGTTCCAAATTGTCATTAAACAGTTTTTAGGGAATTTTCTTTTGCCTCGAATAAGTCGATAATGACCTCGCATCGGTCATTATCGCTCATTATCAGTTTCTTTTACCTCGCATTGGTCGTTATTAGTCATTATCATTAATTATCATTTTTTTGCCTCGTATCGTCATAATCAGACATTATCAATCGTCGCATCAGTCATTATCAGTCATCTTTTGATCATTATAATTTTTGTCCCGTATCGGTCATTATCAGTCATTATCGGTCATTATCAGTCATTATCAGTCATTATTGGTCATTATCACTTTTTTTTGGGGGGGGGCGTTGACTAGCATTGGTCGTTATTAGTCATTATCGTTAATTATCATTTTTTGTCGCATCGGTCATTATCGTCATCTTTTGATCAGCCATTATCAGTTTTTTTTGCGTCGCATCGGTCATTATCAGTCATTATCGCTCATTATCAGTTTCTTTTGCCTCGCATTGGTCGTTATTAGTCATTATCGTTAATTATCATTTTTTGCCTCGTATCCGTCATGATCGGTCATTATCAATTTTTTGCTTCGCATCGGTCATTATCAATCATCTTTTGGTCATTATAAATTTGTGTCTCGTGTCGGTCATTATCGGTCATTATCAATTCTTGGACTCGCATCGGTCATTATCAGTCATTATCAATACCTTGTATCGGTCATTATCAGACATTATCTTTCATTATCAATTTTTGGACTCGCATCGGTCATTATCAGTCATAATCGGTCACATTCAATTTTTGCGTCGCATCGGTCATTATCAGTCATCTTTTGGTCATTATAAATTTTTGTCTCGTGTCAGTCATTATTGGTCATTATCAATTCTTGGACTCGCAGCGGTCATTATCAGTTATTATCAATGTTTGCCTTATATCGTTCATTATCAGGCATTATCTTTCATTATCAATTTTTGGACTCGAATCGGTCATTATCAGTCATAATCGGTCATTATCAGTTTTTTGACTCGCATCGGCCATTATCAGTCATTTTCTGTCACACTCGATTTTTGCGTCGCATCAGTCATTATCAGTCATCTTTTGATCATTATAATTTTTGTCCCGTATCTGTCATTATCAGACATTATCAGTTCTTGGACTGGCATCGGTCATTATCAGTCATTATCGGTCATTATCAGTCATTATCAATATATGCTTCGTATCGGTCATTATCACACATTATCGTTCATTATGTATTTTTTCACTCACATTGGCCATTATCAGTCATTATCGATCATCATCAAGTTTTTGCGTCGCATCGGTTATTATAAGTCATCTTTTGGTCATTATAAATTTTTGCCACGTATCGGTGATTATCAGTTTTTGGAGTCGCATCGGTCATTATCAGTCATTATCGGTCATTATCAATTTCAAAATTTTCTTTAAACAGTTTTTAGGGAATTTTTTGCCACTCATCAGTCGATAATGACCGATGCGAGGTTATTATCGGTCATTTTCAGGGGGGGGATTGCCTCGCATTGGTCCTTATTAATCATTATTAGTCATTATCGGTCATTATTAATATTTTTGCTTTTCATCGGTTATTATCAATCATCTTTTGGTCATTATAAATTTGTGTCCCGTATCGTTCATTACCGTTCATTATCAAATTTTGGACTCGCATCGGTCATTATCAATTTCAAAACTGTCATTAAACAGTTTTTAGGGGATTTTTTTTTTTGCCTCGCATTAGTCGATAATTATCGATGTGAGATCATTATCTGTCATTAGTAGATTTTTTTTTTTGCCTCGCATCGGCCATTATCAATCATTATCGGTCTTTATCGGTCATTATCAGTTATTTGACTCGTATCAGTAATTATCCGTCATTATCAATCATTATCGGTCATTATTGGTCATTACAATTTTTTGCCTTACATCTCTCATTATCGCTCATTATCAAGAACTAAAGATTTTTAGTATGTTACATTTCTAAATTTAAATATTCGTGTAAAACAAAACAAAATTATGAACTTTACCGTATATACATTATTTACATTATTCGGACTTTGTCGCCATATTTATAACAACGTTTCGGCCGTTGTACTCTCAGGCCTTCTTCAGGTGGTTGGAATGTCGAACTGAACCCTTTATTTCGCTCACTGGTGTAGACTAGTTCCACGTACCATGTTTAATGGATGTCAGTTATCTCCTGCTAATTTCCCTCTGAAAGTTCTCCACTGCCTTAACCGGGTATTGAACTCACACACTTTGGGTCCTGACACTGGATCTAACTATTGCCTTTATCCACTGTGCATAAAGGTGATTTTCTTGTGCTTGTCAAACAATTTATCAAAAAATGAGAATTATATAAAAAGAATTAGAAAGAAACTTTATTATTTGATTTAAACACAGCATGTTGGTTGAATTTGATGCAGCTTATTTAAGTGACTTATCTATCCATACAGACCGCCCCCATACACACAGAAAACACATATATTCATTATTAGTGTAAACCTTATGTCTAGTACACGTGTTTGACTTGACTACCCTTCATGCCTCCGGACAGGGATCGAACTCGTTTCCATTTTTTTCAATCAACTAAAGATTTAATTACTGTCGGTAGACATATTTTGTGCCATGGAAATCTGAAGGCGAACAGGAATAGCAAAAAAATGCCTTCCAAAAGCTAAGCTAATTAATGTCAACCGACCTATATCGACGTGCCCTTCTTTAACGTACGTTGACGATCATGACTCTCCACAAATGTCCTTTCTAGATCTTAATATAGTTTGTCTTTCGCCTAGCTCTCCTAAACTTTCTTCCTCCGTCCATTTACGTTCAACAGGAATGTGATACGTTGTTTTCCTTTGGCTATATTATGGACGGTGTCTTTTGCTATCCCAATGTGCCTTCGGATTTTCGTGTCGGACAAAATGTGTCTACCGACAGAAATCAAATCTTTAGCTGGTTCAAAAAACTGGATACATAAAGAAACTAACATTTCGTTAGAAACAAAGAAAAGAGTACTAAGCTGTTACGCAATATCAGTCTTCCTATATGGCATTGAATGCTGGACAATCTCCTCACAGATGAAGAAGCGACTTGAAGCAACAGAACCAAAGAAAAGAGTACTGAACTGTTATGTAATATCAGTCCTTGAATGATAATGTATGGCAGAATGAACAGAACCAAAGAAAAGAATGAACTGTTATGTAATATCAGTCCTCAATATGGCAGTGAATGCTAGACAATCTTCTCACAGATGAAGAAGAGACTTGAAGCAACAGAACCAAAGAAAAGAGTACTGAACTGTTATGTAAATCAGTCCTTCTGTAATGAATCATAATCCTCACAGATGTAGAGACTTGAATGAACAGAACCAAATTGAACTGAACTGTTACAATCTCCTCCAATATGGCAGTGAATGCTGGACAATCTCCTCACAGATGAAGAGACTTAAAGCAACAGAATAAAAGAAAAGAGTTGAATTGTTACGTAATATCAATCCTATACAGTGAATGCTGGACAATCTCCTCACAGAAAGTAGTACTTGAAACAACAGAACTGTACTGAACTTTGTAATATCAGTCCTCCTATATGGCATTGAATGCTGAACAATCTCCTCACAGATAGAGACTTGAAACATAAGAAAAAGAAAGAGTACTGAACTGTTACGTAATATCAGTCCTCCTATATGGCATTGAATGCTGAACAATCTCCTCACAGATGAAGTAGAGACTTGAAACAACAGAACCAAAGAAAAGATTACTGAACTGTTACGTAATATCAGTCCTCCTATATGGCAGTGAATGCTGGACAATCTCCTCACAGATGAATAAGAGACTTGAAGGAACAGAAACAAATAAAAGATTACTGAGCTGTTACATAATATCAGTCCTCCTATATGGCAGTGAATGCTGGAAATGGCAGAAAAAAGAGTACTGAACTGTTAATAATACCAGTCTTGGACAGTGAATGCTGGACAATCTCCTCACTGATGAAGTGGTTTGAAGCAATAGAAACAAATAAAAGAGTACTGAACTCTTACGTAATGTCAGTCCTCCTATATAGCATTGAATGCTGGGCAATCTCCTCACAGATGAAGAAAAGACTTGAAGCAACAGAATTGTGGTTCTACAGAAGGATACTGAGATTAGAATGTAGTGAGCGGCAAGAGGACCAGAAGAAAACAGTCCATAGCATACCTAACGATCTTGAGTAAATGGATGACGGAACAAAATTTGAAGAGATAAGAAAAGGACAGAATTTATTAAGAGTTACAAAGGACAGAATTTGTGGAGAGTCATGATCGCCAACATCAGGATGGGACACGGTGAATATAAATTTAGGCCGGTTGACATCAATTTCACTGTTTAAGTGAATAAATAAACGGCAATCTCAATTAAAGATAGCATTTCTAGTAAGGAAAAATAATGTCTGATTTAAAAAGTAAGGAGTTCAATCAAAATAGCCTACGCAGGTTCGAACCATACGAAAGAGCATATCTTCTTTATCAAGTTTACAGAATGTGTAGACTGGTAGACGGAATTTAAACTGTTTAAAAACAATGGTACCTCAACACAAACATTCGGCTCCACTAAAATCAAAGTTAGGAATATATATATATATATATATATATATATATATATATATAGCTAGAACAATTATGACTGAGCAGTGAGTTCGATCCTCATTGGGTGCCCCCTACTTTCGGCATTGTGCCACATCTAAGCTACGCTTGGAAAATCACTATAAAGTGTGTCCATAAAGTTCGTGTGCACTTTAAAATATTTATTACTTATTTGTATTTGCGATAGAAATAATTTGTAAAAAGGATTAGAAAGAAGTAAATCTATATTTTTTAAGGTTTTATTGAAATTTTATTTAAGTTTCCACATGTCCTCCATCATTAGCAATACAAAGGATAATACGATTTTGCAGTTCACGAAAAACATTTGCCAACTGATTTACAGTAATGCCTGAAATTACATTAGTTATTTTAGCTATACTTAAAACTAGGTACATTAAACTTTATCACATTTTTACAGATTATTTCTATCGCAAATACAAATACAGTTATAAATTTTTAAAGTGCACATGAACTATATATATATATATATATATATATATATATATATATATATATATATACATACAGTGTGTCCATAAAGTTCATGTGCACTTTAAAATTTATAGCTTTATTTGTATTTGCGATAAAATATTCGTGTTTGGTGACTTTAACGCCCATCACACCAAGTGGCTCGAGAATGCTACTACTGACCGGGCAGGCATTCAAACATTTAACTTCTCAATTTCTCAATCCCTCACGCAGATAGTTGACTTCCCCACGCGTTTTGCCCTCAACCTGGCAGGTAAAGGCCTCTCTTCTCGATCTGTGTTTTACCTCCATCCCCGAATCTTGTAGCACCACACAGCTCTGCCTGCTTGGCAACTCCGACCACGCTGTGGTATCTGTCAACATTTCCTTCCACTCCACACCCCGCAAAGAACCTCCCATCACAAGAACCTCGTTCTATTATCAACAAGACGATTGGGACTCGTTCCGTGACTTCCTCCGCGATGTCCCCTGGGATGTTGTCATTACCCCCCTGTCCAAGAATGTGCTTCTGAGGTCTCATCCTGGGTTAAAGCTGGAATCGACCTTTTATCCCCTCAAGGAAATTTAAGGTCAAGTCACACTCCTCCCCTTGGTTCTCCGCTGCTTGCTCAGTTGCCATTGCCCATAGGAATCACTTCTTTCACCTATTTCGTAGCGACATGTCGGACTGCAATAGACATCTCTTTGCCTTCGCCCGTAACGAATGTAAGCGTGTCCGCAACGAAGCTAAGTCAATATTTGCTGCTCGGATGAAGGAACGTATTGCATCTCGCAAATTTGGCTCCAAAGATTATTGGCGGGTCTGCAAGAGTGTCCTGAACAATAGAAAACACTCCATACGTCCTTTATTCAACCAGTTCGAGGTCTTGACCTCCTCTACCGACAAGGCTGAATGCTTTGCTCGGAAATTCTCATTTAATTCAACGCTCGACTCCACCGGTGTACCCATACCAGACTTCCCTCCAAGAACTAAGGCCTTATTGGGCGGCTTGCACATAACCCCGTCATTGGTACTGGGCATTATCTCCAACTTAGACCCCCACAAGGCTAGTGGTGGAGATGGCACACCAGCCATTGTCTTGAAGAAATGCGCGCCTGAACTAGCGCCCGCCCGCTCTAAACTGTATAATTACTGCCTCAAGGAATCCTGTTTTCCTGACTGCTGGAAGTCATCCATTGTTCCTGTGTTTAAGAACTCTGAGACCCCTCTGACCCCTCTAATTACCGTCCTATTAGTCTCCCTACCCCTCTTCGGCAAAGTCTTCGAAGCCCTAATCAATGCCGAAGTGGTTAATCACTTACATCCCATAATCTGCTCTCAGACAAGCAATATGGTTTCCGCTACGCCCGATCTACAGCTGATGTGCTTACGGCCATCACTGAAACCGTCTACCAAGCCCTTCAAAATAACGGTGAGGCTCGTGCCGTGGCCCTCGACATCTCCAAAGCATTCGATAGGGTTTGGCACGCCGGCCTTCTTCGTAATCTCCAGGGGTATGGTGTTACTGGTCGACTGTTTGATCTAATACAATCATTCCTGTCAAACCAGGAATTGAAGGTCGTTCTCAACGGATTCTCCTCCAGTTCTATCCACGAACGCAGGTGTTCCCCCAAGGCTCCATCCTTGGCCCCACTCTTTCTTTATTTTCATCAATGACCTTCCTGACGCCATAGATTCCCAAGTTGGCATCTACGCAGACGACACTACAATTTACTCCTGCCTCAAAAACAAATCTAGTGTCGGCGACAAAACTAACCTGGCCGTGCGTCTTGAAATGGACCTCCAATCGGTTGTCAACAGGGGCAAGAATTGGCTGGTCAACTTCAACGCCTCAAAAACTAAATTACTCTCCATTAACCACCATAGAGATTCTTTCCTGCTCCCCATTAAAATGTCTGATCGTCAACTTCCGCAGAGCAACTCCCTGCGTCTGCTCGGTCTCACGCTGACTGCTGACCTGAGATGGAACAAATACATTGAGTCAATTGCTTCTTCCACCGCGAGGAAAGTTGGCTCTCTGTGCGCACTCTGCTCAAAGATAGAGACGCAAATGAAAGATGATAAATAGATGTGTTACAAACAATTCGAGAGAGTAGTTTACAAACTAAAAAAAAAGAAGAACCAGTTTCTCGCTATAAAATATATCCATCATGATGCCCAATATCTGTCAATATTTCTGAGATGAGGTATTATGTACACTATTTACATTATTCGGACTATTTTCCTCATCTTTGTCGCCATATTTATTACAACGTTTCGGCCTTTCAGTATCTGTCTATGTTTCTGAGATGAGGTATTATGTACACTATTTACATTATTCGGACTATTGTCCTCATCTTTGTCGCCATATTTATTACAACGTTTCGGCCTTTCAGTATCTGTCTATATTTCTGAGATGTGGTATTATGTACACTTTTTACATTATTCGGACTATTGTCCTCATCTTTGTCGCTATATTTATTACAACGTTTCGGCCTTTCAGTATCTGTCTATATTTCTGAGATGAGGTATTATGTACACTACTTACATTATTCGGAGTATTTTCCTCATCTTTGTCGCCATATTTATTACAACGTTTCGGCCTTTCAGTATCTTTCTATATTTCTGAGATGAGGTATTATGTACATTATTTACATTATTCGGACTATTGTCCTCATCTTTGTCGCCATATTTAATACAACGTTTCGGCCGTCGTATGCTCCGGCCTTCTTCAGGTGGTTGGAATGTCGAACTGAAACCTTTATTTCGATCACTGGGGTAGACTATTCTTGTTCTACGTGCCATCTTCAATGGATGTCAGTTATCAGTTATCTCCTGTTAATTCCCCTCTCTAAGGACACCTGACACAGTGGATAAAGGCGTTGGTTAGATCCAGTGACAGGACCCAAAGAGTGTGAGTTCAATACTCGGTTAAGGCAGTGGAGAACTTGAAGAGGGGAATTAACAGGAGATAACTGATAATTGACATCCATTAGACATGGCACGTGGAGCTAGAACATTCTACCCCAGTGAGCGAAATAAAGGGTTCACTTCGATATTTTAACCAACTGAATGAATGTCGGAAGAGCGTTTGGGAGAAACAACAGAAAATTTATTAAGAGCTGCAAGGGACAGGAAGTTGTGGAGAAACACGATCAGCTACGTCCTGGGGGTGGGCGTGAAAATCTGAGCAAGTTCTAGAGATATAGTTATATAGGAATAATTTCTCGCTTCCGACACTTGAGTTTGAACACGGATCACCAGAGATCAAACAGAGTCGATCCCATTTTGAATAAGCAGATCAGATGATCAAAAAGGAAGGGTGTGCCAGAAAGTTTTTCTCGCTCGTGTCTATCCTATAATCTATAAATCAACCATTCCACCTTGCATGGAATACTGCTGTCATATATGGTGTGGTACCCCCGCTGTTTGCTTTAATGTCCTCGTAAAATCCAGAGACGGACATGCAATGTGATTGGCTCTGATCTGGCATCTCGTATACAGTCACTTTTTCACAGACGTGCCGTCGCTTCCCTCTGTCTTTTCTACAAATATTTTCACGGTAACTGCTCCCACACTGCATGAATTTAAACGTGCTACTAGGCTGGCATCTCGGTCCCACCCCAACGGTTAAATGTAGCCGTCTCTTCTACTCCACTACCTTCATGTCTTGCACTTCTCGTCTGTTGAATTCCCTTCCTATTACTTTTTCTCCGACTATTCAAATGTAATGTCAATCGACATCTCCAGATACCTTGATCTATTCCCGGTCTTTCTCTTCACCCTTTCCTCTATCACGCCTCTTTACTCTCGCTCCCACTCTCGGTAATCCATTGCGTACTAGTGGCACTCCCGTTTTGCTTGGAACGAAATGCTTTCAATATATATATCGAAACGTATTTCACGTTTAATCAATAGTTGTTATTTTTCGGCAAATGTTATGGTAATATTTGGTACCCGTCCTGCTTTCTCTTCCATTCGTAAGGATGTCCTACCTCCCCATCATGTTAATTCAGTGATTTACCAATACAAGTGTAGTTGTGGACATGACTACATAGGGAGGACGTCCCAGCGTTTGGATTCGAGAATAAAACAGCATTTACCCTCCAGGATTTTGAATCCGTCCTCTAGGAATAGCCAATTGACTAACAGTTCTGTTTCTGCCATTGCTGAACATTTGATAAATAGAAGGAATGTGGAAAATTTTAGTGGTGACCGATTTATTATTTTATCTAGGTCCCACTCACATTTTTCATTCAACAAGGTTCTCTGAGTCCTTGTATATCAGATCCCGTGGGCCTTCCCTTTGTAAACAGAGAGAATGCTTGCTGGGTCTGAATATTATTGGACTCTAGTCTCTTGAAATTCATAATTTTTTTTTCTCTCTTCCCATTTAATTACATTCGTTAATTAAAATTAATTTACACGCTTTTAAATTCCCAGAATAAATAACTTGATAAGTCCTGGGACGAAACTGGTAGTTTGTAATTTGGCTTTTGCTTTTAAAAAATTATCTTTTCCTATCTATTATTAAATTCTGTACCACGAAAAACTTATTTAAATATATATATATATATATATGGGAATTAGTGTGGCGTTTAAACAATCACTATTTCTAGTCTATCCTCGATTACTATACGGATCACTATTCTCTAACTATTTCTTTATACTGATCACTGTTTGGTGGTTACTTTTCGAGCGAATATTAACGAGCAAATACAATTAGTTCGAGTGTTATTCGAAGGCGTCTGATATCAGTATTGTTCAACCGCGTTACTGTAGTTGTATCTGCGATTACAATCTCTCTACTACAACGAGCATTACGAAAGTGACAATGAGTATTCGTTGACATTAGATCTCTATTCCTGTTCAGAAGACGGGGAAGGCGTGTGAACTGTGCAATAGGCGACCTTATCTATTTTATCTATATTTTTCTATACTAGTCACTATATTGATTTCTATTCGATGGTTACTATTCGAGCGAGTATTATCGAGCAAGTACAATTAGTGCGAGTATTATTCGAAGGCGTCTGACATCAGTATTGTTCAACGGCGTTACTATAGTTGTATCTGCTATTACAAAGTCTCTACTACAACGAGCATTACGAAAGTGACAACGACTATTCGTTAACATTACAAAAGTGGCAACGAGTTTTCTATGATATCACAAAACATCTGGAAGAGGCAGCTGAAATTTATAGCCCTCATAATGAGAAAAGAGTGCTTGGAAAATCCGATACTCACAAGACAGATTGATGTCAAAAAGAACAGGGGAAAAAAACGCATAACCAAACTGGTGAACTTGAGTGAATGAATGGTGGAGCAGTGTTTGGAAGATGTAACAGAAAGACAAAATTTATTAAGAGCTGCAAGGGACAGGAAGCTGTGGAGAGCCATGGTCACCTTCATCCTGAGAGGACACTGAACATAAAGAAAACTGTCCCATTGTTATAAACTTGTGCCAAAATATATTTATCTGGATTGATATTCTAAGTGTAGTTTAGGCTGGCACAAGGCCGGAAATAAGGGGCATCATTATTCTGCCGTAACTGGCTTTCTGTATATGTTTTTATGTTTTAGTCTGAAATAAAATAATAAATTAATATTTTGAGGTTTTCGGGCTTTTCTCACTATTTTTTTTTTATTTATTATTTAAAATAATCGCCAAGGATTGACCAAATAAAAGAAAATGCATTTTAAAAGGTGAAAATAAATAAAATATAGAGGTTAAAAAGAAGTTCTAAAAAAATTAAATTTAATATTGAGAAAAAAAAAGACGCGATTGAATCAAATATTGTGCCTTGGAAAAATAGAAATATTGTATTAATTTTGTTTCATTTTTTTGCTTGTTTTTTTTTGTGTCTATGTGTGTATTCCATTTTGTTTTCTTTATTTGAGATGGAAAGATTGGAACAAGGAAAATAATAAATAAAGGGGAAAAAATGAAAAAAAAAGGGCAAAAAATAATAAAGAATCCTCCAAAAAATAAAAAAAAATATATAAAAGAGATGAAATGAAATAAAGCGTGTAAGTCTGGATACAATGGCATCGTCTTCGTAATTAATTTATGTTAAATTATACAAAGAAATCAACAAACATAAGGGCAGAAAACGACACATATGCAAAAAAAACTGAAAAAAAAACCATTAACTTTATTCGCCATCTGCTTTTCATAAATACATTTATAAGCAAGTGGAAAAATTTACAAAAATCAAATTCAAGAAAAAAAATAACAAAAAATACTTTTTAAAAAATGAGGCAAAAATTAAAAAATAAATTTGCTACCTCGATTACTACTATTAATAATAATAATGTTACTACTACTACTACTATAATAATAATAATAAAAGAACGGGGAAATTGAAGCTAAGAATATAGAGTCAACACAGAAATAAACAAACCAATACATTTTTATTGTGGATATTTTTTCTTTAATAAATAAAATGAATTTTTAAACATTGGTGCGGGGAAGTGAATCCGAAACGTGAGCGGCGGTTTGGAAATTGACCCAAAAGAAAATTACGTTCACACTCTCTTTCACTCTATATTCCTCTCTCTATCCCTTTATCTTTTTTTTTTTCTTCATCTAGATTCTTCCCCCACCTCCATTTTTGTTTTACTTTTCTTTCTTTGTCTTAGAATTTTTCTTTCTTTCTTTCTTTCTTTCTTTCTTTCTTTCTTTCTTTCTTTCTTTCTTTCTTTCTTTCTATTCCATACGATGTTTACCTTTCTTTCTTTCTTTCTTTCTTTCTTTCTTTCTTTCTTTCTTTCTTTCTTTCTTTCTTTCTATTCCATACGATGCTTACCTTTCTTTCTTTCTTTCTTTCTTTCTTTCTTTCTTTCTTTCTTTCTTTTCTTTCTTTCTTTCTTTCTTTTCTTTCTTTCTAATCCATACGATGTTTACTTTCTTTTTTCTTTCTTTCTTTCTTTCTTTCTTTCTTTCTTTCTTTCTTTTATTTTCTTTCTTTCTTTCTTTTCTTTCTATTCCATACGATGTTTTTTTTTCTTTCTTTCTTTCTTTCTTTTCTTTCTTTTTCTTTCTTTCTTTCTTTCTTTTTTCTATTCCATACGATGTTTTTTATTTTCTTTTTCTTTTTCTTTTTTTCTTTCTTTCTTTCTTTCTTTTTAATTTTCTTTTTTTTTTTCTTTTCTTCTTTTCTTTTCTCTCTGCTTTTCGTTCTTTCTTTTTCATTCTTTTTTTTTTGTCTGCGTCTTCATCTTTCTTTATTTTAACTTTCTTTGTCTCCGTATCGTTATATTTATTTCTTTTATTTTTTCATTCTTTCTCTGAATTTTTATCTCTCTCTTTCTTTCTTTTATCTTCCTCTATGCCATAATTTTATTCGTTCTTTCTTTCTTTGTCAGCATTTTTCTTTTTCTCTTTGTCTTTGTTTCTTTGCCTCTTTCTTTCTATCAATTTATATTTATATTTCTTTATAATCATCATTTTCTTTCTTTATTTATTTTGATTTCTCTCTCTTTTCCATTCTTTCTTTTTCATTCTTTGTTTTTTGTCTGCGTCTTCAACTTTCTTCTCCGTATCGTCATATCACTTTCTTTTTTTTCATACTTTCTCTGTAACTTTATTCTTCTCTTTCTTTCGTTTACCTTTATTTCTGTCATAATCCTATTCGTTCATTCTTTCTGTCATTTTCTTTTTCCTTCCTTTCTTTCTTTCTTTCTTTATTATTTATTTATTGTCTTTATCTTTCTTTTCCTCTTTTTAGCTTTCTGTCTTTCTTTAATCCCCTCTTTCTTTCGATGTCTCTTTATCTTCATATCTCTTTATTTTTATATCACTTTCTATCTTGCTTTCTTTCTTTCTTTAATCGCCTCTTTCTTTCGATGTCTCTTTATCTTCATATCTCTTTATTCTCTTTATTTTTTTTCTCTTATTTTCTTTCTTTTTTTTTCTTTCTTTCTTTTTTTAATCGCCTCTTTTTCTTTCGATGTCTTTTTTATCTTCATATCTCTTTATTTTTATATCCTTTCTTTCTTTCTTTTCTTTCTTTCTTTCATTTTTCTTTAATCCCCTCTTTCTTTC
Organism: Acanthosepion pharaonis; assembly: GCA_903632075.3. Taxonomy (NCBI): domain Eukaryota; kingdom Metazoa; phylum Mollusca; class Cephalopoda; order Sepiida; family Sepiidae; genus Acanthosepion; species Acanthosepion pharaonis. Next base: position 732,159 of record CAHIKZ030004949.1, read on the forward strand.
GATGTCTCTTTATCTTCATATCTCTTTATTTTTTTATTTTTATATCTTTCTTTTCTTTCTTTCTTTCTTTCTTTTTTCTTTTTTCTTTAATCCCCTCTTTCTTTCGATGTCTCTTTATCTTCATATCTCTTTATTTTTATATCACTTTCTTTCTTTCTTTCTTTCTTTCTTTCTTTCTTTTTTTCTTTCTTTCTTTCTTTAATCCCCTCTTTCTTTCGATGTCTCTTTATCTTCATATCTCTTTAGTTTTATATCATTTTCTTTCTTTCTTTCTTTCTTTCTTTCTTTCTTTCTTTCTTTAATCCCCTCTTTCTTTCGATGTCTCTTTATCTTCATATCTCTTTATTTTTATATCACTTTCTTTCTTTCTTTCTTTCTTTCTTTCTTTAATCCCCTCTTTCTTTCGATGTCTCTTTATCTTCATATCTCTTTATTTTTATATCACTTTCTTTCTTTCTTTCTTTCTTTCTTTCTTTTCTTTCTTTCTTTCTTTAATCCCCTCTTTCTTTCGATGTCTCTTTATCTTCATATCTCTTTATTTTTATATCACTTTCTTTCTTTCTTTCTTTCTTTCTTTTTCTTTCTTTCTTTCTTTTTCTTTAGTTTTTCTTTCTTTTAATCCCCTCTTTCTTTCGATGTCTCTTTATCTTCATATCTTTTTTATATCCTTTTTTATATCACTTTCTTTCTTTCTTTCTTTCTTTCTTTCTTTCTTTCTTTTCTTTCTTTTCTTTTCTTTCTTTCTTTCTTTCTTTCTTTCTTTCCTTCTTTCTTTCGATGTCTCTTTATCTTCATATCTCTTTTTATTTTTATATCACTTTCTTTCTTTTCTTTCTTTTTTTCTTTCTTTCTTTTTTTTTTTCTTTTTTTCTTTAATCCCCTCTTTCTTTCGATGTCTCTTTATCTTCATATCTCTTTATTTTTATATCATTTTCTTTCTTTCTTTCTTTCTTTCTTTCTTTCTTTCTTTCTTTCTTTCTTTAATCCCCTCTTTCTTTCGATGTCTCTTTATCTTCATATCTCTTTATTTTTATATCACTTTCTTTCTTTCTTTCTTTCTTTTTCTTTCTTTCTTTAATCCCCTCTTTCTTTCGATGTCTCTTTATCTTCATATCTCTTTAGTTTTATATCATTTTCTTTCTTTCTTTCTTTCTTTCTTTCTTTCTTTCTTTCTTTCTTTTTTTCTTTCTTTCTTTCTTTAATCCCCTCTTTCTTTCGATGTCTCTTTATCTTCATATCTCTTTATTTTTATATCACTTTCTTTCTTTCTTTCTTTCTTTCTTTAATCCCCTCTTTCTTTCGATGTCTCTTTATCTTCATATCTCTTTATTTTTATATCACTTTCTTTCTTTCTTTCTTTCTTTCTTTCTTTAATCTTTTTTTTTTATATCCCTCTTTCTTTTTTCGATGTCTTTTTTATCTTCATATCTCTTTAGTTTTATATCATTTCTTTTTTCTTTCTTTCTTTCTTTCTTTCTTTTTTTTTTTTTCTTTCTTTAATCCCTCTTTTCTTTCGATGTCTCAATTTTATCTTCATATCTCTTTTATTTTTATATCACTTTCTTTTCTTTCTTTTTTCTTTCTTTCTTTCTTTATTTTCTATCTTTAATCCCCTCTTTCTTTCGATGTCTCTTTATCTTCATATCTCTTTTATTTTTATCACTTTTCTTTCTTTCTTTCTTTCTTTCTTTCTTTAATCCCTCTTTCTTTTCGATGTCTATTTTTATCTTCATATCTCTTTATTTTTATATCAATTTCTTTTTTTTTCATTTTTTTTTCTTTTTTCTTTCTTTTTCTTTAATCCCTCTTTCTTTCGATGTCTCTTTATCTTCATATCTCTTTATTTTTATATCACTTTCTTTCTTTCTTTCTTTCTTTTCTTTCTTTCTTTCTTTCTTTAATCCCTTTCTTTTTTCTTTCGATGTCTCTTTATCTTTTATCTCTTTTTTTTTTATATCACTTTCTTTCTTTTTCTTTCTTTCTTTCTTTCTTTCTTTTCTTTCTTTTTTTAATCCCTCTTTCTTTCGATGTCTCTTTATCTTCATATCTCTTTATTTTTATATCACTTTCTTTCTTTCTTTCTTTCTTTTCTTTCTTTCTTTAATCCCCTCTTTCTTTCGATGTCTCTTTATCTTCATATCTCTTTAGTTTTATATCATTTTCTTTCTTTCTTTCTTTCTTTCTTTCTTTCTTTCTTTTTTCTTTCTTTTTCTTTCTTTCCCCTTTTTCTTTTTCGATGTCTCTTTATCTTCATATCTCTTTATTTTTTTATCACTTTCTTTCTTTTTCTTTCTTTCTTTCTTTCTCTTTTTCTTTCTTTCTTTCTTTAATCCCTCTTTCTTTCGATGTCTCGTTATCTTCATTCTTTTAGTTTTTTATATCTTTATTTTTTTTCTTTTTTCTTTCTTTCTTAAATTTTCTTTTCTTTTCTTCTCTTTCTTTCTTTATTTTATTCTTTCTTTTTTCTTTCTTTCTTTCTTTAATCCCCTCTTTCTTTCGATGTCTCTTTATCTTCATATCTCTTTTTTTTTATATCACTTTCTCTTTCTTTCTTTCTTTTCTTTTCTTTCTTTCTTTCCCTCTTTCTTTTCGATGTCTCTTTATCTTCATATCTCCTTATTTTTATATCACTTTCTTTCTTTCTTTCTTTCTTTCTTTCTTCCTTTCTTTCTTTAATCCCCTCTTTCTTTCGATGTCTCTTTATCTTCAGATCTCTTTATTTTTATATCACTTTCTTTCTTTCTTTCTTTCTCTCTTTTTATCCTTTGCATCTACCGTTCTTACTTTCTCTTCTTTCTCTTCTTTTCTATCTTTCTTTCTTTTCATTCTTTTCTATCTATCTTTCTTTCTTTCTTTCTTTCTTTAATCGCCTCTTTCTTTTGATGTCTCTTTATCTTCATATTTCTTTCTTTCTTTCTTTCTTTCTTTCTGTCTTTCTTTCTTTGGCTTTATCTTTCTTCAGACTTCCTTTGTCTATCTGATCTCTTGCTTTCACGTTGCTTTTCTCTGTTTTTCTCTCTCTTTATTTCTACCTCACACTCTCTTTTCTCCCTTCCTTTCTATCTCCATTCTTTCTCCCCAATTATTTCAATCTCCCCGTTTCTTTCTGTCCTTTTCTTCTCATACTGATTTCTTTCTAGATCTCTTTAAAAGGGGATTTCAACTATCTCTCTCTCTTCCTATGTATCTATCTATCTATCTATCTATCTATCTATCTATCTATCTATCTATCTATCTATCTATCTATCTATCTCTACACGCCTCTTCATTATCTATCTATCTATCTATCTATTTATCTATCTATCACTGTTTTTTCTTTATGCCATACCACTCTTTATTCCAATCTAAAAATCCTCAGTTCTATCGCTCTCATTTTTGGAAAGTCTGTATAAAAAGGAAGAGGATTCAAAAACTACAAGAATGGGAGAGAAACGAGCAAAGAACATCAGGGACAGTGTACGACACACAGACAGATGAGTGAGAGAGTGAGAGAGAACGAAAAAGACACAGTGAGCGAGATAGTATCATCTTAATCATCCGTCAGTCTCGGGGGACTCTTAAATTTGTGCCCTGGATGACGTTTCCAACGCACAAGGCTCGAGAAGTTTGATGGGGGAGGGCAGCAAGCTGTTACCCATGCAATAGCCCCCCCCCCAACTCTCCACGTCGCTGAAACAATCGAATGGAAAGCTCAGTACCGATAAACTTGGTCCCACCGCCGTCGCAGGATTTTGCTGGGAGAATGCTGAAGACTGTCACTAACGGACTTAGCGACAGAGTATCCAGATTTCTAAACCGTTTTGAATTCCGAGTTGTCCAGACGGGCTGCCAACAAGTTTAGGGGGGGGGGCAGTCCCCGCCCTACAGTCTATAATGCAACAAGAGGGAGAAAATGAGATACATTTATATTTTTTGCAAGTGTATTTTTGTGATTGTGAATGCAAAGTTCTCGACCATAACTTGAAATCGGTTTGTCAATGCACATAGTTGAGTACTAAATAATATATATATATATATATATATATATATATATATATATATATATATATATAGATATATAGATAGATAGATAGATAGATAGAGGAGGCTGAGACAGACAGGTAGATAGACAGATGACCAGGTAGATGGATATGTATGAACTGACTGATATATATATATATTTACCAGTAAAAAAGAATTCGCTTATCACCATATTTGTAAAAGAACGCACAATTGGAAAATTTAAAATCAAACTCAGCGTTGCTACTGCACGCTCTAAAAACAATAACTCATTTCCAATAGAATTTTTCGGATACAAAAATACATATATTTTCGTTGTCCTCTTATTACTTAGAGTAAAAACAAGAACAACATCTATTCCATACCTGAAGATGTCTGTAGGAACAGACGAAAGCTTGTAGTAAAAAAAATAAGAACTAATGCAACAGAAATTTATAAAAACAAGGATTTTTTCATTCATAACAGGTTCGGGGTTTTTGTATATTATTTGAATTGTTTGCGACGATGGATTTCTCGCCAATTAAATCATTAACCTTTGTATTTGTTTTTGTATGAATAATTCATGAATATATATATATATATATATATATATATATATATATATGTGTGTGTGTGTGTGTGTTAACAGACTGAGATAGATAGATAGATAGATAGATAGATAGATAGATAGATAGATATAGATAGAAAGAAACACTTAGAAACAGATTCAGATAGATAGATAGAAAGAAAGAAAGAGACTTAGAAACAGACTGAGATAGATTGATAGATTGATAGATAGATAGATAGATAGATAGATAGATAGATAGATAGATAGATAGATAGATAGAAAGAAAGAGACTTAGAAACAGACTGATATAGATAGATAGATAGATAGATAGATAGATAGATAGATATGAACAGGCTGAGATTGATATGAACAGGCTGAAATATTTTAATTTAACAAAATTCTTTATAACCTCGCAATAATTAAAGTTAAGTTGTTCGATTTTATGTTTTCAATGTTATAAAAGATTTTTATGAAATCTTTAAAGTTTTTTTTTAATAAAAAAGTATTTAAAAGAATCTGCTTGCCTTTAAACTCCAGTAATTTACTGGGCTACGTGTTTTATTAGGTACTAGCTTAAACACCGCATTTCTTGTGGTCTTTTAAACTTGCTACTTTGTAGGGCAAATTGGGTCTCGAGACTAAAACGAAAGGGATCTCTGGTCCATCTTAGAACACGGCAATTATAATTTTGAAGAAATAACTTTGAATTTCTCAATTCATACAATGGAACTTCAAAACTTAAATTAAGTCTGATTCAGGTTATAAGGCAAAAGACCGATTGGGGCCGAAATTAATATTCAGGCCGAAAAGTGGACCTTCAATTGAGTTGAGTTCTTCAAATCACAAACCCTGTGGAATTTCAAAACGCCACGAAACTTGTCACAGTAACTCTGAATTCCTTCTTACTTTGAAGAAATATAGTCGACTTACTCAATTCATAAAGATGGAGTTATTTTAAACTGAATGTAAAACAAAAAAAAATTGAATTCACAAAGTTTTCGTGTTACTTTAAACTCAATATAAAATTAAAAACTTTTAAAATCACTTAATTTTTACAGTTATTCTAAACTTTGAATATTTAATTGTTCCCTCTTCATCTGGAGATAAATCTCAATACTGAATCTTCAAGCACAAGATGAAGGGCAAATTTCCAATCCCGGGATCTTTCTGGTTCCAAAAAGGTATAATGTGCCTGAGCAAGTGTAGCCCGAGTTTTAGGTCTTTCAAACACAGGGACTGACAGACAGAATGTGCCATTTACTTAGATTATCGAAGACGTCTTCTTTCACCAAGCGTTATGTTATATAATACCAATATTTATATAAATATATATATATATATGGTTACAATATGTATATATATATATATATATATATATATATATATATATATATATATATATATATTCATGAATTATTCACACAAAAACAAATGCAAAGGTTAATGATTTAATTGGCGAGAAATCCATCGTCGCAAACAATTCAAATAATATACAAAAACCTCCGAATCCGTTATGAATGAAAAGATCCTTGTTTCTATAAATTTCTGCCGTGTTAGTTGTTATTTTTACTACAAGCTTTCGTCTGTTCTACAGACATCTTCAGGTATGGAATAGATGTTGTTCTTGTTTTTTTCTCTTAGTAATAAGAGGACAACGAAAATATATGTATTGTTGTATCCGAAAATGCTATTGGAAATGAGTTATTGTTTTTGGAGCGTGCAATAGTAACTTTGAGTTTGATTTTAAATTTTTTTACAGTTGTGCGTTCATGTACAAATAAGGTGATAAACGAATTTTTTACTGGTAAATTTTTTCTGTCAAAGTGGCATGAACTATATTGTTCAATAATTACAGTAATGTCGCACTTATTATCCAAAAGTCGCACTTGGATCAGTTATTTTAATTTCGATAAACGTGCAATCAATTTACAAATTCATGAATTATTCACACAAAAACAAATGCAAAGGTTAATGATTTAATTGGCGAGAAATCCATCGTCGCAAACAATTCAAATAATAACCTCCGAATCCGTTATGAATGAAAAGATCCTTGTTTCTATATATTTGTATATATATGGTTACAGTATATATATATATATATATATATATATATATATATATATATATATATGGCCTGACGATTGCATCTAGCATGAAACAGATTGTCGACTCTAAGTGTTGACTTCTATGTTCACTTTATATATTTACACGCTCTATCTCTGACATTGAGCACTTTATCCCATAAATATAGCACGGCTTAAGACTATATATATATATATATATATATATATATATATATCTGTATTTGTTAAAATTTATGAAAATTATGTTATGTTGGTGTTTAAGTTACTAAGTAGATATTTGTTAAAATGTCTACATTTACCCATTAATTCATTTCTTTTGCTTGATAATTTAATTTATTGTTAAAATTAATTAATCATTTTTATTTGAGACATAAATTACATGTTCTATATTTAATATGATTTGGGCGTACATTTTTATTATTTCCCATTTGATTTTTGTAGGTATAACTTTTCTTTTTGAGTTCATATATATTTAGACAATGTATTATTTGCGTATGTATTTAGTTTGAGTGATATTTTAAGACTGTTAAATCTTTCCTTAAATCTTGTTTCAGTAGCTCCTATATTATTTCGCTTCTTTTTTAACATTGTTTGACACAGTTGTTTTATATATTACAATTTTGATTAAACATTTATTATCATGTGGACAGTTATTTTTATTTCGACTATTATAACTGTTGTTATTCTGATTGGTGTTATTATAATTTATTATTTTTGCTTAATATTTTCTCATTAGGCTTATATATTATGCTCTTCATATCATTAATACAACTGTAGCTGATTTTTATAGTATATTTATTAATGATTTTTGATAGTTTACTATTCTTAAGCAAGTTTTTATCAATTAATTTAAAGAATAATTTCCTTAGTTTCATTATATTTTTATAAGCTAGGATAAACCAAATTATATTTATTTTTGTTTTATTTTTGCATGTCTTGTTGGCAGTTATATATTCTTATTTATTCTAATATCCAATTTATCTTAATGCCGATTGACATATTATTTATTTTCGTTAAATATTGTCGCATTGCTAGAATTATTCGCTATTCTTTTTTTAAATAGATATTGGTATAGTTTCGTGGTCCATTTCTACTTTTCAAGGGATAGATATATACAGTGTGCGGTGGAGGAATTGTCTAAATTACGCAAAAAATGGAAATAAACCTGGCATCTTATTTTAACAGATATATTTACCAAAATAAATTACCAAAAGTAAATTTATTCAATAAAATCGGTATTTGATGTGGGGAATTTTTTTGTGGAATATTCCAATAGTATAGGTTCAAAAGTTTTTTTTTATTGTTTTTCAATAAACGAAAAAGTCAACCATCTCTAAAGTGCTCAACTTGGAACAGTTTTTTCCTTTTATATATATATATTTTATATATATATATATATATATATATATATATATATATATATATATATATATTGCATGAATCATTGATACAAGAAACAGATTAGTGAAGTTAATGATATAAATGGCGAGAATACATCTTCGCAAACAAATTTATTAAAATTACATTAACCCACGAACCTCTAAATGAATGTTGTGATCCCTGTTTTTAATAAATTCAACTCGTATAAGACCTTTTTTTGCAAGTACTTTCATCTGTTCATACAGACATCATCAGGCATGGTAATTGATTTGGTTTTTTTTTTTAAATCCATCCAGGTAATGACGGGACACGAAAGATTAGATGTGAATCGAAATATGTTTTATAGAAATGTGTTATTGTTAACAGTAAGAAATTCTGGAGCGTGCGGTCGCAACGCTAAAGTTGAATTTTTTGAAAATTTAAAAGAGACTGCGTTTTTTTTTACTAATATGGTAATTGGAGAATTATTTGTTGTAGTAGGGTTTTTTTTTCAATCGGTGTGGCATGAACTAAATTGTTCAATAAATAGGGCAATGTCTTAGCTACTATCCCAGATGTTGCACGTCAGATCAGTTTTTTAAAATCAAATATGTGGTGCAGTTCAATTCATATTACATAAATCATTCATACAAAAAAAACTATACACAGCTATACTTAAACATGAAAACAATAAACAAAAACTAAAAATTCTTGAAGCTATATACATAAAACAGTTAAAACCTAACCTGAACAAAATAAACTATGAAATCTCCACAAATATTCTTAAATGCCTATAATTGATAACTGAAGCTGTTGGTTTATACCAACGGCTTCCCATACTTAATACTTCTCGTTTTCTCTCTCGCCTGGTCATGTGTGACGTCATGAGCTGCGATGCGATTTTCGCTTCCGCGTCTCGTATAAACGGATTTGTCGCTGCTTTGAAATTTTTCATGCAACAAAAACAGACTATCATTATTGTTTCGTCCGTGTATTGTTTGATATATTGAAATGTAATTGCCATCTTTGATAATGGCTTATGTAAGCCGAAAGTTTAGATCGGATTTAAACATGTATAAATATGGTGATTTCCTTTCGTCTTTCAATGATAATGTTATTAAGCTTATCAGACAATATGAAAGGAACTTGAAATAAATAGACAAAACTTGTCTATATTATTTACTGAAACATGCATGAATGAAAAAATTGCTGCCTAAATATATATATATATATATATATATATATATATATATATATATATATATATATATATATATATATATATAACATCTTCAAATCAAAGATTATATATTATCCTTATCTTCAAAATATTCACTACATAACTCCTGTTATTTCATTCATATTACGCATATTTTTAATAATCCCAAACAAGGCAATAAAGCTACTAAGACGCAAGGGGTTACTGAGTGTTAAAGAATATCAGAAAAAGAAAAACATTATTAAGGAGATATAACAATAAAAGAAAGTTAATTTTAGAGCACAGAAGTTAGCGATCGACATTGCATTTCATTTCTTGAAATTCAAAGTTGACTGGAAATCTAGATGCCGGAAGAGAGTTCCACGGGTGAGAAGTGCGAGAGAAGAAACAACGGGCATAGAACTTACGTTTACATCTAGCAAATTAAACAGTAAAATGGTGAGAACTATTTAGCAACCTCATATTGCGTTTAAATTCGTAAAGTCTAGTTACCATAGAGAAAAGCTCGTCAGAACAATTGCCATATAGAAAAGGCACAGGGAAGCTACGTTTCAACAGCGGGAAGGGGATTGAAGCTGAGATGCTAGGTCAGGACCAATAACATTGCAGATTCTTCTTTAGATTTTATCAAGAATCGCGGAATACATAGCAGAAGCACCAGGCTGTAATATCCATTGTATGGATGAATGGTAGACTCCATTCAACAAAATCATTTTAGCAGGAACCCTCTGCTTTGAGTAGTTCTTGGGCCTTGTTAGTGCGAACCAAATCTGCAGACCCCAACCTACCCTGCTATTAGCGCTTAGTTCTTGGACCTTGTTGTTGCGAACCAAATCTGCAGACCCCAACCTACCTTGCTATTAGCGCTTAGTTCTTGGGACTTGTAGTTGAGAACCAAATCTGCAGACCCCAACCTACCCTGCTATTAGCGCTTAATTCTTGGACCTTGTAGTTGCGAACGAAATCTGCAGACACCAACCTACTCTGCTATTAGCGCTTAATTCTTGGACCTTGTAGTTGAGAACGAAATCTGCAGACACCAACCTACCCTGCTACAAGCGCTTAGTTCTTGGGCCTTGTAGTTGCGAACCAAATCTGCAGACCCCAAACTACCCTGCTATTAGCGCTTAGTTCTTGGACCTTGTTGTGAACCAAATCTGCAGACCCCAACCTACCCTGCTATTAGCGCTTAGTTCTTGGGACTTGTAGTTGAGAACCAAATCTGCAGACCCCAACCTACCCTGCTATTAGCGCTTAGTTCTTGGGACTTGTAGTTGCGAACGAAATCTGCAGACACCAACCTACCCTGCTACATGCGCTTAGTTCTTTGGCCTTGTAGTTGCGAACCAAATCTGCAGACCCCAAACTACCCTGCTATTAGCGCTTAGTTCTTGGACCTTGTTGCGAACCAAATCTGCAGACCCCAACCTACCCTGCTATTAGCGCTTAGTTCTTGGGACTTGTAGTTGCGAACGAAAGCTGCAGACCCCAACCTATCCTGCTATTTGCGTTAAGTTCTTGGGACTTGAAGTTGAGAACCAAATCTGCAGACCCCAAACTACCCTGCTATTAGCGCTTAGTTCTTGGACCTTGTTGTTGCGAACCCAACCTGCAGACCACAACCTACGCTGTTATTAGCACATAGTTCTTGGACCTTGTAGTTGCGAACCAAATCTGCAGACCCCAACCTACCCTGCTATTAGCGCTTAGTTCTTGGGACTTGTGGTTGAGAACCAAAGCTGCCGACTACAACCTACGCGGCTATTGACACAAAGCTACGGTGGGAAAAGAGATGCATTCATGCAGTAATGGATGGCCAGGATGAAGTACCGATCCGTCGCATACATATCTCCCTTGTGAGTTAATGAATTTCCCATGAAGCCCAAAGAGCCGGTGCCACATTTTAGATATTTTTCCATTTCTTTGCCGTATACCATTATTGATAGACAGAAGGTCTAAAACAGAAGAACCGAAAGGAGGAGGAGGAAAAGCCTGTAGAAATGAATAACTGATTGAATATATTAACGAAAGAGCGAGGAAATGAAAAGGAAAAAAATGGAATGAAAAACATGAGTAATAAAATAGAATTAAACGAAACATAAAAAAAAAATGGAGATGGTTGGGGTCGAAACAGATGACGGAAGAAATCAGGATACTAAAAAAAAGAATAAATAAATAGATGGCACCAGGGAGGGTGGGAGAGAAGTAAGGCCAAATTAGAATGATAAGGGGTCAGGTGCCAATTGTCCCAAAAAATAAGGAGCAGGATCAAGATATGGAAACTATGGGGTGTGGGCAGTGTTTCGAAAGGAAGGATTTGGTAAAGATAACTCGTGGATGAAAATTAGAATCACCGATTTTCAAATTAACATTCCACACTCGTTCTCTCTCTCTCTCTCTCTCTCTCTCTCTCTCTCTCTATATATATATATATATATATATATATATATATATATATATCATTCTATTCATTCTCTCTCTCGCGGGCTCTTTATAACTTTTGTGTCTTTGTCGCCATTTTGTACTCTCATTTGTTGGCACTATTTCTGTCTATCGACCGTCCTTCAGTGTTTTCCTTTCTAGTTTTGATCGCTCCTTTTTATTTCTTTTTTCTTTTTGTCATTCTCTTTCTTTTTTTCTTTTTTTTTTAAATATGATATTATTCTTTTCCCTCTCTATCGATTTATCTATCTCTGTTTATTCAGCTTCTAACTCTCTTTCTTCCACTATATCCTTCTCCTCCCTTTTTGTAGTTTTCTCTTATTTTTTTTTCTTTCTTTATAACTTGATTCTGCTTATCAATGTTTTTTTTGTCTTCTTTCTTCCTGTTTTTTTTTTTTTTTTTTTTTCCATTTATCTCTCTTTCGATCTATCTTTTTTGTCTTTTCTTTCTTTCTGGTATTCACTTTTTCTCTATCTTTTTTTATATTTTTTTTCTTTATCTTTTCATTCTGGCCATCAATGTTTTACTTTTTTTGTCTTCTTTCTTTCTTGTTTTCTCTTTATCTTTTTAAATTTTTTTTTTCTTTATCTTTTGATTCTGTCTATCAATGTTTTTTTTCTTTTTTGTCTTCTTTCTTTCTGGTTTTCTCTTTCTTTCTATCTTTTTACATCGTTTTTTTTTTGTCACTGTCTCCCCCTTTTAGTTTATTTAATTCCCGCTCATGTATTTCTTTTCAGTTGTTCTTTCTTTATTTAATTTTTCATAATGCCTTGTATCTTTTCCTTATTTCCCTTTCTTTATACCTCTCTCTCTCTATCTATCTATCTATCTTTTTCTCTGTTTATTTTTTGTTTCTCGCTCACGTCATCTCTCTCTCTGTCTCTCTCTCTCTCTCTCCCTTCCATCATTCCCTCCCTCTCTCTCTCTATACACATTATGATACGGACAAAGTCCGATAATTATTTCAAGACATTTTTATGTTTATACATTCTTTTTATAGATACAAATATTTAAGTAAATGCTCTGTTTATAATAAACAGTATTAAAAACATTTACCGCCCTGAATGTCTGATAAATTTTCATAGAAAATATTCTCGGACATTCTTTAATTATATATATATATATATATATTAAGAAATGGACAAGGTCCGACAATTTATTTATTAAAGACATTTTTATGTTTAACGTTGTTATTTATAGATACAAGTATTTAAGCAAATGCTCTGTTTATGATAAACAGTATTAAATAACATTTACCGCCTGAACGTCCTGAAATTTTCATAGAAAATATTCGTTCTTTGGCAGGATTCGAACCTGCATCCCTAGACAAGGAACAGTCATTTAAATTGACGTGCCTAAACCGTCTCGGCCACAAAGAACCTTTCGGTAGACAAGGTCGAATTTAAATTGAAGTTTATAAGCAGTAAATTTGACCTTTCGGTACCGAAAGGTCGAATTTAAATTGAAGTTTATAAGCAGTAAATTCGACCGAAAGGTTCTTAAGGACACGTCAGCGTAAATGACGGTTCCGTATAGGATGCGGGTTCGAATCTTGTCAAAGAGCGAATATTTTCTATGAAAATTTCTCGGACATTCAGGCCGGTAAATGTTATTTAATACTGTTTATCATAAACAGAGCATTTGTTTAAATACTTGTATCTATAAATAACAACGTTAAACATAAAAATGTCTTTAATAAATAAATATATATATATGTGTGTGTTTATACATTCTTTTTATTGATACAAATATTTAAGTAAGTGTTCTGTTTTATAATAAACAGTATTAAACAACATTTACCGGCCTGAATGTCCGAGAAATTTTCATAGAAAACATTCGTCCTTCGAACTTTGTGGCCGATCGGCAACGCACGTCAAGCTATATGACGGTTCCGTATAGGATACAGGTTCGAATCCTATCGAAGAACGAATATTTTCTATAAAAATTTCTCGGACATTCAGACCGGTAAATGTTGTTTAATACTGTTTATTATAAACAGAGCATTTACTTAAATATTTGTATCTATAAACCGAATGTTAATCAGAAAAATGTCTTGAATTAATTGTCGGAGCTAAGCTAAGGGTAATTTAGTTTTTTTGAAGTAAATAAAAATTACGTTAGTAATTATTTTCTTTTCAAAGAAAGTGAAAGAAGCAAACATTTCTCCGTAAATGAATTTAATTGCTAACTATTTTGAAAGAGAGTAGGCGTAAGATGCATTGTGAATTTAGTTTTGAAAATCGATTATGTTCTAATTTCAAGTTATATTTGTATTTGAAAAGAAAAAACTTTAGATAAAAAAAAGTTAAGAGAGATGGATATGAGTTACGGTCAACATTAGTCGTGCTGAAAATTTGTTTTGCGAATTTAAATATATTTCATTTAAATTAATTTTCGAAACAATAAGACTCTCTATAGTTTATTTTTAATTTATAAAACTTAATTTTAAATTATTTACTTTTTGAAATTAGTTACAAACCAGAAAAACAATCAGGTTTTTCTTTTACAGATTGAACAAAAACATTATTTTTCATAAGATTACCGAAAAATAAAATAAAATCTCTTCTTTTAAATATCTTTGTTGTTTTAATATTCATTTTTTTTAAGTTACACTTTTATTTATTATAGATATGGAAATACATTCAAGAGAACGGAGATTTTAAAAATACACGTAGCGTTTCGAAATTATCAGCAGAATTAAAAAGTAAAAACGAACGGAATAAGAATTATTCCCGTTCGTTTATAATTTTTAATTCTGAAAATTTCCAATGAATTCTAATGCAATTATTACGTATTATTAATTTTAAAATATATTCCAAAGTACAAATTATACGAAGATATTTCTTTTTACAAAAAGCTTGGCTGGGGGTTACTAAGTCTGTACATATATTTATTTTGTCGTCATTATTACAGTTTTTAGTTTTACCAGACACACGCACACATCCAAACATTGGCTCTTATATATATATATATATATATATATATATATATATATATATACTCTTTACAATTGGAATTAGGATACCTTTAGTAAATGACCATTTTCACCTAAGAATTTTAATTTTAAGATTCATGGGAATTTTTTAAACTGTTTGTGGTATCAGTTTGCAATATATATATATATATATATATATATATATATATATATATATATATATATATATATATATATATTTAATATATACATTATTTTCAATTATTTTTAATATATCTTATTTTTACAGATACATTGTATTTAAGTAAATGATCTTTTTTTTTTTTATTAAACAGTATTAATTACATTTACCACCCTGAATATTCGAGAAATTTAGTAGAAAATATGCGTTCTACGACAGGAATCGGACATGTTTTCCTATTCGGTAAACATTATTTGATCTGACGTGTTATACCATTTAGTTACAGAGAAGCGTCTGGTTAGTAAAGTTCATATTACTGTTTATAAACACAAAATCTTCGACGATTTTTCTCGATCGATCATTTCTTCTCACTTCTTCTCCAGCACGTCAGGTCAGATGACGGTTAAGATATGTTTCGGCTTTAAACAACCCACAAAGGGTTGATAAACCGTAAACATCAAACCAGTCAATGAATCTTTGTCTTCTATCGTTCCAATTTTTATACTTTTCTCTTCCATTTTTTTTTGTTGTTGTTTGCTTGGTCTCTTTCTGTTTTTCTCTTTTTCTTTAATCTCGCTCCTTTTCTCTCTGCTTCTTCATTTGTCTATCTCTCCATCAGTATCTGTCTCTCTTGGACCTTTTCATTCCGTCAGTTAATTTCATATAACATGGCCTAAAAAAAAACAAAAAAAAAACTTATTCCGATGAATATTTAGCGGGGGTGGGGTAGATTGCAGAAGTGATGACCTTTATCGAATTGCGATCTTGTAATTTTCTTCCGCCATCTGCTTCCCTTCATTTCGTTCTTGCAATCTTCAAGCGCTTTACCATCGACCAAATTCTTCCGTCAACATCATCTCTTTTGCGTTACCCTTCCACACGCCAGCCATTTTGAAACTGGTTCTCTAACACACTTCTTTCGATTAGGTTCCTCTTTTGGCTTGAGATTTCTTTCTTTTCTTTTCTTTTATTTTGTTTTTTTTTTCTTCAATTTTCTGTGGTTGTCTTGCATGATCTTTCTACTCTTCGTCTTCGTCTTTCAATCTTTTTCTTTTTCTTCTTCATTTTTTATATTCTTCTGCCTTCCTCCTTCTGTTCTCATCTCTATTGCTTTTTTTCGATTGATTCAATTTTTCAATCTTCTGGCTTACTCTTTCTCCCCCTTTATTGCTTTTCGGCATTGATTCTTATTTTTCTTCTTCATCATCATCATCATCATCATCTTCTTCTTCTTCATAGTTTCATCATTTTTTTTCAGTCATCTGGCTTACGCTTTCTCTATCTTTATTGCTTTACGGTATTGATTCTTCTTCTTCTTCTTCTTCTTCTTCTTCATCATCATCATCATATTTTTCTTCATTTTTTTCAGTCATTTGGCTTAATCTTTCTCTCTCTCTATCGCTTTTGCATTGAGTCTTCATCATCATCATAATCCCCTTCTTCTTCATTATCATCATCATCCTCTTCATCTTTATCATTATCATCTTCTTCTTCATATTTTCTTCATTTTTTCAGTCTTTTGGCTTACTCTATTTCTTTCTCTATTGCTTCTCGGCATTGATTCTTCTTCATCAGCATCAGCATCATCATCTTCATCTTCATATTTTCCTTCATTTATTTCAGTCTTCTGGCTTACTCTTTCCCTCTCTCTATTATTTTTCGGCATTGATTCTTCATCATCATCATCATCATCATTATCTTAATCATCATCTTATTTATCTTCTTCATATTTTTTTCGTTTTTTTTTAATTCTCCTCTTTCTTTCTCTTTATTCCTTTTCAGTATTGAATCTTCATCATCATCATCATTTTCATCATCTTCATCATCTTCATCATCATCATCATCTTCATCATCATCATCTTCAATATCATCTTCATCATCTTCATTATCATCATCTTCATTATCATCATCTTCATCCTCTTCATCATCATCATCTTCATCTTCATCATCTTCATCATCATCATCTTCATCATCATCATCATCATCATCATCTTCATCATCATCATTTTCATCATAATCTTTTTTATCTTCTTCATATTTTTCTTCATTTATTTTCACTCTTTCTTTCTCTTTATTGCTTTTCGGCACTGAGTCTTATTTTAATCATCATCTTATTTATATTCTTCATATTTTTTTCGTTTTTTTTTTATTCTCCTCTTTCTTTCTCTTTATTCCTTTTCAGTATTGAATCTTCATCATCATCATCATTTTCATCATCTTCAACATCATCATCATTATCATCATCTTCATCTTCTTCATATTTTTCTTCATTTTTTTCAGTCATTTGGCTTACTCTTTCACCCTCTCTCTCTCTATTGCTTTTCGGCATTGAATCATCATCATCATCATAATCTCCATCATCATCATCATCTTCTTTATCTTCTTCTTCATATTTTTCTCTTTTTTTTTTTTTTCAATCTTCTGGCTTACATTTTCTTTTTCAGCTGTATTGATTGACTGAAATGCTTCTTGTTCTTCTCCTTCTTTATCTTCTTTCATCATTTCATCACTCCTCTAGTTTTCTCTTTCTACCTCCTCCATTGCAATTTGTAGATTAATTCTCCTTCTACTTCAATTTTCCATTCTTCTAGCTTGCTTATTCTATCACTTCTCTATTTTGTTTTTCCCTGATTCATTCTTATTTTTCTTCATCCTCTTCTTCGTTTTCATGTTTTCACTCTTTGGCTGGCTCATTCTATCTCTTCACTATTGCTCTGGATTAATATTCCTTCTTCTTCTTCTTCTTCTTCTTCTTCTTCTTCTTCCTCTTCACTTCCATCTTTTTTTCACTTCTTTTTTTTTGTCTTCTTCATCCTACCTCTTCTCTATTGCTTTGCTTGATTAATTATTATACTTCTTTCTATGATAGTAATTGCATTTTGTTGCTTGGTTATTCTTCTAATTTGTTCTCTTGCCGTTATATATTTTCCGCCACACTCTCTATCACACACACACACACACATATATATATATATATATATATATATATATATATATATATATTTATTAAGAAAGTAAGGACACTATTATTTAAGTAGACGTCCCATTTATTTGCCGAACAGTATATTTATTTAGTTTGGTCTACCTGCTTGAATGTGCGAGAAATCTTATTAAAAAATATATTTTAATAATCTCTCTCACTTCTCTCTCTCTCTCTCTCTCTCTCTCTAGATAGATAGATAGATAGATAGATAGAGAGAGAGAGAGAGGGGGGGAGGGAGATGAACATCGTGGCATAGAATTAGACAGATAGATAGATAGATAGATAGATAGATAGATAGATAGATAGATAGATAGATAATCAACACGCTGAGATAGATGGATAGAGAGAGAAAGAGAGAGAGATGCACATGGTGGCATAGAATTAGATGGGTAGATAGATAATGAACTGAGATAGATAGAGAGAGAAAAAGAGAGATGAACATCGTGGCATAGTTTTAGATAGATAGATAGATAGATAGATAGATAGATAGATAGATAGATAGATAGATAGATAGATAGATAATCAACACGCTGAGATAGACCGATAGAGAGAGAGAAAGAGAGATGAACATCGTGGCATAGATTTAGATAGATAGATAGATAGATAGATAGTTAGATAGATAGATAGATAGATAGATAGATGTTGATTATCTCGTAATTCTTAAAACCTATGCATTACGAGACAATGGCATCAACATCTAAGTGTCCGCATGAAACTTGAAAGCAGTAACATGAGCATATATATATATATATATATATATATATATATGTGTGTGTGTGTGTGTGTGTGTGTGTCAGTGTGTCAGTGTGTGTGTGTGTCAGAAGGTGACAAAGATTGTAATTGTATATTTTTAATGCTTTACCGTTAAATGATATGTGGCAGAACTATTAATTTGGGCGACTGAAATATAAAATTTTTCGTTACTTCTGTCGCCTTTGTCAATTTTTCCCATTGAATATATATTCTTAATTAGAAAAAAAATTAATAAATAAGCAGGGGTGGAGGGCTTGATTTTTATCCAACTACCGCTAGAGTGAGGAGAAGGAAGAGTTCCCAAGGAGAAAATAGAATTATTATTATTATTGTCTGAATTGTCAGGAAAAAATGACGATACTGGAGTATGAACATAGATCGCCAGTGACCAAACACATTTCTTATTTTAAATAAGTAGATCACGTGAGAGTGAAGAAAATGTGTGTGTATTATATATATATATATATATATATATATATATATATATATATATATATATATATATATATGTGTGTGTGTGTGTGTAAGTAATTATACTGTCTGGAAAAAACTTGGTGTTTTGGCTTGTAAATGAACAAACCAATACCCAAAATGGGAAATATAAGAACATGTAATTGAGGCGAAAACAATCGTCCAGAATCCAAGCTCAGAGTCCAAAGAAAAAAAAAACACTCTAAAACGGGTAAAGCAGAAGTAACTAAGTAAAGTGATCAATACGCTAAGTAGAGCAAATCTAATCTAATCAGGGTACACTGACGATCCGCGTAAGTGAAACCTAGGTAGGTTTGCCAGGCTCTTTAGGTTCATTTATATATATATATATATATATATATATATATATATATATATATATATATATATATATATATATGTACATTTATTCAACAATTATTGGTTTAAAAAATCAAATTATTGAATGTAGAATAAAAATTTAAATTTTCTTTCAAATCAATGAAAAAAAATGATGTATTGAATTTAAAAAAAAAAGGTTTAAAAGGTTCAAATCAATGAAAAACATGTTGAATCAAAATGGCTATTTTTTAGTGATTTATAACATTTTTATGTTATAATTTTCGAATAATTGTATTTGCTCTACTCTGTATTAAGCACACTTTTTAAGAATAGTATTTGTTGGTTATTGAATTTATTCCGTATATACCAATCCTATACTTGTATATATATATATATATATATATATATATATATAATATATATATATATACTTTCTTAATATGTATATATAAGAAAAGTTTCAAATTAAAAATTATAATGTTTTATTTTATGAAAGTATTTATTTATTTATATATATATTTGATATTTCAAATTGTCCTCAATTTTTCATCAGAAATAACTGTTTGTTACAAATAAATTAAAATTACTGTTTGTTGGCAAGTAGCGTCCTTCGAGAGACGCGGACGTAATCGATATGGAACGTCTGACATCAGATATTCCTAACTTAAATCTAACTGTGTAATATTTTAAAAATATTTTTTACTATATTAAAGCAATTGCTTAGCTATTAAAATATTTTATAAAGATTTAAAACGACTAAGTCCCTATTCAACCCTAAAAGTGGCATTTAATTTTAAAATCCAATACATTTATTTTTTCAATGCGTGTGTGAATGTGGAAGTAAAAATCGGAATCTATTAAAAACATTTGAAAAGTTTTCTAACTGTGTCCTGATTGATTGTAGTGTTTAGCTATGGGGAATAAGGGTTGTTTTGACGTATTGTTTGTTTATGGTTATTAAAACGAAATCTAAATTGTTTTCAGACTCACCAATATATCCACTATTAGGACATAAGTTGCAGAATAAATAATAGATTACGTTATGGGTACTATTGAGGTTAGGTGGCTGTATCCCCTGATATTGGTGTTGGGTACATAAAATGTATTTATTACAAATGCCGTAAAACTAAAAACGAGGTTTGTTACATTTAATAATTTCCGTTTGGTTTCTATTGTTTAGATACATTAGAGGTGAGGATAGCTGATATGTTAGGTGATTGTTTCATTGCATTTATGGGTGGTTTATCGAAAATGTCTTTGATCTTGTTGTCTAATTGGAGGTTCTGTAATCATTTTTAAATTGTGAATAAGTGTTGGGAATATAAATATATATATATATATATATATATATATATATTATAATGAGAAGCCACGTATACTTTTTAATATGTATATATAGAAAAAAGTTTCAAATTAAAAATTATAATGTTTTTATTTTATGAAAGTATTTATTTATTTTATATATATTTGATATTTCAAATTTCCTCAATTTTTCAAGAAATAACTGTTTGTTACAAATAAATTAAAATTACTGTTTGTTAGCAAGTAGCGTCCTTTAAGATGTCATGTCACGTGATATGGAACGTCACTGTTCCGATATTTCTAACTTAAATCTAACTGTCATAAATATATATATATATATAAGGAATTATCGTGATGTCTAAACGATCACTATTTTATTCTATCCTCTATTACTATACAGATCGTTATTCTCTTCACTATACTATTTCTCTGTTCCGATCACTATTCCGTGGTTACTATTCGAGCGAGTATTATCAAGCACAGTACTATTAGTGCGATTGATATTCGAAGGCGTCTGACACTAGTATTGTTTAACGGCGTTACTATAGTTGTATATGCTATTACAAAGTCTCTACTACAACGAGCATTACGAAAAAGACAACGACTATTCGCTGACAATACAAAAGTGGCAATGAGTGTTCGTTGACATCACAAAACATTTATTGTATCAATCCTCCACTTACATAGAGAATGCAATATTTATGAAGGGTAAAATAGTGAAAAAATGAAACCAGCCCAATACTATTTCTCTATACCGGTCACTATCCGTGGTTACTTTTCGAGCGAGTATTATCGAGCTAGTTTATTAGAGCGATTTGCTATTCGAAGGCGTCTGACATCAGTATTGTTCAACGCCATTACTATAGTTGTATCTGCGATTACTACAACGAACATTACGAAAAACAACGACTATTCGTTGAGGCCAAAAATTGTTGTAGTTTTCATAAATAATAATAATAATTATTATTATTATTATTATTATTTTATTTTTTTTCTTTGATTTATGGCGTTTACATTTCAAACGGGTCCCGACAGGGACCTAAGGTTAGAAATGGCGTCATGACTTTCCACTGACAAGAAAAAGAAAAAAAAAATTAAATTACATAGATAAAGCCCTTGGTAAGGTGTGGGCTGTACTTGCCAGAACAATTTTTTGTATCTCCTTGAGGCATGGACTTCCAGGAATCCTTCAATTAGTCTTTTGCAATTTTTCCAACCAGTCCTAGGGCTCCAACGACAACAGGGATTGTTGATGTTCCCATATGCCACATTTTCGAGCTTTCTATTTGGGGTCCTTGTACTTTGACAACTTTTTTGAATATCTTTAAAGATACATTGCAATCAGCAGGGACTGCCATATAAATAAGGAGGTACCGTTTTTGTTTGAGGTGTTTAATAATTATTATTATTATTATTATTATTATCTTGTCATTCGCGTCAAGTTTTTTTCGGTTTAAAATGGAGATCTTGTATTATAGGTGTTCTCCATAGGGTCATACGACCTCAAGAACATAGCACCTTTCGCAGTATATATGCAAGTAACGTAGACTTCTGAAGCGATGGGATACTAGGCTTTACTCCGATTTTCTTCTTGTAAGACTTAAATTCTATGGTATAGACCCCCAGAGCCCCAAAGATAACTGGGGCAATAGTGGCCTAAAAGACCCACATTCTAACTACTACAATCCGAAGGTCGGTGTACTTGTTAAGGTTTTTCGGTTTAATTCAGTTGTTATTATTATTATTATTATCATTATTATTATTATTATTATAGTTGCTGTTATCTTTATTTATTGTGAAGAGAAAAGGCGGGAAATGAGGGAGTGGTGCTCTTTACCCATAATACGAATGCTCCCTTACACGGATCGTTGACTTCCGGTTTGCCATTGATAAGTGAATTTGTTTGAGTTTTTATTTTCTTCGCTCGAGTAAAATAAACAAACGTAACTTTACAGTGGACTATAAAAAATATTAGATGTCTCTTAGAGGATTGTTTTCTTTTGGTTTATATGTGTGTGTGTTTTCCTTTTTATTTTTCTCTTCTTTTTTTTGTTTCTTTTCATCCGTTTTCTGTATATATCTTCTCGGTTTCTTGATCTCTCTTTTTTTGTTATTATTTGCGAGATTCTGGTGTTCTTCTAAGGACGAAGCCATGTATGTCCCGACAGCCCGGCAAAAGCTCTTAATTATCTTTCAAACGAGGCCCGTTAGCATATTTTAAGAGGCTAATGTCGTTTCTACAGCATGTCTATTGGCCGTGACCTTCTCTCGTCTCACCGACTATATGCACGCTTCTATGCCTATCGATCTGTTTATTTAGTCTTGTTCATATATAACGTTTACTCTCTCTCTCTCTCTCTCTCTCTCTCTCTCTCTCTCTCTCTCTCTCTATATATATATATATATATATATATATATATATGTGGGGGGGTCACTTTTGAGGCGGTGTAATGGTTAGCAAGTTTGTCTCGCTAGAACAATTACGACTAATTAGTGAGTTCAATCCTCACTGGGTGCCCTTACTTTCGGCCTTGTGCCACATCCAAGCTACACATGGAAAATCACTATATGTCTATGTGTGTATGTGTGTAAAGATTATGTTTCACAAAAGTAAAAGCTGTCGATTTAGCTTGTTCATATATGTTTATTACTTCTCTCCCTGTATATATATATATATATATATATATATATATATATATATATATATTTATATATAGAATTAGAATATATATATATATATATATATATATATATATATATATATATATATATATATATATATGTGTGTGTGTTTGCATGAATTTTATATATGTATTACAAAGATTTTGTTTCGCTTCCCCCAAAACTATAACAAAACGGTCAATCAGTGTATTTCTAAAAGACAACGATTTTAAAGCAAGCAGGCTTTGTAACCGCCATACTCAATAGTAAGAAAGGTATGGACACGAACGGCCCGGTCATCACATTCCATTATAAATAGTCCAAAATTGTCTTCGTGTACTTGTAGTTGACAAATTATCTTCCACCCTACAATCCTTTTCCCCACAGACGAAAAGTCACAAGCGTCTCGCCGCTCTATCGCTATTTCCATGGAAAGTGTTCACGCGAACTGCATCCCTTCGTTCCATCAGTTCTAACCTTCACGGCTAAGACCCGCCATGCCACCGCCATTGTAACAAATTCCACTGGAGATATGTTAGTTTCACCCGAGTAGCTCCTTCCAACGAACCGACTCCCGAGAGGGTGCTTCTCCGATTATTACAGTCTTAACTTGTTCAAGTCTAAGGTCAACTGTTATATTTCCTGCATACCCGCATAAACAGTGCCTCTTACTCTGTAACCCGCTACCTCGAGTGGCTCTTGGGCCTTCTACAGAATGAACATTACTGTAAAAAAATTCAAAAGCAAAAAAATAATGAAACGCATTTCTATCTGCTAAACTCTTCTCAAATTGCGAAAATCGAATCTGTTTGTGAAATGTGCGACAACATGCGATGAAAAATGCATTGTTTATAACAACCCCAAGCAAAAATAGCACCGGCAAAAAGAAATTAGCCGGCGTTAACATCATTGTAATAAATAAAGATATTGACACTAACAAAGATAATTAACTTATCACTTGTCACTTATCTGGCCCTACCCTGAGATTCACTGAGATTATATCTACACGTCAGGTATGATGGGGGTGGATGGGGTTCATGAGAATAAAATCAAATTGATTGGGATCAGATTTTAAACCATGAAAAATGGATGAATATTGTTGTGGATTCCGAGACGAATTCGGTCTTCAAGAAATGACAAACGCAATAATTAATTATAAGAAATAAAATGTATTTACACAATCATACAAAGAGTAATACTGTTAGTAATTCCAGGAACGAGGTTAGTAGCAAATACATATAGATATATACAGTCTCGAAGTAGGACTTCCTTAGAGTCTACGTGCTTGTAACTGACTTCTAACACGAGGTTACCTCACACTATCACCGTTCGTATATTCTCTTTCTCTCTCTCTCTCTCTCTCTCTCTCTCTCTCTCTCTGTATATCCTCCCTCCGTATATCATCTCTCACTATCCGACTACTCTGGGTATTTAACGGCAGCACTCCAAGTAACACTGGTAAAGTCCACTTATATGAAAAGGGGTGGACCCCATAAAAATATACATAAATGGTAAATAAATAAACGTAAAAAAAAATAAGTTGAAATTAATTAAAATATAATCCCTAATAGTTTTTCAAACAAATTCAAAAAGTCTAGGTACCAGCGAAGAGCTTCTCCGAATAATTGCCATGAACAGATTTTGGAACGACGATTCTTTTAGCTTTGAATTCTCACCCGACGTTTTTCGTTGGGAGTTTTGACAAATATTGGATCGTTTCTTGGCCTATGGCTGAGATTCGATCAAGGCTTCGACTAGCTTGGACTGGCTCCGGCCTGGACTTGCTAGGACAAGTCATGACCAGCTTTGACTAGGCTCTGACCAGCTTGGACATGCTATGACCAGTTTTGGACCAGTGGCCCTTGAGTGGAAACGCTCGGGTCTCCCACGTTAAACTGACCTTGTGTCATATCTTGACCCCGTGGGAGTCAAGTAAATACCATTATTTTAGCTTTTATTTAAATTCCCGTGGTACCAACATGTCCACCGACTTAGACGTTCCGCTTCGGCACAAATGTTCAGAAATTGATCCAATACTCGCATCTGTCAATGTTGCAAGCTCCCGAGCATTGATACGAGGATTTGCCTGAACTGTTTTCAGTTTGTCATCTTCAATAGTAGGCTAATGTCCACGACCTTTCTTATCTTCAAAGTTTGCTTCAGCATGACGAAATTTCTAATCCAACATTGCACTGTGCATTCGTTAACAGACTTTTCTTCTCATACTTTATTAATGTTTCTAGCAGTTTAGGCTGCACTACAGACAAAGATAATATTCATGAAAGGATATTTGATGAAATTATTTTTTTGGATATCATAGTGAAAAGGTCTGAAATAAATATGTATGCAGTAAGGGAAGAAAATGGATCATTTAGGCAAAAAGTATGTAACATGCTATTGAAAGAATATATACTTTTTTCTTGTTTACAGTATTTTTTTGATTTAAAAAAATAAAAACAAGTTAAAATATACAAAAATAAACCTACATTATTTTCTGAACAACTTAATAAGCGATCCATGCTGGCGAAACTGGTGTGAAGGTTGGCGTTCTATCTAATTCAGACTGGTCATCTATCTATCTATCTATCTATCTATCTATCTATCTATCTATCTATCTATCTATCCCAGTCTGTTCATATCTATCTATCTATCTCAGTGTATTAAAATCTATCTATCTATCTATCTATCTATCTATCTATCTATCTCATCTTGCCATCTATCTCGGACTGGTCATCTATCTATCTATCTATCTATCTATCTATCTATCTATCTATCTGAGTCTGTCTATATTTCTGAGATTAGGTATTATGTACAGTATTTACATTAGTCGGACTATTGTCCTCATCTTTGTCGCCATATTTGTCACGACGTTTCGGTCGTTGTACGCTCCGGCCTTCTTCAGGTGGTTGGAATTTCGAACTGAACCCTTTATTTCGATCACTGGGGTAGACTGTTCTAGTTCCACGTGCCATACTTATACTGACCAATTCCTTATCTAACGTCTCTGGGTCGCCACTTATGACTTTTGCTCGGTGTTGTAAGCAACGGACGGTCCCTTTCTTTACGCTGTGTGGATGGTGGGAGTTGAAATTGAGGTACTGTCCGGTGAATGTTGGTTTACGGTATACGGATGTCTTGAACCCATGCTCTGTTCGAGATATTAGTACATCCAGGAATGGGAGTGAGTTGTTACTCTCTTTCTCCATTTTGAACTGTATCGAAGGCCTTATTGAGTTCACATGATCCAGTAGAACCTGGACATCTTCCTGATGTGGCCAGAGTATGAAGGTGTCATCTACGTACCGTTTTTTCTTCTCGGCTTCGGCTGGGGGTTTTGACAATTAATGGATCGTTTCTTGGCGGAAGACTTGGCTTTTGACTAGCTTGGACTGGCTTCGGCCTGGACCTGTTAGGACAAGTTAGGACCAGCTTTGACTAGGCTCTGACCAGCTTGGACAATCTGACCAATATTTGACCAGTTCAAAGTACTCGGGTCTCCCACGTTAATCCATGATTTAGTATACCTTCTACGTTCTATATAGCCATTTTAGCGATGTAGACTCTAATGCCATTTCTTCAAAGTATTCCATGTATATATTCGCCATTGCTGGTGATAATGGCGAGCCCATTGCTAAGCCCTCATCCTGTCGATATATGTGAGATCCCATTCCGAAGTATGTTGTTTGTGTACAGAAAGTCAACATCTCCACCAGATTATCTATTGGAATACTGGTCCGCTCCTCTAGGGAAGAGTCAAAGGTCAATCTATCTCTGACTACTGAGAGTGCCTCCTCCGTGGGTACCACATCCAAGCTCACCATCTGGTTGGATAGGATGGGAGCATCTTTGATTATTTCCACGAAGTGGGCGGAGTTTCGGACATATGAAGGAGACTTTCCGATCAATGGGTCAATTATATCTACAAGGAAGCGACTCAGAGGGTGGCACACAGAGCCTTGGCAACTAACAATCGGCCTGAGTGGAATACCGTCTTTGTGAATCTTAGGGAGACCGTATATGTGAGGTAGCTTGGTGTAACGCTGCGATAACTGCCTATACGTCTTGGGTGCGAAGCCAAAAACTGGGATAGGCGGGTACAAGAGGAGGAGGAGGAGGACAACAACACTCAGAAAACAGTCTGCCTGCCTTATGTGAAGGGGTTATCAGAGAAAATACAAAGGATATGCGGTCCATATAACATCAGGACAACCTTCAAAAGCGTGACAACACTTCGCAGGTATCTCTCACGAGTGAGACCCCCCACAGAGAGGAACATGACTAAAGACTGTGTGTACGCTATCCCGTGCAGCTGCGGAAAGGAATATAAAGGAGAGACATTCCGCCCCATCAAGGTAAGGCTTCAAGAACACCAGAAAGCTGTAACACGAGGGGAAGTAGAAAAATCAGGCGTGGCTGACCACATATGGAGAGAGAAGGGAGATCACCGCCCCCTGTGGGATCATGTTGAGATCATAGACAGGGAACACCATTGGAAAATTCGTAAACTTAAGGAATCAGCACATATACTAGTGAGCCGACCAAGCATAGAAATAAATACAATATGGGAACCAGTAATAAGGAGTGCCAGAGAAAAGCAATGATAACAAAGTTGTAATATGAACTCTGGTAAAGACATGCAATGATAACAGCAAAAATTGCAATATGAGCACTGGTAAAAATGATGCTGAAAACATTAGGTTTATAATACTCAGAAGTTCATACCCAGATGTCCTCAAGGACACATGGCACAGTTGATAAAGGCGTTGGTTAGATCCAGTGACAGACCCAAAAAAGAAGGTGAGTTCAATTCCTGGTTAAGGCAGTCGAGAACTTTCAGAGGGAAAATTAGCAAAATTTCAGAGGGAAAATTAGAAAATTAACTGACATCCATCAAACATGGCACGTGGAACTAGAACAGTCTACCCCAGTGATCGAAATTCCAACCACCTGAAGAAGGCGCCGAAACGTTGTGACAAATATGGCGACAAAGATGAGGACAATAGTCCGACTAATGTAAATACTGTATCTATCTATCTATCATGATGTAATCCTTGTCAAATAGACACCAGCATACACCAGCTTTACTGCCTTTGTTTACCAAATCGAAGGCCTCCAGGTACAAATGACGACATTGATTCTTAAGGTCTTAAACGACCCCAAAACCCATTCTTTCGTTGCTCAAGTGACGGCGTTTTACAGGCCATGTTGGCCAAACCGGTATGAGGCTTGGCGAGTTATCTATTTCAGCCTAGTCATCTATCTATCTATCTATCTATCTATCCCAGTCTGTTCATATCTATCTATCTATCTATTTATCCCAGTATATTCATATCTATCCCAGTCTATTCATATCTATCTATCTATCTATCTATCTCAGTCTCTTAAAATCAATCTATCTCAGACTTGTCATCTATCTATCTATCTATCTATTTAAGTCTGTTCATATATATCTTTCTATCTCGGCCATCTATCTATCAACACCTATCATCTATCTATCAACACCTTGTCATCTATCTATCTATCTCAATATGGACATCTATCTATCTATCTATCTATCTATCTCAATATGGACATCTATCTATCTATCTATCTATCTATCTATCTTAATATGGACATCTATCTATCTATCTCAATATGGACATCTATCTATCTATCTATCTCAATATGGACATCTAGCTATCTATCTATTTATCTATCTATGTAGCAAACGAAGGTTTGTTATCTTTTATTTTTTAGAAATTCTTCAGTCTAATTTAACGGTTGGAATTAATTTCTTTTCAATTAAACAAAAATAAAAAATGGTCTAAGAAAACTCATCTCAACGGACTTATTTAATCTGTACATCGAGGAGATCGTAAGAGAACTAGAAGTCCTCTCAGGATTTTTACTGGTGGACACAATCAGAAAAAAAGAAATTAAAATAAACAGTTGACACTTTATGGATGACAGACATAGAAATATATATGAAGGGACATCACAGACAATGTACAAAATGAAAAGAGGGAATAAAGTACTATCAACTGTAATAAGATAAAATATTTGATCGTTATAAAAAAAAAGAGACAGCTCAATGTGCAAGCTACGTATTAGATAAATAGTTTCACCTATCGACCTGTTCTTACTCCTCTCTGGCCTTTTGAAAAGAAGTAGAGGTTTATCCCCCTTTCCTATGTAGAATTGTGTTTTTGTTCCTTCTAAAGCCGGCTTCACTTCTGTACTTATAACGTCCCTTCATGAACTCTGAAATTTTATTCACTAAATATTTTTTTCTCCTCAGTCGTCCCATTCCGAAGATTTGTAGCAAAGGAGATGTGGTTCTACAGAAGGATGCTGAGAAATAATAAAATATTAAAATGTATAGAAAAGGAACGTAAGACAAAGATAGCTCTTCTCATCAAACATATACAGCAAAACACTCTTAACAACATAGGAAGCCATATCCGGACTATTTAGTAGTACAGACTGGACAAAATTTGCAACGCGATCTCACGTCGCAAACGGAAGTTTATCTTATTTAGATAAACTAGAAGCTTCAGTTTAATGGAACGGTTAGAGTTTGTGCTTTGTTCAAGTACACAAAAATAAAAAAGGGGTGTAAGGCAAGGATGAATCGTCTTACCGGATCGTAAGAGAACTGTATGTCCTACCAGGATTTAATAGGGATGGATACAAACAAATTCATGGCAAACAGAAGAAATAAATAGAAATAAAACATGAAAAAGCCTAGACAATGCCATAAAGGAAAGCGGGAAGAAAAAAACTAACCATCAATTTTAAGAGGACGGTCTTTAGAAAAAGGAATAGAAGCTATGAATTGGATAAATAGCAGATATAGAATGAAACGGCCGTCCAGTGCTTTCTGAATTCTGTTGAGGTTTCTTCTAGACTCAATGAATTACTTAATTATAATTATCTCAAATCTTCCTAATTTCTATCACTTGTATATCCTTGCTTTAAACGGCTTCTAAGGCTCTGGATGGAGCGGCTTGGGGATGGTAGTCGTGGCTCGTGAGGGCACAGTCCTATGAGTAAAAAGGGAAACTCGAATGAGTTCCACCACGGAATATGTGATCGAGCGGCGCTATATCGGATCTGATTCGCGACCTGTTCGTCACCGAGGCCCTTTGGTACAGTTGGTATGACGTTTTCCTGATAACGTAACTGTCCTGGTTTCAATTCTCGCTAGTGGATGCACACTGCTGATGAGTCCCAAATATAGGACGAAATATATACAAGCTATGAATTGGATAAATAGCATGTATAGAATGAAACGGCCGTCCAGTGCATTCTGTTGAGGTTTCTTTCAGACTCGATGAATTATTTCATTATCTGAAATCCTTCTTAATTTCTTTATATATATATATATATATATATATATATATATTATTTGAACTGTTAGTAACTCTTGATTCATATATATATATACATACATAAACTATGCGTACATATATATGTATATATAATTTGAACTGTTAGTAACTTTTTATATATATATATATATATATATATATATATATACATAAACTATACATACATATATATATATATAATTTGAACTGTTAGTAACTCTTGATTCATATGTATATATATATATATATACATAAACTATACATACATACATATACACACACACACACACACACACATATATATATATATATATTTATATATATGTATATAATTCGAACTGTTAGCAAAACTTGATTTAGTTCGAGAATATATTAGAATATTCCAAATCATATTTTTGAACAAGCCGCCTGCATCCGGAGATAGAAATTGCCCCAAAATAGAAATGGGCGTAAGGCAAGGAGGCATCTACTCACCGGATTAATTTACCCCATACAACAAGGTGACTCCAATATCGCTAGCAGTCATACACGGATTTATTATTGATGGTTGCAATCTTAACAACAGAAGATACGCAGATGACACATTATTGAGAACGGACATAGGGAGGAAATTATAAGTATATCCTAGACAACGTAATAAAGGAACGCAAGAAGAAAGGAATAACTATCAACTGTAAGAAGACAGAAAGTATGTCCGTTAGAAAAATGAATAGACCAAGTGCAGAAATTTATCTGAGGCGTCTTGTAATTTCCGACGAAAGATGCCTTCGAAAAGCTAAGCAAAATAATAGGTAGTAGGAAAATTTGATTGTATACCAAGTTAAGAAAGCGTAGTTGTTATGAATTATCAGCGTGTTGAACAATTTCCTCAGGTGAAGAGGAGACTTGGTACTAAACAGATACTGTTCTGCAGAAGGCTGCTGGGAATAACATGGATAGATTATGCGTACAGGGTGGTAGATTCAGGCAAAGTACAAACGAAAAGGAGACTTTTCCTTTGAATCAGAAGGAAATCGTTAAAATTTCTAGGAGACATAATGAGGAAAGAGGGCTTGGAGAATTCGACACTCATAGAATATCCAGAAGACAAAAGTGACAGACGGAAACAACGAGTAAGATGCTTAACGATCTTGTGTAAATGGATGGCAGAACATGAATTGGGATTCAAAGTAAGGGCACTAACATTGCCTAGAGTTAGAACGGTTAGGAACTCGTGGAGCGCCATGATCGCCCAGAACAGAAATGGAGTATTGCTGCCATTTCCTGGTCGGGGATGAAGAAACATCACTTTCCAGGTGTGAACGAGTCTAAAACCGTTCCAGCGGCCTTGTGATTGATGAATTATTTTAATCGTGTAGTCCCTTTTCAACAGGGGAACATTATGGCTACTCTAGCAATCAAATTCTTCTTCAGTAGTCTGCCAGCCATTTAATCTCACATTCAAACAGCTGCATAATTGCGTGGGAGGGTTTGAGGGAAAGAGAGAGTAAGAGAAAATAGAGACAGAATAGGTTCGTTGACTATGGACGACAATGCGTTGGTCGGCCAAGGGACAGGTGCTCTTAGGGAAAAGACAGGAAATGATGGTCAGTGAAATGCGAGGGTGAATGAAGCTTGGCTTAACGTTCCTTTGAAAAGAGTGCGCACATCATGATTTTTCTTGACTGTTGAAGGCCCTCTGCTCTCGTCGACCTGCTCCTGCTTGTAAAACGCCGTCACTTGAGCAACGAAAGAATGGGTTCGGGGTCCTACGAGACTTTAAGAATCAGTGTTAAGTCATTTGTACCTGGAGGCCTTCGATTCGGTAAACAAAAGCAGGCGAATAAAGCTGATATATGCAGGTGCCTATTTGACAAGGATTACATCATGATAGATAGATAGATAGATAGATAGATAGATAGATAGATAGATAGATAGATAGACTGATTTTAACACACTCAGATAGATAGATAGATAGATAGATAGATAGATAGATAGATAGATAGATAACCAGGCTGATCTATCTATCTATCTATCTATCTATCTATCTATCTATCTAGGTCTGTTCATATCTATCTTTCTATCTAGGCCTTGTCATCTATCTATCTATCTATCTATCTATCTAGCTAGCTAGCTAGATAGATAGATACACGAACACACACATATGCACATAAACAAAGCTAAAAATAATAATGTCCGGCTACTCGATTCCGAACACGCCGGTTTGCTAGGAGGATCAGTTATTAGATAGATAGATAGATAGATAGATAGATAGATAGATAGATAGATAGATAGATAGATGTTAACAGACTGAGATAGATAGATAGATAGATAGATAGATAGATAGATGAAGAGAGATGAGATAGACTGAGATAGATAGATAGATAGATAGATAGATAGATAGATAGATAGATAGATAGATAAAAAAAGATTAGGGTAGATAAATATATAATAAACAGATTGACAAAGATAGATTAATAGATAAAAAAAGTGTGGGATAGATAGATATATAGATAATAAACAGACTGACATAGATAGATAGATAGATAGATAGATAGATAGATAGATAGATAGATAGATAGATAGATAGATAGATAGATAGATGCACACATGAACACACACACATACACATAAACAAAGCTAAAAAATAATGTCCGGCTACTCGATTCCGAACCCGCCGGTTTGCTAGGATGATCAGTTATTAGATAGATAGATAGATAGATAGATAGATAGATAGATAGATAGATAGATAGATAGATAGATATGAACAGACTGCGATAGATAGATAGATAGATAGATAGATAGATAGATAGATAGATAGATAGATTGAAACAGACAGATAGATAAAAAAAGAAAAAAAGATTAGGGTAGATAAATATATTAAACAGACTGACAAAGATAGATTAATAGATAAAAAAGTGTGGGATAGATATATAGATAAGAAACAGACTGACATAGATAGATAGATAGATAGATAGATAGATAGATAGATAGATAGATAGATAATTAACAGTAATTCCCTTGCCACCGAAATTTGGTGCAACCAATTTATCACTGCCAAACATGTTAACCGCACGATTTCTCTTTGTGGTAGATAAATTTAAGCTTAGCAAATAACAATAACACCTACACAAAAAAAAAAGAACTAAAAAGACAAAAAAAGGAAAACAGGAAATGTTTGAGAAGAAAATCTACTTAAAAAAACTTCTGGGGTCATTTAGTAAATACTTATCTTAGTAAAAAATAAAATCGCCTCGATTATCCGGACAAGACTTAACAGAAGTTTGAAAAAATAAGCTTGGAGGATTCAAAATTCCGGATTACTGAATTCTTAAAATATTGAACAAAAAAAAAAAAAAAGACAAGATTCATTTAAAAAAAAAATCTCACATCTGTGGCGTCAAAGAAAATTTTCAAACGATTTGTTCAAATTTTTTATCTCAGTTTATTTTTGTATGAAAAACATGTTTTACAGCTGAATTAAAGTACCGTATAAGCTGGCGTATAAGACGACCCCCAAATTTTCACGTTAAAATGTATTTTTCGGGTTATATTCGCCGTACATGTCGCCCCTACCCACACATACCCCGCCTAATCGTATTTTAAAATGTACTGTATTGAATTTATTAAATAAAAATGACGGGGAGATATTGTCAATTAACTACCACAATCTACAATACCTCATGAGTGGGTGATGGCGTATAAGACGAGCCCCAAAGGTTCACGCTAAGATGTAAGTTTCCGTATATATTCACCGTTCATGACGCCTCGCTCACCGCCAAATCGTATTTTAAATTTACTGTATTGAATTTATTTGAAAGGATTTTTATGGTTAAAATGTCGACTCGTACGCAGACATATACGATAGATGTATGTTTGTTATGGAGTTCACCCCTTTTTCATACAAGTGGACTCGACCAGTGTATAATTTGACTGCTGCCGTTAAATAACCAGAATCAGTCAGAGTAGACAGAGATTGAGATTGTGATTGAGTTGGAGGTAGATTAATAGTGTGAGGTAACCGCTTGTGGAAGTCACAACTACGAACACGTAGACTCTAAGGAAGTCCTACTTCGAGACTGAATTTACCAGACTGTGTATATATATTATTATTGCTACTAACCACGTTTCTGGATTTACTAACCGTATTACCAATTGTATTATTGTGTAAATACATTTATTTGTTATATTTCATTCCTGCGTTTGTCATTCATTGGAAACCGGGTTTCATCTCGGAATCCACAACAATCTTTAGAGATAACTTATGGTTGAAATCGCAAACACCTTGAAATTTTGTCAAACATAATCATTGCTTCAGTATTTGAAACTGGGTATTCAGGCCGCTGAACTTCAACATGGACGATATGATTATCATCCTCCTCCTCTTCAATATTTTCCAACGCGATTATAAGTTTAGCTGATCCCTCGCCATCTTTCGTGTTTCTGCGCAAGGCCGTCTGCATTGAACCACTCATTTATTGCTGAGAGTTGCATAAACCCTAGCCTCTGGCATGACCAAGCTTGAGATAATTTACTTCCACCCCATGTAAGGCAATAACACCACTAAGACACAATGGAGTGTGAGAGAATATGAGAAAAGAAAAACACTATTAATGAGAGAGAGAGAGAGAGAGAGAGAGAGAGAGAGAGAGAGAGAGAGAGAGAGCAATAAAAGAACAAGATAGCGATAGACATTGCATTTGAAATATTTGAGGATGAAACTTGACTGGGAAGCAAGAAGCCGCAAAAGAGAAGAAACTGTTAGCATAGAACTTACGGTTGCATCGAGTAAGTTCAACTCTAACTTTTATATTTAGATTGGCAAATAGAATTATCAAACGCTTTGTTCAGGGTTTTGTCCAGTTTATACAAGGTGCGATGGCAATATTGTCGTCTAAATGACGCAAAAAAAAAATGAAAATAACATTGACATCATGAACAATATTGGGTAAACCGTACGGCAAAGCGGAAAAAGTTTATTTGTCCCGCGAAACATGTCCCAAGTAAACTCTTTTTCGACTTTGTCATACAATTCCTCCCATATATATATATATATATATATATATATATATATATATATATATATATATATAGAAGTTTACATAAAAGACATATCGAAAAATGCTACATAATTGCGGTCGTGTTTCGATGCTAATTTTACACACACATATATATATATCCATGTAAATTTTGCATCGAATTGCAGTCGTGTTTGATGCGAATTTTACATGGTTATATATATATATATATATATATATATGTGTGTGTGTGTGTGTGTGTGTGTGTGTGTGTGTGTGTGTGTGTGTGTGTGTAAAATTGTATCGAAACACGACTGCAATAGCGTAGCGTTTTTGGACATATTTTTATGTAAGATGCTAATATAGAGAGAGAGAGAAAGAGAGAGAGAGAGAAAGAGAGAGAGAGAAAGAGAGAGAGAGGTGTATGTATAATTGTCCGGTTAATGAAATTGAGGAATAAAAAGACAACAAAATTATAACATTAAGATTGATTATATTTATTATATATTAGCCTTCTCACTGAATTGAAGCCCGAAGAGATAGATTTTAAAGTCGGAATTTTCGGACACGACTGTCTCCTTTATCAATGAGAAGAGGAAAAAACAAAGAAATGGGATTCACTCTTCCGAGAAATGTTGCTGTTGTTGGTTAGAGGGTTCTCTGGGTAAACCTAAATCCCTTTTTAATCCTTTAATGTGTGATTTATATGGAAAATGTATTTTAGCTTCTTTCGTCTTAATCATATATATATGTATGTGTGGTGTGTGTGTTTGTGTGGGTGTGTTTGTGTGTAGTATACTGCATTGTTCAAATTTCAGTCGATTCAGTTTTTTTTCACTTCGCGCTTAAGCCCTTGGAAATGACATGGATCTATGTCCCCCACCTATAGGTTAAACAGCAGTTTCTGCCCGGCTCCCTTGCTTTAGTTGTCGGCCCGTGTAAGAGAAAGAAAAGTCTTAGTTTAAACTAAGGACATGTTTGGTGACTTCAGGTAACTCTGAGCAGTATTTTTTCCTTTTATCATACCACTCGTAAAAAAATGTGGTTGATAAATCCATCTTCCTCCAGCAACGCAAGCTTTTTTTTTCTCATCATGATATTGAGTTTTTTTTTTTTAAATAAATATATCAGCCTTACACCGGTGAAGACATGAAAGAACAGAGAGCTGGTTCTATAGAAAGATGCCGTGATTACCATGGACGGAACATATGAGGAATGAGGAAGTTTTAAGTAAAAAAAAACGGAACCAAAAAGGCCATTTCTATTTAGAATCAAAAAGAGGCTGTTGAAGTTACCGGGAGACATAAGGCGGAAAGAAGGCTTAGAGAATTTAACACTCACAGGACGCAGTGAAGGCAAGACAGCCAGAAGGAAACAAAGAATAACCTACCGTAAAAAAAAAAACAATTATTTTAAGAGCTACAAGCGATAGAAAGCTGTGGAGAGCCATGATCGCCCACGACCAGTAGGGAAACACCATATAAGAGAATCCCATGAACAAAATCGTCTGCTCACCATATAGTAAAGATGGTGTTTCCTTGCATGTTTTTTAATATGCGCATCAGTATCGTCTTTAACCATCCCTAGTTCTCATGTTATGACTGGAATGACGGTTGTATTTAAATACCGCATTCTTTCTATTTTCGTTATTATTATTATTATTATTATTATTATTATTGTTGTTGTTGTAAATTCATTCTCTCTTTTTGCATATTAAAATTCCAAAAATTTTTTTAACGTAAGTGCACCTGCTTCCTCCTCTCCATTATGCATCGATTTTTTTTTTTTAATTTAACATTTCTTTCCAAATTTCCATATTTTTTTTTTCTTATTTGGTATTTGGTTATTTTAAATCATTTCCCCTTGCTTCTTTGCAAAGTGAAACTAACAAATGGATTGAACACCTCTTCATTCGACCAGGGCCTTCAGTAAACTTGATACCGGAAGGAAATAGAAAGAAAATCCAAATCAACGAAAAAAATAAATAAAAAAAAATGGAAGAAAACCGATTTTGAATAACGAAATGAATGAATGAAGAAATGAATGGATGTCCGTTCCTATCAGTTTAAAACCTTTTTATCCGCGTATTTTCGAGAATTTAAAATAAACTGAGGAGAAGAATGGCAAACAGACATGAAAAAACAAAAAAAAATCTGTAAATATAGCGAGAAAAACAGTTAATAATAAACTTCCGAAAAAAAAACATATAAAAAGAATGAAAGTAAAAAAAAAAAAATGTAATATCATGAGAACTTTAAAAAATTAACAGAAAAAATGATTTTATTTATTTACGACACTGCGAACATCATATGCAGGACTGCCATTTTATTGGCATTTTAATAAACAAAACTGGAATCACACACACACACACACGCACACACACACACACACACACACACACACATATATATATATATATATATATATATATATATATATATATATATATATATATATATATATATATATATATATATATATATATATATATATATATATATATATATATATATATATATATATATATATACTTGTATATATATATATATATATATATATATATATATATATATACCCACTCTGTATATATATATATATATATATATATATATATATATATATATATATATAAACATACATACAAAGTAGGGAAGCAAACTTTACAATATTTTGAGACTGGAATTGAAAGACCTTTGTAAATTTTGTATATGCATGTATGTATGTATAAATGTAAAGACAATAAGAAGACTGTATTATTAGCTGACGCGTTTCGTCCATTGTGGACTTTTTAAAGGCAAATGCGAAACCAAAAAAATGAAATGAAATTATTGAAAACAAAGTAACTATTAACAACAAACACAATGTCCTTGGCAAATAGAAGAAATTTAGAAAACGTTATTGTATTCATATTGTCATTTTCATTGACTATATGAATACAATAGCTTTTTCTTAATTTCTTAATTTCTTTGTTGCTAGGGACATTTTGTTTGGTGTCAATAGAGAATTTGTTTTCAATAAATTCATTTCGTTTTTGCCTTGAAAAAATCCCCTTTGGACGAAACGCGTCGGCTAATAATACAGTATTCCTAGTGTATTTTACTTTTATACATATTGTCATTTTCTACTGGTTAAATGTGAGAAATTTTTTCATATATATATATATATATATATATATATATATATATATATATATATATATATATAGCTGGCCACTCGTATTCGAGGGTACCTGTCTACTGGGGCAGCTAACCAATCCAGTTAAATCCATCACATTCATTTACGGGCTAATACCCTTAGGAAAGGTATGAATTCTCTTCTTCTCTCCCCACCCAGCTATGGGTATATAGCAGGACAGACCGAGTTCTATAGCCTTGGATGGCAACTGGCCTACAGCAGAAAGAAATGACAACCTACTGCGGGAAAAAAATCTGCCTCGTCAGTCATGTATCAAAAGATACATGATCGCCTAAGCGTGTATCACGCATAACTGACTGATTCTTGGGAAAGGTATGAATCCTCTACTTCTACCCACTTCCTCTGCTATGGGTAAATAGCAGGTCAGACTGGGTTCTATAGCCTTGAATGGCAACTGGTCTACCGCAGAAGGAAATGGCCACCTACTGCAGGAAAAAAATCTGCCTCGTCAGTCGTGTATTGAAAGATACATGATTGCCTAAGCGTGTATCACGCATGGCACATAACTGACTAACCCTTTAATATTATTACAAAATTATTATGAAATGAAACTAGGAGAATATATATATATATATATATATATATATATATATATATATATATATATATATATATATATAATATAGAAATTGAAGTCAAGGCGATAGGCTGTTTCATGCTACACGCAATCGTCAGTTCTGACAATTGCGTCTAGCATGATTTTCACTTTATATTTCAATTTTTCACTTTTATATTTATATTTACATACGCTCTATCCCTGATATTGAGCACTATATCCCATAAATGTAGCACACCTTAAAAATATATTTCTTCATATATTATATATATATATATATATATATATATATATATATATATATATATAGAGTTAGAAATGAATATAGTACAATTCGAACGTTTGTAAAATTGCATTTAAAAGAGGCCTCAATACAGAATAGAGCAATATTGTTTATTTTAGGATATTACACTGAAAACATGTCAAAATCGCTACACATTTGCAGTCTTGTTTCGATGCGTATAAACGCATCTCATCAGTTGATTGTAAATTACTGTCGAGTGAACGATTTATTTACATTTAGAAGCAAAAAACAACCTCTTTTTACGAAAAAATAAAAAGGTGTGATTATAAGGTTTGTGGGCTTTACTCTGATCAACCAATCAAATATGACCTACATTAAATCTAAACTAAGCGAAGAAGTGAAATTAAAAAAAAATATTTTTTATAAATGGGTCATGACTTGTAGATTGGCAGCTAACGGCAGCCAGACAAAAACTAGAGCGGATATAAATGGATACATAAATATACAATCTAGACAATACCATTTCCTAAGAAATAAAAATGGTGTGGAGAGGTAATTTAACAATATGTTAAACAAGTTATATGCTTTGTAAGTTTCTTACATAATTTTTTATTTATTATCGTTGATAAATAGCTTCTTTAAGAAACTAGTAAATACTTTAAACGTATAGAATTATTTGGTAAATTAATGTGCAGCTGTTGAATAAAGATTCCTCATATAAAATGTTAATAACAATAACCAAT